>JBAMHX010000005.1:14090168-14113240 GCA_037177515.1 Pseudomugil tenellus
AAGAAAAAAAAGAAAAAAAGGGGGGAAGAAATGGCAACCTGGGATTGGGTCCTCACCCCCCCCCCCCCCCCCCCACACACACACACACACACACACACACACAAACACTCCACACGACCCTCTCTGCACTGTTGTTTTAGGAGAAAGGCAACGACCAAAGAAATCAGATCTTAACTATTCTTTTTCTGCCTCTGGGCTCCTCCAAGGATCGCGATATTTCCAATTTCACCTGAAGGCAGCAACAGTATGCCACCCCACCTGTGCCATTTTGGAGAGGAGGTGCGAGGTAAAACCGTAGCCTGCAGCTCTACTGTACAAAGACGCCATGTGAGTTAACTCTGCACGGATCGGAAGTGGTTGTAAAAGTGCGAGGGACTGAAGAGGAGAGGGGAAAGTGTCACTTTGAATAGAGGAAGATTATCTGAAAGATGACGATCGCAAACAGATATTTCACAAAAACTGCCGGGATTTATGTGAAGCAACTTTGGAGCAAGTGATCGTTCTGCTCATCGGGTGAGTGTTATTTGAATATACGGATAATAGAGTTGTCAAGAAGTGATTTTTTTGTGCAAACCTAAAACTTTGACGCAACCCGCAGCATCTTCAGGGTATCAGTGTTTCTAATTGACTTCCAAACGAGACAAACGCAATCATGTACAGCACATAGGACATTCACACGCACGCGCGCGCACACACAGTAGCTGTAGCCTACATGTTGACAAGTTGTCAAGCTACATGCAGCACAAGCTTTGTGCAAGCGCCCCAGCTGGATCTGCGGTCCGGACAAGAGCAGTGAGACAGCGCCATCAGTCGCACAGCAGCTACACTCCCGCGTGCATGTGGAGAAGGTGGCACAGATTTGGTCTGAACTGAGGAAAAGTCCGAATGACCCAGTAACAAGAAATGTATGGATCAACGATTTCCAGCACCAAACATCCTGCTAATATGCACCAAAACACTGAGCCCAAGACGCAATGTTGGTTACTTCACTTGAAGCTTACGTTACAGTGAGGACGACGAGATCAATTATGGACGGCTGTTGCATATTTTCTACATTTCAGTGTATTATTAACATCACGAGGGAAGTACTAAGCTGCTTTTTATTTGTAAAACAGTAGACCTACTTTTTCCACATCACCAGGGGTAATTTTATAATGATTTTAAGGCTATGTTTTAACAAAGTGAGCATAAATGATAAACTAATATACATTTTAATAGTTTGTTCTTTATCTGTTAGGAAGTCGCACTCAAAATAAGAACTTAAAACAGCCCAGGTTGCCTAAGTACCCTATTGTGGTTTAGCCTTAGAGGTAGTTAAGATATTTCTTTTGAGCAGCGCGAGAAGATTGTAGATTATAGGCTTCAGTAAATCCAAGAGGAAACAGTGTGTGATAGTTTTTTCATTTCTGTTAATAGTCTAAACAGTCACATTATGTGAAAAAAGAAAAATTACAGCGGCTGTAATTGTCTACAGGTGCGCACATATCTGGCGCAAAGGAGGTTTGAATGTAAAGACGTTATAATCAATGTGACAATGGAGTTAACCTGCTCGATGTAAATCAAACTGATTTAGTTTGCAAATTTCTGAAACATTTCTGAAAATACGACAGAAGCACAACCAAGTGCCCCAGTACGTGCGCGTGTCAGAGCGGAAAGCTTTCTGAGCCGGTAAGTAGATCCGGACGTGCGCAGCGCGGAGAGATATCGGGCAGCTCCAGCGTGGGAGAGAAAGGGAAGCAGCGAGTGAGGGAAAAGAGAGCCAGCCTGCTGGTGGCAGATGGAGTAACGGAGAGGAGAGAAGTCCACGTATTACCATGCCGAGATTTGAACCACATAAACTACATGCAAAACCTCCCAATATACGAAATTAATTATAACAGAGGTATGTAAATGATCATTTATCGATTCATCTGAGTATTTTTTGTACGAGGCGCTTTAACGACGGCATCTTTGTAACGCAACAAAAAGTTGAGGTCGGTTAGGACTGCTTTTGTGAGCTGCGGGCTGTGTGAAAATCAAACCGTGATTTCTCTGCTTCTTTGAATAAGTTTACTTTTTAAGTGAGAAAACCCATGTTTGTGCACAGTTTTCGATAAATGGCTCATATATAATACAACCGAGTAGTAGTTTATGCATTGTTGAATTTGTTATTGGAAAGGTGCGTGGTGCTTCTTTTCTGGCGAGACTCCGCTCAGCGCACGGCTGCCATCGTTTCAAGAAGTGAATGGCTGTAGTTGGGGGATGGGGTTGGAAATGAAATAGTCTCGAGGCACCTAACTTATTTTCCTGAAGAAGTAAACTTTTCTCACTGGAAAAAAAGATCACCATGTAGAAGTTGTAGGCTACTGCAATCTACAATTAGCCCGATATTTTTAATATTGTGGCACTGAATGCGCTACAAGTTGTTCGTCTAATTCTAATTTTTACAATGGTCGTCCACAAGCAGATGGTTCTTTTGTACCTGCAGGCAGTAGTTTGAGACTTAAGGTGTAGCCTATGGGGCTCGGTCGTGTAACTTATTAACCCGACATAAAATATTAATAACTAAACCCTGCTCTGGTCATCTTGACACGCCAAAAGTAAATAACAGGTTTTATACAAAGTGTTGTTGCGCAGACATAGCGACGTTTTGCTTGTGTTTGTCTTTGTATGGACTGTAGAACAGAGGTCGAGACACCTAAGACGAATGAATCTGCAATCTGAAAGCAGTTGCAGAGTCATCTCAGGGCTGGTTTTAACTCTTGATTGTGTTGCAACAAGATTATAACCAGCAGCTTTGTGCTCTCTTTATATGGAATCCCTTGCTTTACTTTTCTTTTAATGTAGCAAGAACAGTCCAGCACTATTGTCTGATATAAAATAGTTGCTGCCATTGCTGTTTTTCCATTGCATTTCTTTTCTTGATGAATAAGATATATGTATTTTCCTTCATCAGGGAAATTAAACATTTATTTGTTTATGCTGTTTCAGTGCTAGTGTTATGAGCTCATTAAAATGTTTGGCAAAATAAGCTTTCACTGTTGGGAAGTGCACATACTTGGCATCTGGTTTTTTTGCAGATATGGGAACAGCACTGGCTTAGATCTTTGTCACCTGACCGCCTCATCTTATTTGCACATGGAGCCTATTTAGCCACTTATCAGCTTCCCATCTGAAGAAGTCTGCTTATTTACAATTATTTCCCTAAGAGCTGATCCCATCTGATATACATTTGTGCCTGATTTTGTGCTAAAAATGCCTTTTTCTTTTCCCTAGGTGGTTTTGTGAAGATCTTGGTACGATGATGGGGAAGCATTGGGTGCCACTGCTTGTGCTGTTCCTTCAGCTTTTTTGTGGATGTGCAGGGAACAGCAGAATAGTGAGGACCGCCTCCATGCAGTTCACTTACTCTGTTTACAATGCCACCATATATGAGAACTCTGCTGCTAAGACTTACTTAGAGAGTCACACCAAGATGGGGATCTATATCACAGATCCATCTTGGGAGATACGGTACAAAATAATCTCTGGAGACAATGAAAACCTATTTAAAGCAGAGGACTACATGCTGGGAGATTTTAGTTTTTTGCGAATAAGGACCAAAGGAGGCAGCACTGCCATTCTGAACCGGGAGGTTAAAGACCACTATATTCTAACTGTTAAAGCTTCAGAGAGGAACACCAATTTTGAATGTCGCACTAGGGTTAAGGTGCAGGTACTGGACACCAATGATCTGAGGCCTCTCTTCTCACCAACATCCTATAGCATCTCTCTACCAGAGAACACGGCCATACGCACCAGTGTGGCCAAAGTCACTGCAACTGATGCAGATATCGGTACTAATGGAGAATACTACTACAGTTTCAGAGAGTGGACGGATATGTTTGCTGTCCATCCAACCAGCGGCGTTGTTACACTGACTGGCAAACTGGACTATTCTGAGACGAAGCTGTATGAGTTGGAGATCCTTGCAGTGGACAGAGGGATGAAGCTGTATGGCAGCAGTGGGTTTAGCAGTATGGCCAAACTGACAGTCAGAGTGGAGCAGGCCAATGAGCATGCACCTGTAATTACTGCAGTGACCTTGACACCCACATATGCAGATCAGGACCCCACATATGCCATTGTAACAGTTGAGGACAAAGATCAGGGACCAAATGGAGAAATAGCATCACTGAGCATTGTTGCTGGTGACCCTCTTCAGCAGTTCAAGGCTGTTAGAATCAGTCCTGGAAGCAAGGAGTATAAAATAAAAGCTGTCAAAGATGTGGACTGGGACAGTCAACCTTTTGGATATAATCTCACTTTACAGGCAAAAGACAAGGGCACCCCCCCTCAATTTTCATCTGCTAAATTAGTACATGTAACTTCGGCACAGTTCCAAAAGGGCCCTCCTGTATTTGAAAAGGCCACTTACCGAGTCAGTCTCAGTGAATTTGCCCCTCTACACACACCCGTAACCATGGTAACAGCTGTGCCAAAATATCCTCATCTAAAATATTTGTTTAAGTACAGTTCTGACAAGAACAGATTTACCATCAATCCAGAGACTGGCTTAATCAGCACTGCAGGACCAATCAATGCTGATATTTCCCCACAGTTTGAGCTAGAGGTGATCACCAGTGACAAAAAAGCAGCCACAAAAGTGATTGTTGATGTGATTGATGTCAACAACAATGCACCTGAATTCCAGCAAACGTCTTACAAGGCCAGTGTTGATGAGAATGTCCCCATTGGTACCAGTGTGGTTACAGTGAGAGCCACCGATCTAGACAGAGGGGAGAATGGCTATGTGACCTACAGCATTACCAATCTGAGTCCCCAGCCATTTGTCATCGACTACTTCTCTGGTGTCATCAGCACTTCAGAGGTCCTAGATTATGAACTCATGCCCAGGATTTACTATCTCAAAGTCAGGGCATCAGACTGGGGATCCCCTTTCCGAAGAGAGGTGGAGGCATCAGTAACCATAACTTTAAATAACCTGAATGACAACAAGCCCTTGTTTGAAAATGTAGACTGTGAAGTGACTGTGCCCAGAGATCACGGAGTGGGAGAGCAGATAACGACAGCATCTGCCATAGATGCTGATGAACTGCAGCTAGTACGGTACATTATTAAAGCTGGAAATGATCTTGATCTGTTTGAACTAAATTCAAACTCAGGACTGCTTTCACTGAAGCGCACACTGAGTGAGGGAGAAGCAGCTAAGGTTTCCTTTCACTGTTTGCAAATTGTGGCAACTGATGGCGAACACGAGACCCAACCAATGATGATGAACATAACTGTCATCACGGCACGCAAACCTGTCCAGTTGAAATGTGTTGAAACTGGTGTTGCTACTATGTTGGCGGAAATGCTCCTTCAGGGAAGCAAAATCCACACGCAAACCGAGCCAGATGACGACTTCATGGACATTCACTCAGTCAATCGGTACTCTCCTCAGTTTGCAGACTCATTCCCAAGTGTTATTGAAGTGAAAGAAGACCTCCTAGTTGGGGCACGGATTGTCCATTTAAGTGCCACTGATGCAGATAGTGGCTTCAATGGAAAATTGGTGTATGTTATTTCAGGAGGAGACACAGAAAGCCGCTTCATAGTAGATATGGAAACTGGTTGGCTCTTGATATATTCTCCTCTTGATCGGGAAACAACAGACCACTACACCCTCAATATTACAGTTTATGATCTTGGGATACCACAGAAATCCGCTTCACGTCTATTGGATGTGAAAATCTTGGACACTAATGACAATAGCCCACAGTTTTTGCAACACTCATACTCAGTTGAAATAAGTGAGAACACGCCTGTTGGGACAGAAATTATCCAGGTTGATTCTACTGACAAAGATCAAGGTGAAAATGGAATCGTGAAGTATTCAGTGTTGGGAGGCACAGATTATTTTGCGATTAATGAGACAACCGGTGTTCTGACTGTGACAAAGCCACTGGATCGAGAGCGCTATCCATTCTTTATCTTGAAGATTGCGGCACAAGATCAGGCATTAAGTGAGCCTCAGTTAGTTTCCACAGTGCCTCTTAAAATCACCTTGGAAGATGTGAACGATAATCCACCTAAGTTTGTGCCCCCCAACTACCGTGTGAAAGTGAGGGAAGATCTTCCTACTGGTACTGTAATTATGTGGCTGGAAACTCATGACCCTGATATTGGACCTTCCAGTCAGGTACGATACAGCCTTATCGATAATGGTGATGGGAAATTTGAAGTGGACAAAATTAGTGGGGCTCTTCGGATTGTTCAGAATCTGGATTATGAGACAAAACAGGTGTATAATTTGACAGCAAAAGCGAAAGACAAGGGAAAGCCCATATCTTTGTCATCAACCTGCTTCATTGAGGTGGACGTGGTGGATGTGAATGAGAATCTGTACAGACCTCTGTTTCAGTCTTTTGTTGAAAAGGGATTTATAAAAGAGAATGCTCCTATTGGGACCTCTGTGATGACCGTTTCAGCTAAAGATGAGGACGCAGGACGAGACGGAGAAATTCGATATTCTATAAGAGATGGATCTGGCTTGGGAAAATTTTCCATCGATGAGGAAACTGGTAAGTCTTTTTGATCAGCTGATCTATATGAACTTTGTGTTAATTTGTTGGAAAAGGCAGCATGTTAAAAAGATGCATTAGAAAAATTTTATGGTGTACAGTTGCTTCATCAAAAAATCTTCTGAGATAGGTTCCTGATTCCAGACATGTTTCTTTTTGGAGAGAATTGATGGCAGGAACAGATTAACCTGATCTCTAAGCTTTTCTGAACTCATGTGAGGCGTGCTGTGTTACTAAGGGGCTTTAGAGTAATGTCACCTTTTCTTATTCTTATACCTTTTCCTTACCGTTCACACACACTCCTAATGAAGTAGTTTTGCATTAGAAAATTATAGAATTCTTTTTGGACATTCAAAAGGGGTTTAGCAATTGCATATTTTCATCAGGTTGTTGATGACAGGAATTTGCTTGTGGATTTCTCATGGTGCAGAAAATATGTTAATATATACTCAGCTCCCTTGAATTATTTCAACACTTGACTCAAATTAGCTCAGAATAAGTACCTTAGAATTCTGGAAGGTCTTATCCAAGACACTGTAATCACCTGCGTTGGATATTGTAGACCCATCTACCAGCCCTTTTTTCTATGAATAATTCTTGAGCAGATTAATGTAATTATTTATTTTTCGTCTTGCAATTAAAATTCCTTTGACATTCTTCATATTTAATGTCTAAATGAGGCAATGAAACTTTATTTAGAATATATTGACTTGGCAAAAATAACCTATCTGGTTCATATCTGCATAGGAAAGCAGGAAAAGCAATTTCTCAGTCTGCTGCTTTTCCTGATTTACAACTAGCCCTAGGTTAGTGTTTATTAAGAGTCAGATGTGTCTGTGAATTATTCAGGAAGTTGACAGGAAGTCTACCCAGGAAACCATTTGGGAAATACTACTCATGGGAAGATAAGCTTTTATGAAGGATGTGTACTTTAGAGTTGTGTTGCATCTGTCATTACTGTGATAGTGGATGGATATCTAATTCACTGTAAGATTTTTTTCCTTGCAGACAGATATTAAAGTAGAACAAGTTTGGGCTAGTAAGTGACTACTTTTTTGGAAGGAGAAGGTTTTATTTGTACTGAACTGAATTGGAATAAGGAATAATGCAAGTCTCTTAAACTACTGTAGGATTGGTATAAATATTTTAAAATACTTTAGCACGCCTTCAACATCTGTCGAGTGTGTTACCTGGAAAAACAATTTGATTGAAAGATTGGGAAGCAAAATATATTGTTTTCTTTGTAATAGTGTCACTGTCATACAGTTTTTGTTGAATAAAAGAAGCTTGACCAGTCTTGTAGAAGTTAAAAGGTTTTGACCTGTCTTATGACAAATCAGTCTGAATTTAGATTTTGATAGTTTAAGATACCAGTTTGGTAGTTTGTACCAGCTTGTAATCCCTTTTGTAATATCTTGTAATACCACGTGTTTTATGAAATTTGGCAAAACATAATAGAAAAATAGGTTGTTAAAAAACACAACACAGAAAAGAAGATTAGTTTTGTTCATATCTAAATATACTTTTCAGGTTTAGTATAAGATGGACTAATGAACCTAACTGTGCAGGTGGTTTTGTTACAAAAACCTTATTTACTTTGTATAGCTGTAGTGTGTTATGTTTTAATGTCACTGCTTCCTTATGTGCATCTTATTTACTTAGATGCTGCATTAAAGTACATCTCCTATGGTACATGTGTACTCCCATGTAGGAATTATGTATACCAAGTGGTGTCTGTTTATCCATCCATCCATCCATCCATCCATCCATCCATCCATCCATCCATCCATATTTTTGCAGAGGTCACAGTTTTCATATTGATCCACACTTCTTCGGATACTGTTGGTGTCATGGGTGCTGTTGTTACAGGACAAAAAGCCCGAGGCTTGAAGTTATTTTCAGATTAAATTACAGAAACATTGGAGTAAAAAAATGTAATAAAACGTTAACACCACGAGGAACAAGCATGTGTTAGTGAAGTAGTGTTTCTACTACTTAGAAAAGATAACATCATCGTAGTTTACCACAAATTGTCATGTTACTTTAAGTTTCTTAACTCTTAAGGAGTCTAGAGTGTGATTGTATATAAAATAACATGGACGGACAGGACGTCTATATCCAACAGACGGTTTTGTAAACTTACCCAACAGGACTCTTGACATACAATTTTAGCCTGAAGTGACTTGAAGTATGAAGCACATAGCCAGTTAACATACTGGTAGTAATGCTTTACCTAAGCTGTGTTTTTGCAGATATTGTTGTATATCATTGATTAGTGATGCGTGATATGAAAAATTTCAGCCGATACCGATAACCGATATTTTTTCTGCTTGTCATGGCAGATAACCGATAAGTTACCGATATTTTTTTGTTTACTATAATCTACAGTTTGTGCTGGATGCAGTGATTGAAAACTGATAAGTAGCTCTGGTGGATCTGCAACACCAAACTAACAGCTTTGGCTCTTCAAATGTCTATTATTTTCATGTCATACCACAAAAATGTGGTCTATCAAATAACAAAATTAAATTCCTTCAAAATTCGGTAACAGATGTACAGCTTATCTCCAAAGGTCTGTGTTTAAATATGAAATTATATGTGCTCACATACTGTGTCAGCCTCAGTTACCAAAATGTAATCAAGTATATGAAACAAAGTTTATCCTTAAACATTAGGTAAATTATGTGAAAATGTTACAGATAACCTTTTTGCTGTCTCTTAATAAGTTTTTATGCGGTTGTGAATGGATAGATCGACCCTCTGTGTTATTGTGTTACCTTTTAGTGCTGCTAGCGCTAGCTGCTAGCGCGGCTGGTTCGTATATTTTCTATACTTCTTCGTCAGAATAATGGTTTTTCAGGTGGGCGATTAGATTAGTTGTTTTAAAGCTTTAAATTTTATTCCCTCCTCTCGAGATTCCCAGCAACGCTATTTCACAGGCAGTGACGGTGTCTTCTTCTTCCTCTAATTCTTTCCAGCTAATGCTTGATTAGCATAATGCTGGCCCCTACAGTTACAGACGGTCACATAGTTTTCTATTCTCCAGTAGAGATCGATGGACAGAAAAAAATTTAGTAGTTCTATCATTATCACGTGTATTACGGCCCGAATAAAATATTGTTTTCTTGCAATCTTCTTCCCTCCTCTTAAACATCCCAGCAATGCTGTTTTCATCTCCTGATTATTAATCAGGCATTGTAGGGGCCAAGCCTAAATCCGGATCTGCTGGTAAGGCGCTCACATCCGCCATCTTGCCCTGCTGTAGCACTGTGTTTCCTGAATAAAATAATGCCAAAGTTTTTATAAATTATCGAGGACTTTTATTGGGAAAATGTACTTATCGTACATCTAAAAAATATATCCAAATCAAATATTTTATCGGCCGATAGATATCGTGCATCCCTATCAAAACTGCTCTCCCTTCAAAATCAATTTATCTGCTATGATTTTTTATAGTGTCTGTTTTGTTTTGTTTTTTTAATTTGCTTTTGCAGTCTGACTTTTGGCTTTATAAAAAATGCTACACCGCCTACCAATTCACATCCTCTGGTCTACACAACAGCAAATAAAAAAGAACAAAAAGACAAACAAAACAAAATAGAAACTAAATTAGCAGCCATTAAAGTAAATGTTTTCAATTTCAATGCCTCAGTATAATGTACTGTTAACTTGAAGCACTGAACTTATTTAACTTCAATTTTAATGTAATGAATTCAAACATATTTATAACCCCTATCTGGTTCCAAATAACCACAAACAAATGGGGTAAAATGATTCACATATTGCCTTATAATGAGTAAAAATCACGTTGATAACAAAAAATATGTTACACTATAAATAAAGTGTGCCACATGTTGATAATCTGTAATGATTCTCCTTCCTGTAATTGGTCATCAGTGACTGGCACTAAAGTCTTTAGTTGGTGTAAAGTAATCACAGTGGCAGTAAACATTATGCATTTTATTCTCTGATGGATGCAATCAGAGTATATGGACAGTTTTGTTAGAGTCACTTGGCAGGCTCTTCTGCCATCTAAATCTAACTAATAATCCAGTGCAAGACCTGCATTACAAGGATTTTAAATTAATATACAAGTCAAATTTTTTGTGAACGGAACCAATTCCTTGTAGAGAGGTGTTTTTTTTCGTTTCAAGAGGAGAGCATCATCTTAAGGCTCATTTGTACTTCCCACATATACATCAATTGGGGACGACTGTTTCAAAAGTTGTCATATGTGGCACATGGTTGCTTTTCTTTTACTAGTTTCAAAGCTGCAAAAGGTACATAGACAGTTTTGAAAGAAATAAAAAAGCTTAATAAATAAACAATTACATCGACTATAGGTCCTGATTTGATCATCTACTTATTCTTGGAGGCCTTTATTAAGTGATTATCAAGAGGTGCAATGATAGGATTGTCCTCTGGTGGGTCCTGTTATTATGGATTACATATGAGGTCAGTAGACAACTAAGTACAGCCAAGGTGGTAATGCCCCTCCCATGATTTCACTAGATGAAGGGTGTGGTTTGTTAAGCAACCATATGTGTTTAGAATATTATTCCACCAAAAGGAAAATATAAGTGTGGGTGCACACCCTGCTATATGCTTAGTGCTGCAGCTGCATGTTGTGAATTTTGACCAGTGTTTTAAAATAGTTTAAATTTGGAAAACAAATGAAAAAGTGGTGCAAGGAAATATGCCAGTGGCCACACACCTTCAGCTTTGAAAGTTGTTTCTTTTACTGTGGGAAGAGGTGAAGAAAAACTACAAATGTGCATGGAATTCGTAAAGGACGTGTTTGTTAATGATACAGCCGTCTACAGTATGATGTTTATCTATGAGGCAGTGTTTGCTTGATCTATTACCTCACTGTGATTCACTTTTCTGTTCTTTCACCTCCCTTTTGTCCCTCCACCATTAAATGGTAACAAAGACCCCATCACAGTATTTGAGTAACAAAGTGCTTTGGAACCCATTTCACTTTGTGGTGTTGCAGTGAGTGAATAAATCTCCCTGAGTAGGTGTGTTTCTAGCAAATCTAAACAAAGGCAGAATTTTACAATACACAAACAGGGAATGCTTGCTGCTTGCTCAAGTGGCATTTTGCAACCATGCAAGTAAACAACTAACTTATCTGTGTCAGACAGCGATCATGTTTAAAAGTGGTCATCATTATAGCTTTGTATGGAACAAAGTGCTGTTTTCATATTTATCTTCAAAAATAAAATAAACCCTCTTATGCAAGCTGTGTCATATTCTTCTATCTTCTCACAGTCAAACTGGTCAGGAAGCCCATGGCAACTGTTTGTCCAGACATTCTCCATGTTATTAAAAGCTCTGTGGTCACTGGATCTGTGCCATCTTAATTTAAATGCACTCTTTTCAAGTCTTTTTACTGGGCCCCTTCCCATGCAATAGACCAAATTTACCTCCCTATACTTGCATATGGTTGAGTTTTGACCTGGGTGAACCAAATTGACTAAAATGACTGAAAGCTGTAGATAGTAAAAGCTTTTTACATGCTTACATGGCATGATGCCTATGTTACTATAATATCTATGATCCATGTGGACCCTAGAACCGTTTTTAGATGTCCCTTACTTTAACACACATGAATTAAAATAATGGCTCATGAACAAACCTGCAGAGAACTTAAAGGAAATTGAAGCCGTTTCTCCAGTTAGCCTTACTGATAAGTGGCTTTCCTATGGCTTTGCTGCTCTTCAGTCCTAATACCTTGAATACCCTTCACATTGTGCATGTGAAAATGCCTGTACTTTCACTATTAAACATGGTCCTTAGGTCTTCTGTTTCTACTACAGTGATTGTTTCTAAGTTATCACTGATTGCGGTCATTCTGGATTTTTCCAGTTCCTCCAGTTTTTAATAGTGCTTTGGATGGTTTGTAACTCAATTATAATTGTTTCAGTAAACTTATGACACCCCTTTCTCTGCTAGATGCATTCCAATGATTTAACATTTCTTTAACAGGCTAACATATTTTCCTTGACCACGAGCTGTAGTCAAGATAATTGTTTAAGAAATGAGAAACAAGTTTTTCCATCAGTTTCAGTTTGGATGAAAAAACTTCCTGCCAGCTGAAGAAAACTTCTCCATGCAGTAATTATCCAGTAGAAAGCTCATAGCCATTAAGTTAGTTAATCCAGGTGTTAACTTTGTGTTTGTCACATAGTGTACAATAACCATGACAAAAAACATTTTCATATTGCTGGCTATTATTAGCATCAATATTAAAACCGAAAATGCATCCTCCTCCTGGCTGAAAATGGCTTTGTGTACGTAAATATTGGTTTTGTTATTCTTGTTGGATTGACAAAACTGTGGAAGTTTTCTTTGAATGTGATTTGTTTTGATGATGTTATATGTAACAGTAAAATTGTTAGCATGTTTTGAGAGCTTGAAATCACCCTCAAATGTTCCTAAAGCAATAAATAGCTGGAGCAGCTATTCATTGCTTTATTCATTCACGTTTTTTTTCTTTTGCCAGGCAGTGTATCTCCACATCCGAATATATGAGAGGTTATCCAGCATCGGACACTAGAGCACTTTGTTTCTAAATCATTTGTGCTGGCAAGGAAACTAACATTTAACATAAGAGGGTTTCATTCCAAAAGTGGTTGTCTGCTGGTTGTCATTGTGGAGCCTTTAAAAGTACTGCTGAGTGGTAAGGGTTTTCAAGTTTTGATACCAGAGCTGAAAGTGTGTCATTTTGTATTTCAAAAACTTTTACAGCTAGGGCTATAAAATGGCAGTTAAAGGAAATGTTTTAACTGGTGGGCCAGACACAACAATCTAAGTTTTAGTTTGCATTGTTGTTAGCCTAGAGAGAAATATGTCAGACTTCACCTAAAAAAACACCAATTTGCCCTCTGAAGGGGCTGACATGACAATCTGAACTGCTAATCTTGTGGTTGGTATATGGGTTCTGTGCTAGCTCAGCTAAAGTTGCATATCTTGTGGTACAGTAAATCTCCATTCTTAATCACAACTAAGCGGTAATAGCACAAACTGTGGTGGGAAATATATTTAAAGTTGAATGTGAAAATTGGTGTGTAGTAATAAATCATACAAATGCCAGATAGATCTCTTACTTCTTTCCATAATTTTATGTTTAATTACTTTTTTAAATTTTGGTCTGTCTTGCATTGGATTGAAATCAGTACATTTTTGTGGTACTGAAGAGAATGCGACATAGGGACACATCCTGGATTTGAACATTTTAAACCCATTTAAGGTTAATTTTCATACCTGGTTAAGAGCCATAAAAATGGGTTATCATGATGAACCTAAACAAGTCTCCACTTCTCAAAGTACATCTGACTCATCCTGACACACCTTACATCACCTAACAATGATTCCACTTTACTGTCGGTGAATAATTGCCGGTCTATTTTATTACTCATATTTAGTCACTTTGCAGATGCTTTTTTATATAAAGCAACTTACAGTAATTACATTCCAGCACACCAGGAGACTGCTGTAAGTATTAAGTAAGTACTAAACCCTTGAAAACACATTTTAGAAAAACTCCTGAAGAATTGCAAAGTAAGTGTGAAGTAGATAAGTGCAAGATGTTAAGAGCTCAACTTTTTCTTTGCCAGGAACAGATGAAGGAAACTGCAAATCAAGGACCAAATACATTTGACGCTCTTATGTCATCCTTAACCAAATGGAAGGGGCAACAAAATGTTGTGTGTTCATAAGAACTTGCAACCAAACATTCACAGGAAGTTGCATCTCACTTTGAAGATAAATAATCCAGTATACAAGGTCATCAGAGTAGTGTGTTCAGAAAAGCAGATGCTGATTGTATAATGTATGCATTGCCCTTTCTTCTTGGATAAAATATGCATTGCCCTTTCACTTGAAGCTGTATGCAGGCTGTGCTGTGAAAGCGTTCTTTGTGATAGCAAACACAACAGTTTGATACATCTTGACAAAGTACTTTTCCATTTCCACAAATCAAAACCTGCTAGTTATTTTACTTCTTTTTCCATCTGCTCCATTTGAAAGTCAACAAATTCTTATTAATAATGAAAATATTTAGTGTTCTTGTTAGGCCGTTCACTGTGAAATAGTGTATTAAAAGTGGGTGATTTTGACCTCTCCCTAATTTTTTACGTCTTTGAGATAAAAGGCACACTGCAAATGGCCACATGACTCCAAATAGTCTTTGCTTGAGTGCTGTTACTGTGGAGATGGGACCAGGAATGTGCAGTGGGACAAAGTTGATTGTAGGTTGCTAAATGAAAAACACACTCTCCCCAGTTAAAAGTATGTTGTTCTTTCAGTTCATTAAATCTTTTTAAAGAAACCTAGAGCAGCCTCGTGCAAAAGATGGATTGTGTTATGTGTTAATTCAATGTCATGCTAACATTGACTTGAGTTGCAGAGACTGCGGCTCAGGTGGTTGAGTGGTCATCTTTTGATTGGTGGTTTAAGCCCTATGTTAAAGTGTCTTTGAGCAAAACACTGAACCCCATATTGCCCCGATACGCTTATTGGTGTGTGATCATGGAGAATAAGGAGCTATTTTTGCAGATTTCAAATATATAATTAGAAGCAGAGGTTTGGGAATGGGTGACTGTGAGCAGCTTTCTTGTAGACACTAACATTGAGAATTCACCAGGTAATTAGATCTATACTTTCTTTATGTATTTAATTTCAACAGTGAGACTCTGGACATCCAGTACTGTAATAGTAATATGTTAAATTCATTATAATAAATGGCTCATTTATTAATTTCACTACAGTTTTTGCTACTAGTCCCAGAAAGTCCCTGGTCCAGAATCTGTACTCCAGATAGCAGAACAAAACACTGAGTGATTTGAAGTAATATTCTTGACCTGTTCCAGTCCACTTTACAGGTAACTTGGAGATAACCAGGTGCTCACTGCTTGATTATTAAAAAGCATTCAGATTCTACTGTTATTGCTAAGAGGTAATGCATTTAGTTAACACATTTAAATTCTTCTTGCAGAAGGGAAAGTTCTTAGTGCCATCTCCGAAATGAACTTATAAAAGCTTTGTTTTTTGTTTGTTTAAAATTAAAGTGTGAAATTAAGTAGTAGTGATTTGATCAATATATCTTGGACTATTTAGAAGACTGCACTGAAATGATTGGATTCCTGATGTCTCTGTGATGTTGCCAGGCAGCTGAAACTTATGATGGTAATTAGTGTGGTGCTAAGCAAAGCTTCATATTTACTATTTTTCTTACTTTATCTGCCTGCAAGAATCATATTAAGCGTTTTACTCAAATTGTCCAACCACATACATATGTCCATCTGTTCTTGTGTTGTGATGAGCAGTGATGATGTTTTCCTTCACGAATAAGAAGTCTGATGAATATCATGCTTTGATCATTTAAGTGATACATGGTGAAATAGTGTGATTCTCCATGCAGATGATTGTTTCCTGATTGTTGCATACTATAAATTTGTTTAATTTGTACATTTGTTGTACATTTGTTTAATGAATCTAAATTAAATATGTTTAAATGCATCTTTTAAAAATTGCATGCTATCACTTTAAAGACAGAGTATGTAGGAATAATCCAGAGAATGCACAATTGATTTCAAACGTCAAATTTATTACATGCCATATTGTCTTGTTTTGTAATGTCTTGTGATGTCCTTTTGTTATCATCTGGACTATCACCTACTGACACCTGTGTTGAGTCCAGAAAGCATTTTGGGGATACGTGTTGCAGTATATTAACTGCGTTTAAATCCTACTGTGATATTCAATTAGGCAATGTTGCTCTGTAGCTGTTGAACAGCGTTTTCAGTAACAAAAAGAAGCTTTCAATTGTCAACAGTCTCAAACTATGTCTCTACTAGATATAATTGACTTTTAAAGCCTTATAAACAGGAATTTTTTTGTCATGCAGCTCTCATTTGTATGATTAACCCCTTAATGCCTGACCTCCGAATAACTGGGCAGAAAAGTCTGAGTTTTAAAATCTGGAGTCTTTATTTCACCTTTTAACAAAAACTGGAAGAAATCAATATTTCATTTTTTTGGTATATCTACTATTTATTACCATGTAATAGATCAAAATTATTGTAGGGTAATCTGCTTTCTGGTGTTCACCAGGGGGCAGGAGACCAGTATCATATGGTGTACAACGGGGTTATTAAGAAAGTTTCTATCACAAAGTGATGCAACGTGTCTCAGAAACTGTATGTATCAATTTAATACATTAGGCAGTAAGAAGTTAATTAAAATTTTTCGTTTTCTTATTTTCACTGCTGATGAAATGTGGAGCTGACTTTTAAAATGGTCTGTCTGGGTGTTTCATACCCAAGTAAATACAGTTATAAAAGTCAAATGAAACATTCCTATAAGGTAACTGCTGACAACCATTTTTCTTCTATAACTAACAATGTCCAGTGATTCATGAAGTGAAAATGGTTCACTGGTTCAATAAAGTGTAATAGTTTGTTTAGCATGTTGAGTTAGATATGAGAGCTGGGGCTTTATTTGATACTTTATTATTATTACGGTTACTGCTCAGACCCATCCCAACATTCTGACCTTTGTTTGACCTGCAAACAAACCAGAGAGATTTATGAGAGTCATTCCACTTACCTCAAGCCTAGTCATAATTGTATAAAATACAACACCAGGGGAACTGTTACAGAAAATGTTATGACTAAATTGTAAATCTTAACTTTATATACGCAATACAGATTTCTATTGGTGTGGATAGACGATAGGTATAGGTATTTAAGAGATTGCAACCTAAAATAAAAATTTTGGAAGGTATTGTGCAGCCTGATTAAATTTTGGAGGTAAAAGCTGAAAAGTGTAACAGTTGTTTTTGTCAAAGTTTTCCCCAGTGGTGGAGGCAACAAATCAGAGCAACAAGGTTACTAAACCATCAAAGAAATATTGCGCTTCAAGAGCAAAAAGACCAGGTGGAAAATGAGAAAAAAAATAACTATTTTTTTCCCGTGAGAAGCATTGCATTGTCTCCCTGACCAACTTTCTCATTTACCTGCTGAACGATGAAGGAAGCTACAGTTGACATTATGTTAAAAATAAAGCTAACAGAATTTCCAAAAAAAGTCATTTATAAAGCACACACATCATACAAATAACATCTAACACCTGTTGTAAAATTTGTTTTTGGATAGTGCATATTTTTCATTTATTAATGATGACATGATGATGTCTAGATCAAATTGACATGACAAGTCAACTTCAAAATTAATCTGAAATCCCTGTCATACTTAATAGAATAGGATATGTCAGGCAGTGTCAAATAAACCAAAAGTTGTGCACTTACAAGACATTACAGTAACAAGCTCTATGATTGGCATAATAGCAGCTGTATTTTGCAAATATTTTCAACTTGCATAGCTTCATTCATTATAATTGATGATAACAAGTCAGCTTGTACTGTTCACTGGCTATGACTAAAAAAAGACTGTCAGGTTGGTAGATATGATTTAAAACACCATTAACACAGAGAGCACATCCTACTCCTGGTTAAAATGACTGTGTAAGCACACATTTGTTATTTTCATTTAGTATAAATTTAATGGGATCTAGTCGGTACTAATGTATTACTCTTTAAATAAAGTAACTGAGTTACTCTTGCCCTATGGTGGGTTTGTCTGTTACAGCCCAAGTCAGCTTGTTGGACTTGTTTTTTTTTATGAAGTTGCTTCTATGAATATTGTCAGTGGTAGGTTTTTGGGTTTGTTTTGTTCCATTTCTTCCTTTGTGAAGTCTTCCTGATTCTCTCACAGTAAAAAAAGCAATGACCCATGGATGTAGAACAGAAAGCACGAGTGCAACAGCCCTTTTATTTCACTGTCCACTGCCCCTTGGTTCTTTGGTTACACCAAGGCCAAACAAACTAGCACACCCCTATCGATAGACAAGGACAACTTCCTCTGACATAAACTGCGTTTCTATTGCAGTTTTCTTAAATATAGAAGTGATTTTTGTAAAGTTTTGATAAACTATCTCGATTTGTGGGTGTTTACATTACAAAATTCATTGTAAAACCCTTAGTTTCCAAGCTGTTTGCTCTATGCTACTATATCTTAGCTGGTTGTGTGACCTACAATATCATGTCTGGGGATACATAAATGTGGAAGTGTTTCCATTACACATTTGTGATAAACTTCTATATAGAAACGTTTTAAAAACCACCTCATCAGACCGTAAAAACCTTTTAGCAATAATTGAGACTTTTTTCCTACATGTATGTGTTTCCATTACTGACTTTCTAGTTCTTTTTAGTTTCTAGTACAATATTTAGGTTCTGCAAAGGTATTTTTTAACAATAACACTTTGCCTTTTGGTGTATGTATTCAACAATGTAACAGTTGCTTTTTAAAGTAACTAATAACTAACTAGTTACTTTTGTCAGTAACTACTAGGCCTGCCGCAATAAGTCAATTAATCGCATGATAAGAAAAAATGAGCGCAATTTAGTATTTGTTTTTCTCTTTCTTCACCTGGATTTACTGAATTGCAATAGGTTTCACTACGGTGTATCATAGTGCATGAGGGCAATTCAGAGGCAGCAATGCCTTTGTCTACAATGTTGCTTGCAAGATGACATACGAAAGGAAATGAGACATTCATTCACTTTTACTCTGCCACCTCTAAATATGTGGTTAACTGAAACATGACCCCTTATATGAGCATACACTATGTAACTGCTGACTGGACCCTGAACTGTAAGTGTTTGAAAACCAGATATGGTCCAGATAACCACACTGCTGAAACCCTGGAAGATCATAAAGTAGTCTGCACATCAAGCTAAATGTTCTTTAGAAATTAATGTTTATTTTTAAAAGAGTGTAATTAGCATTATTACATCTTTATTATAATTTTAGTTGAAATAGGGTTAGGGGGTTAGTCTAAAAATGACAACATTAGGCTCTTAGCGCAATATTATCGTTTATCGCAATAATTTCTGAGACAATTAATTGCACAGCAAAATTTCTTATCGTGACAGGCCTACTAACTACCACAACACTGATCTTGTTTTGATGGCATGTCTAACCAAAATTGCCAACATATAATAAAGCCTGAGAAATGAGCCTAAATTATGTAATTGGTGACTCAAATAAGGTGTTTCTTTTTATGCCAGTATAACAGACTTTCAGACTTCAGTTCTTTAGATTTGTCTGCCATTTCAGCCATTAATGGGATTAATATCCCCACAAACATTGATCCTGGCCAAAGATGTCTGGAAACTGGGATGATGTGTTATCAAGTTGCTAGGCAATAGATCTCCTAAAAGCTGAGTTTAAGACTTGTTCTATTACACTAGGCCTAACAACGAGGTACTGGAATTTGAAGCATTTTGCCAAGGCTTTGGAAGGGGTGGGAGGTGGGGGGGGGTGGGGGGGGGTCAGGCAGTGAGAGAGTTTATGCTTGTGAGCTAGAGGCCTGAGAAGACTGAGGAATGTGGGATAGAGGTGAGCAAAATGAACAGGGATTTTTCTAAGTTTAACATGAGACTACAGTATAGAGAAAGAAGTGGTTTATTCCAAATGAGCTAAACATGATCACAACTGTTGGGTCAGGTGGCCATTATTTTGGATTGGTTCAGGAATTTGCTCTAAAAAAACAACGAAAGTCAAACTGTCTGTTGGACTTTAATCTAGTCCTAGTTGCGCATAATACATTTGTAACTTCACCTTGCTACTCTAATAGATACCATGTAGTAAACTGTTCTAAAGCAAATTTTATGTCTCCAAAATGAACAATTAAGTTTTCATTGTGCCTTTTGAGTTTTCATAGAATGAACTAAAGGTTCATACTAGAGGCACACATGAACATAAAATACCTGCTGGTCCCAATAACTTAAGATCTGCTGGCCGTCAACTACACTGCCACTGTGCTCAAGTAGCTTTGAAGAACAAAGCCTGAGGGGGAAAGAAAAGAGCAAGGGAAAAAAAGCGGAAAGCAAATCTGGCAGAGGCAGTTTCACAGCTTTTTTTTCTTTTGGTGGCCCGAGGGCAGGTTTTTCTCCATTACTGCGTAAACTATGTATATTTTGGGTGTGGTGTCTAAATACTTAAAATACATTTTTCATGTGCTTTTTTAAAACTGCTTACACAAGACCTATAACAGTTACCTTTTTATAACATATTTTAACGTTTTTTAACTCTTTGTTTTTTGTCAAGATGCATGAAATTAAACCAATCTATCTTTCTCGCTGTGTATCTCTCTTTCTCTGTCTTTTTTCTGTCTGTTTCTCTCTGTCACTCTTCCTTTTTTAAAAATGTATATGAACAGAAACTTCTTAGACATTTTAAGTGCTGACAATAACCACTACACAATCCCTCTTTGTTTCAAGATTATCATAGAGTTATCCTCTGAATGCTGACAGCTACAGGTTCAGAAGCATTGACCCTGGTAAAAGTAGAATAGTTGTACTTCCCTGGTGCCTGCCACTCATCACTCACCACTCAAGCATGCTATCTTCTTTACAGAAGCACAAAAGATGTCTTATATTTTCCTAAATTGTCTCTTCTTTTTCTTATTTGTTTTCTTTTTATTGCATTGCAAGTGTACACAAGACTACTTCTATGTGCATCCTCTCTTACCCTTTTCACCTGAATTTTCACACTCATTTTGTGTTTACGACAATTCTCAAATAAATGTGACCTCTTAGATAACATATTTACCTCACTGCCAGAGGCAGTGCTGCATCAAGAATTGCTGAAAGAGAAGACAAGACACTAGACAAAGATAAAACTCATTCAATTATTGGTTGGTGCAGAACGACTTCAGTTGATAGTACATGCCATCTAAATATGGAGCTGCATTAGATACTCGTGGTCTGAGGTTGATCAGATTTCTTTTAGAATATTTACTGAATTCTTCCATGTCTGACCGTGAGCTATTTCTTCCCTTCTAGAGCTGCACATTGCCCCACATGCACATATGTTTTAGTTGTTTACCAACGGTGCCATGCACTGACCCAGAATGTACTTTTTTTTGTAGTATTTGTATTTGTCTGCTTGAAACTGACTGAGATCTGCGTTTGTAGGCAGACTCAGAGTTGTCCAAACAAAGCCAGCAAGTATTTATTTAAAATACACATAATGGTGTTGTGAATGTACCCTAAGATTATAAAATGTTCATTATCCAATGTGTGACTGAGTAATATTTTGGGATGCGATTCACAATATGAGAGGTAACTGTGAGCCTGGCGGAGGTTTGCACTCTCCGAGTGGTTTTCTAGTTTATTAAAGTGTTTGTTTTTTTCCCACATGGTTTGTCATGTTTCCTTCTGTTTTTAATAATGAAAAGATATTTGGGAAATTATTCCACTTTTAGAAGTGTTGTATGAGTAAAATTTCACAGAGCTTAAATATATAGGTTAAAAACTGTTGATTAAAAAGAGTCCACAGCTTTAAGCTCTGTGCGCTTCAAGTAAGCATTATGAATATCAAGTCATCTCATTTGCATTCTGGTCATACTGGTAAATGTTAATTATGCTGTGACTTGTGGCTTTGCAAAACTTTTGGAAGCTGCCTATTTTTCTTGCTTGGCTACTTCTTATTACATGCCTCAAGCAAAGTTGAGAGAGTTGTAATGATGACTGATGACAAGATATGATCCCTGGTGAAAATGCAGTGGACCTGAAGAAAAGCAGGGATAGAGAATAAATGAGCTGAACTCACTTCCTGAAGTAAATCTGAGAGTTTTGTGACTCTTCTTTTAAAGCATAAATCTTTCAGAGGAGATCTCTTATTACCCAGGCAAAAAAAATTCCTCAAGTTACAGTAAGTGAACAATGGCAAGAGCAGCACTAAAGTATTTTATATAAACTAGTAGAGATGTGCCATATGTGCTTGTGGGGGCTTCAAGATGAGAGACTGGAATGGCAATAAATTTTGACTTACTTTTTGAGGAAAAAATGACAACATCTAAAAACTGGTAGTGATAATTCCCCAAAGCGTGCTCAGTTTTTGTTAAGGACTGGGTGATATGGCTAATTGATCTCAATGACAATAAAGAGTGCTTAGTCCAATTAAGGGTGCTGTCCAGCCACACTGCAAACTACTGTGGAACCATACAGCCCCATAAAAAAGCAAGTTAATGGTGTCAATTTCAAAATTGAGCAAAGGGTATTGGGTCTTTTGCTATGAAATATTAAACTATGGTCGAAATTTCTGCTTCAATTTAAATATTTTCATAAGAGGTGGCAACCACACATGATGAGATGATCCTTACTGTTTGATACTCAAGTTGCAGGAACTACTTGTCTTAGTTTGACATTTTAATGCTTTTTCGAACTTTTCAATTGATTAAATAAATAGTTGTGGTTTTGAATTCAGCGGCCCTCAACAGTTTCATAATTTTCATCACAACTTTAAAACTTGTTAATAACTTGATTATAACTTGTAATGTTATTTTATGTAATCCATTCATTTGTTCATGTATGTGTTCATTCATTCATTCATTCATTCATTCATTCATTCATTCATTCATTCATTCATTCATTCATTCATTCATTCATTC
>JBAMHX010000005.1:14152009-14172093 GCA_037177515.1 Pseudomugil tenellus
TTGAAGGAAAGGATTGGAGACCAAGGTTTTTCTTTGTAACCATGGGGGGGGTGGTGCGGGGGGAAAATGTTGTCTCTTTTTTTTTTTTTTTTTTTTTTTTTTTTTTTTTTTTTGCTTGTGTAGTAGCAAATAAATTGACTAAATATTACCAGATCTGCTGATATTAAACGTTCCAGCAATGGGAGTCAGATAAGCATTGTGCACATTTGCGTAAAAGACAATATGTGCAATCATAATGCAATACAGTTCTCTTTACCATCATTAAACTATCATCTTATGACTGATCGGCCCGGATGTGAGTGATGAGAAGGCATATAAGCAGGGTTCTTCCCTCGAGCTTGATAATGAGATCTAGAGAGGATAGGGGGCTCTTACCTGATAAATGGGACTATAATAGCATTTTCCAAATGGGGACCACCTGCAGAAAACCATGATGATTCCTATCATGATCAGTCTTTGTCTTGTTTCTGGGAATTTCTTGCTTGTGGGAGGACATGAGTTATGAGGACGGCATAGATTAGACGTTTACAGCTCCTGTTTATCAGAGGCCCTGTGAAAAATGGATGTTCGAGAATTAACATAGAAGGTGCCAGTTTTAATCATCTTAAAACTCAATGAATCAGATTAGAAACCCCTATGTGTTTTACGCTCTGTATCTAATGTGGCATTAACAATAACACTCCCAACACCTTGCTGGCTCAGATGTGCATGGGTGGGGTAGGTTGCATGGAAGGCCATACACTAAAACAAATCTTTATAAGGTCTCACCAATATGACGACCAAAGTTCAGTGAAAAACAAACACTTGCGCAATAATTGAAACAAACTAAATCTATCTTTTGTATGTTATTCCAGGTCTCAACAGTGAGATCCTCTACTCTCTGGAGGACTCTGCTGAAGGATTTTTCTCAATTAATGAGCACACTGGTGTGATAATCCTGGAGCGTCCCCTGGACCGCGAGGTGCAGTCAGTGTATGAGCTGAAGGCGCGTGCCAGCGACCGGGGCTCCACACGTCTTTCCTCCCTCTGCCAAGTGATGATCTCCGTCCTGGACATCAATGACAATCCACCAGTGTTTGAACACCGTGAATACACAGCCACCGTGTCTGAGGATGTGGCCGTGGGCACTCAGCTGCTCAGAGTGCAAGCAGCCAGCCGTGATGCAGATGCAAATGGAGAGATCTCCTACGGCATCATCAGCGGGAATGAGCATGGCATGTTCAGCATCGACCCACGTACTGGTATGTTGCAGAGTGGAAGTGAACTCATTATTTTATTTTTATCTTTTGTAAAGAGACATGTTTTTTGTCATTTCTTTAAAGAGGTGAGTGCTGATGTTCAGTGCCATGTGTTTGACTTTAGTTAAACTTTAGTGGTTTAAAGGTAGTTTATATATATTTATATAATATATATTTATATATATAACAAATGTAGTATAACCAAAGTAAATTTAAGACTTATTAAAAAAGTTTTCAGCTATTTTTCTTTTTTTTATCACGACAGTAGGTTTTGTACTTAAGCAGTTTATTCTCTAAATTTCATGTATTTTTGCATGGAATTTTTTGGCTGAAAAATAATGACGGCACCTCTCCTTATGGTCCCGTCTCTGCTGTCTGTTTTAGGTGACATCTTTGTGATTGAACCATTGGACTATGAGGTCTCCCATGGATACTACATTACCATAGAGGCTACAGATGGTGGTTCCCCACCGCTCAGTGACATGGCCACTGTCAATATCAACCTGACTGATGTCAATGACAACAGGCCTGTTTTTAGCCAGGACGTCTACACGACCGTGATCAGCGAGGACGCTGAGCTTGGGAGGACTGTGCTGACAGTAAGGACGTTGTTTTGTTTAGGGAAGTGTTCCTGTAGCACACAGCAGATGTTTGTTGTAGGGAAATAATCCATAATTACTCTAAAACAGCATGCAGGACTGGGCATTTTTCATCTCTCCTAACATTCTTCCAGCTCAATCTGTCGGTTCATCCACCTTCTCACTCAGTCACGGCCCGTCTCCTCTCTGCCCGCTATTTACTGAATACACTATCACATATCTGCACCTGTGGCAAATCACCATCTGGCGGAAAAGCTAAATTAGGACCACTGTTCTTCATGCTCACTGCACTCCTGTTCCTGTGCAATATCTGACACACATGCTCAAACAGTATAATTAAAACGCATTTAAGTCATTAAGCCTACTATCCACGTTAATGTTCTTTCATCCTCCTGCATGTTACACTTGAATTCCTTTTTTTGCCTGTTTATCTTCTTCCCTTTTCTTAGCAAAGACTTTTCAATTATGGCCGTTTATGTTTGCATCTAATGTATCTAAATATAAATGATTCATTTTAAAATTAGATTTGATTATTTCTCAGTCAGTCTCACATGTTTGTCTTCAGTGTCTGATTATTTCTTTAGGAATGTTCAAATATGTGCAAGTCATTGTGTTTTAGGACCATTTTGTTTGTTTTTGTACATGCATGTGGATTTCAAATTGATGGTAAAATTGCAACAATAAGTTTAAAATGAAATAGTATATTTTATTTTCTTGATGAGGTGTTTTTTTATATAAATCAAATATAATTAAGTTTAAAATAATGAAAGTCAGTTTAGTTTTTTACCATTTAAGGTAATTCCCGGTTGTTTTGTCTGTCTAAACGCAAAAAGACTATTTTTTTATTTAACTGTTTGTTAGTGTTACTACTTTAAAATCAGTATCTTGAATCAAAACATTTTTCTGTGAAAAACAAACAATATTTAGAGAGTTTGAGCAATTCATGTTTTATAGTTTCTTAGTCTAATGAAGCCACAATGACAATTCATTGCCAAATAACAGAAAAAAAACAATGAATTCAAGTACATATATTTAATTGGATATATAAAAAAAGTAAAAGCTTTGTATCAGTTTAAAATGTAATTAACAAGTATCTTTAAGTATCTTTTAAATAAAAAATGAGATTTCCAATACTTTTCAAGTCATCAAAATAAAACCTGTTCAAACCAACATCATCAGATTGTATTTTTATGTTTATTAAACATGAACTTCAGACGTAAACATGACATGAAGTCAGTCATTTATTAAGTCAGCCACTTGTGCTTGTTATAAATCATCTGTGGAAAAGACATGTAAATCATTGAAGCCTTTTATTGCTTAATATTGAAAAACTCAGATGCAAAAACATGAATTATCCAGTGGCAGCACATTTTACTGAATGAAATTAGCGCAGTTCTTCTTTTACGTATATTAGGATAAACAGCATAGCTCTCCCCCCAAGAGGGAGTAACTCGCATGTGTTATTCTGGACGACACTAATGGATGCATTGTGTTAAAACTCACCATATGGTTTAAAGATAGGCCTTCACAGCAACAACAAAATCATTAGCTGCAGATAGGACAAATGAGAACTCTCCCGTGTGATAAAACAAATTCCTTCTTAATTAAAACTTTGTGCTTATTTGGCATTTCATCGTTTATCCAAAGGCTGGTTGAGAAAACGTTTTTTATGCTGCGGCAGCATGTGTAAGCAAGCTTTCTTTGTTGATTGCTGATTGATTAATTGTGATGCTTGCATTTGTTTGACTCAAAGGTGATGGCTGAGGATTCTGACGGGCCTTCTTATAATCACATCCGCTACTCCATTGTGGATGGTAACCAAGGCAGCCCATTCACCATTGATTTGCTGCGAGGGGAGCTTAAAGTTGCTCGCCAGCTGGACAGAGAAAGAGTAAGAGAAACGGCAGATACAATGCTGACTGTTCACATACTATGTAATCCACTAAGGAGCTAAGTGCAGTCCATGCAGAATCCAATCAGACTCATGCCAGACCTAATAGGGGGACTTGTTAAGTGATCTCTGCTGCATTATTGCTTAAAGAGCAGCTTTGCTTATGTATGGTAATTTTGGCTTTCTTTTTTTTCCTCAAGACATCTGGGTACACTTTGATGGTGGTTGCCTCAGACAATGGAGTGCCCCCTCTTACCAGCAGCGCCAAGATCAACATCGACATCTCAGACGTCAACGATAACCCGCCTCTATTTTCTCAGGCCAACTACAGCCTCATCATCCAGGTAAGAGACATGGGAAGAGGTCAGAGCAAGAAAGAAATGATCCGACAGAGTGAGGATAGATTGAGAGGAAGAAAGAGAGGAGGAGTTGCAGGAGGGATTGCAGTGGACATGGAGAGGGATTAACAGAGAGAAATAATGGAAGGCTGTGGGACTGGAATATCAAGAAGCAAGTTGGAGGATGGAGCAAGAACAGAGGTAAGAAGAGGGGGGGAAGACAGGGATGAGGGAATTGAAAGACAGGGGCTGCATCTTAAGTATGAAAATGCAGATCAAGGAGGGAAAGCAAGGACTGAAAAGCAGCCATGTGCAAGATGCTACGCTGAAAAAGGGCAAGAAGAACAAAGACATTTACCTTTAGTGCACTTTGAGGAGATCAGGTGAAAGGGGGAAAACTGATTCCAAAGGTTAAAGAGAAGGTGATTATTTTCCTATTTTTCTATATGTTCATAAAACCACTGTTAAATTAATGTTATACTGACTGTTCTGTGGACAAGCAAATTGGTGTTGAAAGTAACACTGGGCAGTAGATTTACATTCATTTGTCTACAGTTTGCAAATAGTTAATCAAAATGGGACCATAACGTGGATAGCAAACATAATGTTGTTTTAAATGTACATAATTTAAAGTGATAATAAACTGCTGGATCTAGTCCCATGCTAAGTACGATCATCCACCCACACAAATTTTTCTTCTTTTTGCAGCTAGATGAGCTGCCCCCTGCTGGCCAATGTATAGAATACATGTTTGAGGCAGTTGTACACTCATCATATTTTTAAACAAAAAAGGCTTTTCTTTTTACTTCCTTTTTTAACAGGATATATAGTTGATACACATTGAAAACAGATGAAAAAACAAGATGAAACATTATCTGTCTTGCTTTAATTTACTCAGCATGAAGCTGCAATCGAGGTATGACCCATAATTCCCACTAAGTCTGGGCAGGAAAAACACAGAGGATGCACATACTGTGCACACCACCTGGAAAACCGGTAGCTTTTTCAAACATTCAATAAAAAAAGTAGCGTGGTGTCAGGGCATCTGTATCACTTTCAGGAACACAAAAATACAAGATAAAGCTTTTTTATAGCTTGTATGCCAGCTAAATATTAACAGTACAAAGAAGCCAGACATGACATCAGTGCCCTCGTCACTACGAAGATTTCCTATTATATGAATATATACACTGTTATACAAAGACTAAAAAATCCCTTTGTTATTTTTTCCTGTCACGTATCTGTTTCTATGCTCTACATAACAAGCAGTTGGGAAGTTTCTCTTTCTTTTCTAAGTGCCTTTATGAATTATGTCGTCACTGTTTACCTGATGATGATGATGGGTCGACAGATAAAGGATAACCAAAGTTATTATTATTAAGTTATTAGGTTGGATCATTTTTTGGCTGAGGTTTGGTTCAAGCTTTGGCCTGTAATTCCCAGAATCAGTTAGATTCATGCACAAGCTGATGTTGGTGGAATAGAATTGTGCTTTTTTCCATGTGTACAATTTATTCAAACAGTTTTGTTTGCAGCTTAACACTTTTCTGTTAGTGTATGTATTAACTCGCTAAAAACATTGGTGAAATGAGAGACTCGCATTAAAAGCACCACATCTCACCACAACACCCTTGCATCCTTCAGGAGAATCGACCAAAAGGCACAAGTGTTCTTCAGCTTACCGTAAGCGATCGTGATGCTTCTCACAACGGCCCACCGTTTACATTTACCATTGTGGATGGGAACGAGGGCGACGCTTTCCACATCAATCAGCAGGGAGCTCTGGTGACCGTGGGGGCGCTGAATAGGAAGAATAAAGAACACTACCTGCTGCAAACTCAGGTGAGTCACAGAACCAAGGAGACACCAGAGTTGAGGGGACGTATTGATTTAAGTGTCAAGCCACAGCAATCTGCTCTGTTATTCTTCCCTCCATTCCATCTCTCGTCACAAACTTTCCCCCCCAGCCACTAATAATATTAGCAACTTCATCCTTTTGTATTCCGAAAAAGGTTTGTTGTAAGTAACTTCTTACAGAAAGTTCTAGTAAAGCAGCTGCTTCAGAGTGCAACTCACAGGAGAGGCTTGAATAACAGACGTTTGCTTTGATTCGGCTTGATTACGTGTCACATCCGAGGAAGCTACAGAGAAAATGTGCGGGGAAATGGAACATGAAATGATAAGTATGATTTGGTTTTGCACTCTTGGTGTGCAGGCTTTTTTCCCCTTGCTGTTCCAATTCTGTGAAAGTTTGATGGTTAAAGTATTTGATCTTGTTAATGTTCTCTCTTTTTGGCTTTATTATGCAGTTCGTCTGCTAAGTGCAGATTCTGTTAATTGAGCTTGATTGCCATCTGGTGTTAAAAACAAGATATAGCCTGAGGGTCTGAATCTTTTCTTATTTTCAGGTGTTAGACAGTGGCAAACCACAGCTCTTCTCCACCACATTCATCAGCGTGCGTGTAATTGAAGAGAGCGTCTACCCTCCAGCAGTACTCCCACTCGACATATTTGTCTCCATCGCTGCCGATGAATATCCTGGAGGTGTACTCGGGAAGATCCATGCCACCGACCAAGACATCTATGACACTCTCACCTACAGCCTTGCCCCTTCAGCCTCCACATCCACAGACAAGAGCAGTGCCTTGTTTTCAGTTTCAGCCTCTGATGGTAAAGTTATTGCCCTGCAGGCACTCGACGTGGGTCACTATCCTCTTAATGTGACTGTGACTGACGGACGCTTCACAACACCTGCTGATGTCACTGTGCACGTGCGTCAAGCAACTCGTCAGGCCCTGGACAACTCTATCGCAGTACGCTTTGCAAACATTGCCCCTGAAGAGTTTATCGGGGACTACTGGCGCAACTTCCAGCGAGCGCTGAGAAACATCGCTGGGGTTAGGAGGAGTGATGTTCAGCTAGTGAGCCTGCAGCCGTCCGAACAGGGAGATCTGGATGTCCTGCTGACGCTAGAAAGATCTGGCAGCCCGTACCAGTCTCAGGAGGTAAAACCCGCCAGATTAACACTGTTTTATAAACATATTTAAAATGAATTCCAATCATGTTGCTAATTATGATTATAGTAATTGTAATATTTATATTGTTTGTTTTATGAAATGTCTGAGATTTCCTTTACTTAATTATGTTTTTTGTTACCATTGATATTTTTTATTTGTTTCCTATATTTGTATATTATCAATTCGCGCTCTTGTGATACTGATTTAAAACATAAATGCAAAAAATCCACACTGTTAAACAACTTGAACCAGACACTGTTCACAGTTTCTGCATGAAAAATGACTCTTTGCTATGAAAGTACAGTGAAGACATAATTAATAATCAGAGCAGTCATTTGATTAATTTTCTGTCATTTAATGGATAAGCAGAGCTCTTGTTCCCTTGATTGAGTCATTTCTGTCCTCTTTCTCTCAGGTTGTCTTCCGCAAGCTGAACTCCTCTGCAACTGTGATTGAGGAGATGACAGGCGTTGGCATTGTGCGGGTGGTGCAGAAGCTCTGCGCTGGTCTCGACTGCCCGTTGCACTTCTGCGATGAGCTCATCTCCTTGGATAAAACTGTTATGTCCACATACAGCACATCCCGCCTTAGTTTTGTCACCCCGAAACACCAGAGAAGCGCGACCTGCCAGTGTGACGGTACATCAGTTCATCTGATGTGCAAATGCACACATTTATTCTTGTTGTATTTGAACTCCTTTTCTGACTCATTATTTTGATCTCTAGGTGGTAAATGTCCCGTGTTAAACAACCTGTGTGAAAACAGCCCCTGCCCAGAGGGCATGGACTGTGTAGCAGATCCTATGGACACTGTGTACAGCTGTGTGTGTCCTGAAGGCAAAAAGGGCAAATGCTCTGGTGAGAATCTTTATCATGAATATTTATACCTTGCATCTCTCTCTTCTTCTACTCATATGATGAAACTAATGCAAGCGTAACATTTAATGTTTTTGTTTTTCATATTTACAATGTTTTTTTTTTTTTTTGTTTTTTTTTATATCATTAGATGGCCACTCACTGACATTTAGTGGAAGTGGTTATGTGAAGTATCGCCTGATGGAGAATGAGAACAAGGAGCTGATGAAACTATCTCTAAAGCTCAGGACTTTCTCCAGCCATGCGACTGTTATGTATGCAAAAGGGACTGACTACAGCATACTTGAGGTGTGTTTTGACATTTTATTCCAGCTGATAACTAACTAAAACTGATCATGTTCACCTCTCCAATTAAAATGAATAATCTAGGTCATCATAGATGAGGTTTTTTTTTAGTTAGGGTTAGGGTTTCCATATGCGTTAAAAAAAAAGCATTAATGGAATGACCTCCACTGCAAAAGCACTTGTGTATGAACCAGTTGCGCCAAAGGGTCAAAAATCCATTTTGAAAATCCTTTCACACTGTGGGAATTTATTTATGAGTTAAAACACACACACACACACACACACACACAAGCTATTTTAGTACTGGGAGGGAAACAGACTGCAGTTTTCCACACATTCCTTTTTGAGACAGTCTGGTATAGCAGTCTGCATGCCAGACAGAGACCTTGCCTGGATAAGAGACAGGTTTTTTTTTTTTTTTTTTTTTATCAGGCTTCCATAAAAGGCTTTTCATATATACAGAGTGTGTTTTACAGACTTGAACAGAAGTTAAAGAATATTTATGTATGTTTACTGTTTTTTATTGCATAATTAATCTGTCCTTTACTGGAGGCTTTATCTAAGTTTATTTGAGTCATGTGAAATTGTCAGAACAGATGATATGGATAACATGGTGTGATTTAATCTATGGTGAATAGTTAAAAAGGTTTTGTGCTAATTCTGCATTTCTTGTCTGAAATAGATAGTAAACGGCCGTCTCCAGTACAAATTTGACTGCGGCAGTGGTCCTGGCCTGGTGTCTGTCCATAGCGCTCAAGTTAACGACGGCGAGTGGCACTCTGTCTCTCTGGAGGTGGATGGTAACTATGCTAAACTGGTTCTGGACCGGGTGCATGCTGCCTCTGGCACAGCCCCGGGCACTCTGCGCACCTTAAACCTCGACAACAGCATTTACTTTGGCGGTCACGTACGGCAGCACAGCTCCCCTCGCCTCGGTCGCAGCCTGCCCATTACTAATGGCTTCCGTGGCTGCATGGAGGCCATGGCACTGAATGGCCAGGAGCTACCTCTCAATACGAGAGCTCACCGGGCCCACGCTGTGCTGGAGGACATTGTGGATGTGGCACCAGGCTGTGCACTCACACCTGCTGAGAGTTGTTCCAGCAATCCCTGCACCAACGGAGGGAGCTGCACCTCACTGCCTAACGGAGGTACGTGTCAGTAGATAAACTTTTAAAACTTGCAAAGTGAATTAAGATCAGTTATTGCAGGCACATCGTTCTGCATTTCTCTGCTTTTAATGTGTATTTATTATTCTTTTATTATTTTCATTTCTGAAAAGAGGCATCATTTGTGTCAGCTGCGAAAGTATAAAATTAATTTCTATCCGTTTAACATGAACTACTTGGAATCAGTTCAGAGTTATTATTACTTGCCTTCAGCAAAAGGCTTTTTGTAAAAAATCTCCACAATGTGCTGAACTTCCTGCACAATTAATAAGTAAAAATGTCTTTGCTGTATGACAACCCTTGCCCCTGGCTCAGTGCTGTTTTCCTTTTCAAATCTTTTCTGTCTTTATTTTGCAGGTTACTTTTGCAAGTGTCCTGCGTCTTTCATGGGGACACACTGTGAGATTGCCATAAGTCCTTGTGCCTCTAACCCCTGTCTATACGGCGGCACCTGTGTTCCCCGTGCAGATGACTTCTACTGCCAGTGCAGAGGGCAGTACTCAGGACAGAGGTATGATACTGTTTTCATCATATGAACAGGAATGTGTTGCGTGTGTCGTGATAACAGCAGATGAAGGTGGACATTTGTCATCAAGTACAATGTGGTAGCCATGTAACTTATAATGCAGACATCCTTCACTCGTAACATCATATCACTGTTGTGTTGTAATGAGAGCAGGTGCCAGTTGGGGCCATACTGCAGAGACAACCCCTGTAAAAACAGTGGAAAGTGCATCGACAGTCTGGATGGTCCTGTATGTGAGTGTGAGCAAGGTTTCCAAGGAGACAGGTGTGTCCATTTGGAGTTTACATAGATTCACTTTCTTCTTGAACTTATTGCATCATGTGTTACATTAGCCTTTTGTTCTCTGGAACTCATCAACATGTTCTAATATGTCGTCCAGGTGTCTGAGTGATATCGATGAATGCATGAAGAACCCCTGCACCAATGGCGGGCTGTGCCAGAACACATACGGCTCCTTCAAGTGTAACTGCTCGCTGGGTTTCAGTGGGCAGATGTGTGAACAGCGCGCAGCTGTCCGAAATGACTTTGTTTCCACCTCTTGGAACATCGGCTTGGAAGAGGTGATCGGCATTGTAGTCTTTCTATCCAGCATCTTCATCCTGGTCCTCCTCTTCATCATTATCCGGAAGAAGGCCTGTCGCAGCAAGTCAAAGACGGACGATGATGACAAACATCTTGGGAGCTCCAGCATGTCTCACTCCTTTCTCCAGCGACCTTACTTTGACTCCAAAATAAACAAGAACATATATTCAGACATCCCTCCTCAGGTGCCTGTGCGTCCCATCTCCTATACTCCCAGCATTCCAAGTGACTCCCGGAACAACTTGGACAGAAACTCATTTGAGGGCTCAGCGATCCCAGAGCATCCTGAGTTCACCACCTTCAACCCAGAATCTGTGCATGGACATCGCAAGACTGTGGCTGTATGCAGCGTGGCGCCTAATCTCCCACCTCCACCTCCATCCAACTCTGTCTCTGACAGCGACTCCATCCAGAAGCCAAACTGGGACTATGATTATGACAGTAAGTCTGCTTCTTAGTGGCAACAAATTCTTTTATCTGATCATCGGCACCGAGTTAATGACTATAGTCAAATGACTATGATTACATATGTCTACTATACATTTGCTTTAATGTCGGAGCTTCCGGTGTCACCGAATCCCCCGATCCCTGCAATGCTGCTGGGATAAAGTATGCATAAACATACACAGGATTAGAACAAGATACATTGAAACTACACAACAGGTCATAAGTTAGAGAACACGTTTCCATTAGATTTCATGGTGAAGGGTGCCAAATGTACAGATGTATGTATCACTTAAAAAAAATCAAGCATAAGGACTTAAAACAAATAACAGCCAATTAAAATTGACTCTAAACTGAGCAGTTAACATATTTTTCTCCCCTCCTGTGTTTTGAAGTCAACATAAAAGAGATGTTGGATCTTATGTAACATTGCTGGATTGAACTGGTGGCATAAGGCCAGAAATAAACCAGACAGTGGATTTTAACAAAGGATAGCGACGCATGCAGCTGTAGTTAAAAATGAGGTGCTAAATAACACCACAGATGCTTTTTTAAACAAAGCAAGAGACCAGAGAGAACCAAGCATGGAAATTACCCAGAGGATTTGGAGGCAGAATATAAATAGCTCAGTCATTAGTGACCAAATAAATTATTTTTGCAGACAGAATGCAGCTCCTAAAAGGCAGTCGGCGAGCTGGATGGAATCTCTCTATTCAATTACTTCTCTAGCGATGGTGTCTCTTTATATTGAACCTCTCATTATTTTAGATGAATATTAAGCTCTTATAATACTAACTCTGACCTCTAAGATATTTATTAACTATATTTTAAAGGTTTTATATATCAAAACCTTTGTTTGCTGCGTGTTATTAGTGCAGGTACATTTTTTAACCAGTAATTGGTCATATATTTGAAATATTACATTAAAATTGCAATTATAAAACTTAATCAACCTTTTTACTGATGACTATGTTATATCCTTCTTTCTCTTCCAGCTAAAGTTGTGGATTTGGATCCATGTCTGACCAAGAAGTCTGTGGAGGACAGCGCCTGTCAGCCTTACAACACCAGAGGCAGCATGTCTGAGGTCCAGTCCCTCAGCTCCTTCCAGTCCGAGTCTTGTGACGACAACGGTATGCTACCAAGTGAAATTTGTTCCTTTGCACAATTCGAGAAAAATTTGACATGACAGCATAATTTCAAAAATGCTATTTCTTTTTGTAACCTGTAAGCATTTGGTAACGAGATTTCTTTGCGTGGTGAGCTTGTGGGATTTTGCAATAGTTGCTTTTGTGTGTTTTTTCTTTCACTCTTTTTTATTTAAATGCTAACATTTTGACTCTGCATGTTCAGAATGGATGACCCAGTATCGGCTGTGGGTCACGTGTCTTTTCTCTTTCTTTTTGCTGCGGGGCTTCAGCTCCCATATGGATCAAATCAGTCCACAGATCCAGAACAAGGTTTTAAATAGGGGGTTCAGCCTGTAAGTCCTCCTCGCTGTCGGTACAGACGGAAGCAATCACAACAGCCTGCACTGTGTAATTCTCCTGGGATTATTTATTTAAAAAACAAAACATTTGGAAATTGTTTTATCTATTCTTTCACTTCAAAGCTTTTATGGGCTACGCTTCAAGAAGAGTTTGATGACTTTTACAAACAGCATCTCTGTCCTGTTTGAAAATCACTCAGATCTTTTTTTTCATACTTTGACTCTTTTAATTTACCTGCATGCTTTATTTTTGTTTTGCTGTTTTCAAACTATAGCTACAAATGGATGTTTAAAGCAAACCAGGAACATTTTACAAGGGTATAAACACTTATTTTATGTTCTCCATTTCCTTCATATTGTGTTTTAATTCCCATCAGTCATATCTGAGATGTGATGCTTCTGTTCACAAGTCATCAAAAACTTCATCTGTGTTTTCATAAACCAAAGTAAATATAATTTCTAATAAGCAGTTCTTGTTTTCTGAACACACACACACACACACAAGCTAGTCTGTGTGTGTCAGGTTGGAATTGTGTTTATATCTCTGGGGAATTTCACTGATTCTTCCATCTGTACTGTCAGTGGTACCCTCTAGCTCCTCGGCATGTTGTTGTGTTATGTTGCTCAAGCAAAACCAGATCCTCCTCCCTTACATTACCTCACAAGACACACACACACATACCTGGTGGGTGTTACCCTCTGACATTGTCTTGTCCACTTCCATAAAACCTCCTCAGTTACTCAGTGTTGATGTGAAATGGCTAAAAAGTGTGCCTAGCAACAAGGATAGTGATATTTGTGGGAAGTGTCGCTTGTGTCGCCATCACTCCCACCACATCCCATGTGTTTTATTTTTCTCTGTCTTTATAATTGGTGCATTGGTACTAATGCTGGATCTCTTTCACCCACTCTCCCCTCCTCTACTCCTCACAAGCCTCCATAGTGACAGTAATCCAGCTTGTCAACTCTGTTATTGACACGGTGGAAGGAGAAGGTATTCTTCTAGCTTCCATGTGGTAGTGTTGTCCTTGGTTTTGGGATGTGAACTGTAGGGTGTGATGCTGCCATCATCTTAAACTGACAAACCCTGTCCAATTTTCATGTCCTCAGATTTACATTTCGCTGTTAATTGAAAATATATGCAAAAAGAAAATTAAACTGGGATTCAATTATTACCGCTCTTTCTAAAGGCTTATCTTCTAAGTTTTGATACCGTACCTCCTGAGGTCTGTTTAAGAAAATGGCAAAGCTGTCATGCATTCATTTACCTGCCACTCATCATGTGCCCTAAAGTGTTTCATTATCCTCATTTTGTTAATTACAATTGTTCATTCTTCTTAGATTTTAATGTAACTTGTTCTTTCTCTCTTTTCCTCTTTATTGCCTCGTATTAAAGAGTCTTTTTTGGCTCATGATCTCAAGAACCCAAGAGGTGACTTTTCATCTTTGTTTGCTTGTTCACTGGTGTCCCTCTGATCCTTTCCTCTAACTTTTAACCACTAATCCGAAAAGCTTAATGAATGTGTGGAAAACCTCGTCTGTAGGGTGAAGCTGAAGTGACAAGCGTTTTACACTGCAGTGGCTTTGTGAACTGTTGTCTGTCTTCGTGAGATTATTTATAACCCCTAAAGCACCCCTGCATGGTTTTGGTGCTGACGACATTATTATATTATATTCTTACTTTTGTGGGTGTGTATATAGATGTTCAGAAAATATATTTCTATAACCATTACACCTTTAATTTAATTGTCAGAAAAAATTGTCCTTTTTTGTTTTGCTTTGTGTATGTGATGGGGTTAAAGTGGTCGCATGTATCCGTCTTTAATACACATTTAGTCATAAAAAACTGTATATTAGCAAGTAAAAGGCTAAACCAGGGGTCATTAGGGTCCACCGTCCTGCAGATTTGAGATGCTTTTCCTGCTTGATGCACCTTATTTAAATAAAATTGATCCAACAGCTTTTGTGTTAAGTTTTACACAGTGACCCGTTAATTTGAAGCAGATATGTTGAAACACAGAAACATGTGAAACTTGCAGGACTTCTGGCCAAAAAGACTGGAGTTTAAAGTTCCTCTATTGACAATATCCAAACATAGAATTATACATACATATAATAGTCATTATTCTCTATTTGTTCCAAACTCATTAGTAGATTTTATAAATATATATCATTTGAGCCATTAAAACTTTTTATAAACAGAATGTGAATAACAGCATTTGATTTTTGTGAAACTATGTTTTGTGAATAAGGTAGGCAGTGCGTACAGAGGCTGTAAAAATAATTGTTTTTAAACCTTTTTGTGCTGGTGTGACTTTGACCCATGACCCCCTTGCATGGTGTGGGTTTTTAACATTAACTTATTATTATTAACTGGATGAAATGAACTGAGTTTACCTGCACAGTGTTAACATAGATTTTTCTTATCAAACAGGATATCACTGGGACACATCTGATTGGATGCCAAGTGTTCAACTTCCTGGAATCCAGGAGTTTCCACATTATGAGGTTGTGGAGTCACCTGCCCCTCTGTACAATGACCCGAGTGCCATCGACACAGATTACTATCCAGGCGGCTTAGACATAGAGAGTGATTTCCCACCACCGCCTGAGGACTTTCCTGCAAACGATGACCTACCGCCGCCACCTCTGCCAGAGTACAGCGACCGATGTGACACACTGCGCCCTGTCGGCAGAGAGATAGATGTGCCTGGTTCGGGCAACTCCAGCGCAGTCCGCCAGCGCCCGGCGCTGCCCCAGCTCTACAGCCTTAACCAGTATCTGCCGCATCACTCCTACCCAAGTGAAGGGGGTGACACCGAGGGACAGGGCGCTACCTCTGCTACCATTACCCCTGCTTCCACCATGGGCACTAGTGGTTACAGAGGAGGCTACCCTTTAGGTTGTAGTCGGGACTTTGACTGCTCAGCTCTGGACAACATGTCCATGTCTCTGTACACATCCACAGCCTCTTGCTCAGACATGTCGGCGTGCTGCGAGGAGTCTGAGGTGATGATAAGCGACTACGAGAGCGGTGATGAGAGTCACTTCGAGCAGCTGGCCATCCCAACGCTGGACTCCCAACAGCACACTGAAGTCTGACACTGGATCCAAACAAAAGTGCCTGAACCCACAGCTACACCCGATGGTAGCCGTTGACACACCACCACACTACACATGCACAGTATGTGGACACAAAAGAGCACCACACATATGGGGTACAGTACAAGCACGGGGGTTGAGAATCAAAGGTCAGGAGGTACATGAGTGAGTCTGTAACCTCTTTGCGTCTTCTGGTTCAATCTTCTACACCTTTGATTTGGCGGTACCATTGCTTTAAGGGGGACTTATTATGCTTTTATCCATTTTCCATCATAATATCAGATATTTATATAGAATGACGTGTATGTTTAAAAGAATGACGTAAAAATATGTAGAAGTAATCCCCGGGTACCATAAAGTCATCTGCTCCAGCACACCCAAAAAAAGTCAAGCTACTCTTGATAAATGTACATACATATTTTCATAAGAAGTACTACTCGAACAGTTACGTATGTGTTTAATGCAGTATTCAGACATAGACATACAGCAGAATAAAGTTCCTTGTTACAGTACTGTTCCAGCAGATCCAGTTGAATTAATTCCACTTACAAAACAAGAATCAGGTAATGAGTGTAAAAGAGTTAATGTTCTGGGTTAATGTAGCTGCTATTTTCGTGTCCATTTTGCTGTCAGACTCTTCACACCAGCAAGAGAACGAAGCGCTCGCTCACAATCTGAGACCTTTACACAATCTGTCTATCAGTGGAGAAGCAGGGTGTAGGTAGCATGGCGTTAAAACACGGCTCAGCACGTTCATTTCAAACAAGCCGAAGGAAGTGATTGCATAAAGGATTAGTGTGATTTAATCCTGTAAAGCAACTCTATCTAGTGACATCCAAGAATAACATTACATATTTGGGTGAGGAAGCATAATTTGTCCCCTTTAATTAACTTTCATCTTATACAGGAAGTGGATTTTTTTGAAGGATCAACATTTCAGTGTACAACAAAAATGTGTATCATGAAAAATAAATCATGACAAGATCTTTGTTCTATAAACAAAACCAAGAAAAGTTTTTATAAGTTTTCATTTTCAATGTAAATTTAATTGTACAGTTTGATTTAAAAGGTTACTAGGTTTTGTAGATATTCTATGCTTTTCTTTTCAATGAAAAAAGAGTTAAATGGTGTGACAGCCGTACTGTGCTTACATTCACTAAAAAACTAAAAAAAAAGAAGAGCGTGGCTTTTCTGATCACGGTGTACTCGTAAAGTTTATTGTCTCTTGCTCATTTCAAAAAGGGTCTTCAATGAACGACTGCATATTCTTGTGTTTTTTATTTGTTTGTACATTTTGACTTTGGAACCTCTTTATTTTTCCACCAAGATAATGGGACCCGATATATTTATAGTGCAGAGTTATCCATGGACACGTGACACGTTTTCAGGTGTCTGTGTGTGTCTGAGCAATGCTATGGTCTTGTTAAGGTTTTTATCGAATACTGCCACAAGCTCACGCTTTCCTACTGGCAATAAATTATTCCTAAAAAATACAACGCATGCCTGTGTGAGTTTATTTATTAAATGTTGTGCAAATGACTTCAGTGCAGGAAAAAAAAGGAATTTCATTCCTGCTGCTGTTGAGGTATTGAAAATGTATTAAATATGTTATTTAGGAATTTAAAAAGCTGTTTAGAAACTCCTGGTTCAGTCAGTTAAAGTGATCACATCAGAGGCCGAGCTACACAAAATACATCCTCAATGATTTAGGATAATCTTTTAATGTTGGGAGGTTCTTGAAAATCTGGTTTTCATGGTCCTATTTAGGAGTGTAATATTTGGGCAGATGTGACATTGTGGATTTTTCTCCTGTTTATATATGTAGAAAATACCTGAAGATTTATCAAACACACTTCTATTTGAGTATTTAGATTGATTTATTTATTAAATTCTTTTAATGACATGCTTACAGTCAAGCATTAGCGACAGAATTATATTTATTTTTATTTTATTTATTAATACGCTTATTTTAGGGAATGGTATTTAAAGTGAGAAAAGAGGAAAAACATGCAAGTCTGTCATTTTTCAAACAAAAAAACATGTCACATAAAACGGGGAAAAACAGTTTTTCCTGAAAAAGGAAAGAAGAAAAAGTTATTTTCCCCACATTCTATCTCTACATCACATGCAACTACAAACAAAAATATTTTCCTGTAATTTTGAACTAAGATCCATAACATGGACAACAAAATAATACATTTGTTACACAAGTGTTACATTCTGGTACCAACAGATACACATAACAATGTAACAATTTTATTCCAATGATCTACCGGTTATTATTTTCCAGCTAAATCAGAAAAAGCTAAGCAATAAAGCATCTTGCTAAAAGGTTTCTGGATACTTGGATTCATCCCCCCCCACTACTATCCCTGGAACTGTTTGGATCAATCGGCTGACTTTTGACCCATCCAGGCCTGTCTGAACACCAAAGGCAGACTGGTGTGTGCTGACCTGATCAGGACTAACTGTTGTCCTTCCCGGTGGGAGAAGAGTGTCCTTCAGATCATTGTTCAGGACAGCAGTCGCTGCACACCGCTTGTAAGATGTCAGCTCCTGTCAAGGCTTATCTCTCCTCTGGCTCCCTCTTATTAATCATCCCATGTTACCACCGAGAGAGTCTACTTGTCATGAGGGCAGCGAAACACTACGGAATCTCACTTTTTATAGCAGTGTTATGCTAAGTAGACTTAAAAAATAAAACAATAAATTCTTGGTTAAAACAGTTCAGGAGACAGCTTAATAATAAATAAGGGACTGTTTTAATCTAAAAAATATCCGGGACATGGTTAGTAAGTAATGTGCCTTTAGTACGTTGATTTATTCAGCCACAAAATAACTTAATAAACTTCCAGAAAGAACATTTTCCCATTACCTGTAAAACATTCATCCTGAGGCTGATGCCATCACATCCTTATTTTTACTTACTCTTCTTCCTGTTTGTTTAAAACAAACCAGATTCATGTTTTCCTTTTTTCATTAACGTTAAACCCTTAAAGCTCCCTCTTTTGCCTGATTACGTTTTTAAGAAAAAAAACTATCTTATTAAAGTGATAGAGTCCCCACTCTATCACACTTCAAGAATAAAATGCTCATACTAGTGGATCATACTAAACTATTAGTTTCACTAAAATACTCTTTTTACATTGCAGTGATTGTGAGAAGTAAATCTTAGGGGAAAAGAGTTTCTTTGTATTATTTTTTTAGTTTTGAGGGCTTCGCCAGCGTGAGAATGGACTATTCTGTCCCAGCTGGGGTTAGATGATATGATACATGTTCAGACGCAGCACTCAGACTGAACATGTGAAATGAAACTGCTCACTTTGAGGGATAGAAAAAGAAAAAAGGCTCATCTCCAACCTTAGTGGGGTGAATAATTGAACCAGTTTGCAGCCATTCATGTGCTACTTCCTGTCATGCATGATGGATCCAATTAACTCTGGAATGGCACCAGGTGTTTTTCTTTCATTCAATAAATTAAGAGTATTAATGTATTATTCATAAAATGGAGTCTGAGATTCAGTTGGGTGGGAAAGGAAGAGTTCAGCTTCAGGGATTTGAGTTACTCACTTTAACTTGACAGGCTGTGAGTTTGTAATGCTTCCTGTTAACCACAAGATGGCTGCAAACACCAGGCTGTGGCAGCTACAGAAGACAAGAAGCAGTTGGAAGCAACCAAAAAGTTCACCTCAATACTTTTGTACTGTAGGAGCACAAATTCACTAAACTGCCTGTTTAATGGACCAGTTGGTTAGAAAAACATGTGATTCCTGCGTCACTGTTCTGTGTGCAAATTCCAGCCTACTCTGTTCTTACAGGATGAATTTATTATGACTCTGTAAACAGCACAGAGGAAGACATTTGTCCAAGCAGCAAATGTTACAGATGAGGACTTTCTGTGCTTTGTATACATTTATGATTATCTCTACTCATTAGGAGGCTAATGGGTCAACTGCAGTCACCCTGTGGCTCGGAGAATCCCATCCACTTTATTTATAAAAACACAAGTGCTGCACACCAAAACTAAAACTATTACTAACCCTTAAAATTTAATAATGGTGTCATTCAAATAATAAAAGAAATAAAACTATATAAAAATTAAATTAATTAAAAAAAACTAAAATGAATAAATAAAATAAATAAAAAGACAGAGGACAACACAACTCATGCGGTGTTAAATGCCAAAGAATAAAAATGGGCCTTTGGACGAGACTTAAAACACCTAGTGTGGGGGCAGTTCGGACATGAGGGCAGTTCGGACATGGGGGCAGTTCGGACATGAGGGCAGTTCGGACATGAGGGCAGTTCGGACATGGGGGCAGTTAGGACATGGGGGCAGTTCGGACATGAGGGCAGTTCGGACATGAGCGCAGTTCGGACATGAGGGCAGTTCGGACATGGGAGCAGTTCGGACATGGGGGCAGTTCGGACATGGGGGCAGTTCGGACATGGGGGCAGTTCGGACATGGGGGCAGTTAGGACATGGGGGCAGTTCGGACATGAGGGCAGTTCGGACATGAGCGCAGTTC
>JBAMHX010000005.1:14172193-14198781 GCA_037177515.1 Pseudomugil tenellus
TCGGACATGAGGGCAGTTCGGACATGGGGGCAGTTCAGACATGGGGGCAGTTCGGACATGAGGGCAGTTAGGACATGGGGGCAGTTCGGACATGAGGGCAGTTCGGACATGGGGGCAGTTCAGACATGGGGGCATTTTGGACATGGGGGCAGTTCGGACATGGGGGGACAGAATACAATATCTAAATGTTATCCAAACAACAGTTACATCTAAAGCTCAGAGGGTTGCATGAGTGTGCTTTTCTACTGAAAGTACTTGTTTAAGCTGCTTATAATGAGCGAGTTTTATCTGGAATCATCTTGTTCTGTCTTCCACTTCTTCATAAAATAGTAAAAAAAATTGAAAGTCAGCGAAACTCATTAATCCCATTTTAAGACATGACTCACTGTTTGTACAGCCTGTGTGTGAGGTAGGACCAGTATCCATGTGGTATCTGTGTATAATAACATTTATTCAAGTTAAACAGAAGTGTCTGAGAGAGCTGCAATTAATGGGGAATGTTTATTAACATGAATCAGATTTTATATTAAAACATCAACATTCCCCCCTGAACCTGAATATTAGATTCATGAGAATGTAAGTGTGCCAAACAAGACAGATAAGATTTGTCCAAAAAGACCCACAGCACCAAAAGTAGATGCTGTAGTAAAGCTGTAGTTGGTGGCTCTCAGTGTGTTTTTACATTTCCTCAGTGTTGGATGTATACGGATGCGGCAAAGTTTACTTTTATAAAGGATGAAGGCTTTAACGAAGACTTCCAGGTTTAACTCCTCAGTGGAAGCACTGCCAGGCATTGCTGTTTGTTTTCATGCCTTTGGTTACATTCAGGAAGTAGTTTGACTTTTTTTTCCTGTGTTCAGTAATAATAAGCAGCTAAAATTAATCAGTGTAGAGCGTTTAGACCACTTGACGTTACTAAAAATGACAAGAGAATCTGATTTCTGCTTTCATATGAACTAATTAATCCCTGACATCACAAAAGTAGTTGCGTTGTGTTGTCATTACTGCCTGGGGAGGGAGTTGCTACCCAAGTAATCATGTCAGGCGAGGATAAGCTCGCTGGCACAGACACGTAACTTTAACCCGTTACAACTCTCTTCTGCATGTAATGTTATGCTCATTTCACAGATTTCTGTCAGATCGTGCTTGATTTAAAGTGACGGTAGATGTGATTATTTGCAGATGAAACATCTTTTTATAAAAGCCAAAGCGCCTGAAAGCCAGTGTATTTAAAACGTACCTGACTTTGAAAACACCCGGAGGCTCTTACTGAGCAAACATCGTAAACCATCTCTTGTGCCTTTACGTTTTGGTCTTTTCAAAAGATCCAGACTTCTTTTAATCTTTTAAAGGAGTCTTGTTTAGTCATTTTCTGGACTTTTTAAAGTTTTACATTGAGTGTTTTTTTTTTTTTTTCACCTCCGTCCTTGTGCCTACCTGACATGTTCTGAAGACATATATTTTCTTTTTTTCCCTTCTTTTTATGAAAAATGCAGAAGAGAGAACAGCTTGACAGCCCTTTGAAATACTACGTTTGAGCCATCAAGGTGATTTCTAAAGGGTCATTAGTTTAAAAAACTTTACATATGTGGTGTCCTCAACAAAACTGAAAAAAAAAATGAAAAAGTGGAGGACAAAAGAAGAAGTGGCAGCTATGAAAAAAGTGTAGCAGTGTAACAGAATCTAAAAAACATGTCCTTGAGGTGTAGAAAAGAAACAAATCAACAATGATCTGACATTGGACCTGACAGATTTATCCATCTTTTTGGATGACTTTTCTGCTGTTAGCTAAGGTCCCATCAGAAAGGGTCATCATGGAGGTGTGCCTGTCAAACAGCCATTAAAAGAAAAAAAAAAGAAAATTAAAAAAAGCCTGAGATATGACAAATAAATAAAAACTGAACTTATAATAAGTGGGAAACAGTTTTATGGAGATTTGTCCAACATTACTGCAGCAGTGTGTGATCATTTAGAGAGAAAACACAACAAAAAGCAGGCAACATTTAAAGACCTGTGGAAAATCCTTAAAAAGAGCTAGTCCTGTAAAAACTTCTCTTTACATAAATAAATCTCTTAAAACTTCTCTAAACAGGATTCATTCTATGTTGAACGATGAAGATGGTCAACGGTTCTCAACATGTCTATTATACTTTGTTTATTCTGCATGTTTTGATAATTTACCTGGATTCACTGTTTTTTTTGCCATTTAGGAAGAGCGATGGATCAATGCCAAAACCGTCTCACAACTAACATACTGCTTCCTCTCTACATACATGGTATGTTAACAGATTAAATGGACACAAAGCTATAAGCTTTGAAAATCAGAGGCACAGAATTTGAGAGAAGAGGACAGTGATGGACTTGCTAAAGCGATTTAAGTTGCATTATGGGATATGCAAGGATTCAGCAATGTTAATGTGTGATCCATGTAAAATATTACAAAAAAAAGAGAGAGAGAGAAAGGCTCTGCTGCTACCATTGTGTTTATCCTTCATTTAATCCATCTTTTGGATGTCCTCAAATCTTACAGAAGAGAAACAGATCACCAAAGCAGTCCTAACTTCCCAAATTGAATGTAAAAATAGCGCAAAAGCAACCTCTACAAAAACAAACCTAAAACCTGAAAACAATCACTCTAATAATAAACACAGCACACGTAGTAGTCCATAAAACATATTTCCAGGGTCGCGTTTAATTGATGAAACAACAAAAACAGAAATGCCTGGCTCCATTAACGTTGGGCACCAGGGTTAGTGTACTGGTATGTGTTTGTGCGTAATCGTACAGTATGCTGTGGGAAAGCTTGTGTGTGAATGTGCGTGAGAGACAGAGGCACATGCAGAGACCACTGACCCCAATAATCCTCTTTCTCCCAGAGTACACATCTCTTTTCCTGGGTGGAGCTCCGCTGTTGTCATGGCAACGGGCTGAGTAGAGGAGGAGGGGGAAACGACGGCAGATAAAAGCAAACACTCTTGACTCTCTGTGGGATGTAGTGGTGACCAGCGAAGCGGCAGAGACATGCCGTGCCTGTGTCGAGACCGCTCTCATTACATTTCTTCTGTCTCCTCTCCTTCATTCCGCCCACAGCTCGCTCAAATGAGCCGCTCGTACAGGAGTGGATGTGTGTGTATGTAGGCTGGAGGTTGTGGTGATGATGGTAGGGCACCCTCCTGTTCTCATCATTGTTGTATCCCCCCCGCCCCAACCCTTTCCTTCCTCCACCACAGTTTACCCACAAATCTCATAACAGCCTTCTTGAACCCGATTGTTTGGTATAAAACCACGGAGCTCTTTTACGCCACCTTCCACAGGTCTTTCATTTCAGCCTATAGCTTGTAAAGCCTCACCTGAACGTACTATTATTATGAAGATAATAGCTATTACTCTTCTGCTGTCTTCAGTACCTTTTAGAATTCAAATGCTTTTGTGGCACCAAACACACAAAAAAAGCATTTTTCAGCCTCATATCTCTGATGTTCCCTCTGAAGACGGATCAAAGCTCATACATTAGGTGTGTCTTCTGCCAAAGCATAATCCTGTTGACTCTTTTTAACAAAAGTAAACCCCTGCGGATGGAATATGTTTTCTTATGAGAAGAGGATCCAGGGTCCCCTGTAGATGTGGTCTTGTCTTAGGTTGAACTACATCTAAGCTTACTACACCCCTGCTGACATTACTGATTTATAACTTGCTTCAATTATCCATCAAATAAGCTTCATGATTTGAAAGGCAAAACCAAGGAAAGTGTGATGCTCCAGAAGAGATTCAGTACGGAATGAAATACACTGTCGCTATGCTGAATTACAGAAGGGTGAAAAGATGTTTAAAGATCTTCCTTTGAGACCATCAGACCATAATCTGGTTCTTCTCACCTCTACCTACAAACCAATCATCCAGTAGCAACCGGTCATCACACAGACTATTAGATCCTGGTCTAATGAAGCAGAAGCTGCTCTGAGAGGGTGGTTTGGGACCACAAGCGGTAATGTCATGTGTTAACCGCATGGAGCGGGCTTCAGTGCAGACCCTAACCCTACATATCCACTTCTGTGAGGACAGCATCGTCCCAACAAGAACACAATAAACTATAAATCAACAGTGACCTGAAGGAGGCAGACAAGTAGTTATTGAAGAATAAATGAAATATAACTTTAAAGATTAAAGAGTGCAAAGAGGATGGCAGGAAAAAGTTAAAAAGCCATCTCCAATAGATAAATGTGAGGGATGTGTGCTCAGGAATAAAAGAAAGTCTGAACAGAACTGATGATCTGATAGGTTCAGGTCAGAACAGCGCTCAGAAAAATGAAATGTTTTGAGGGAATGTTTAACTCCTACACATACTTTTGAGATGAACGATAAATTTGGTTTTATAGGTTCTTTAAACTGCAGCTGCCAAATATTTGTGTTTCTGTGCTTCCCTTGCAGTTTTCATCATACCAGCGTTTTATTTCCACTTACTATCAAATGAATACTAAAAATGATCAGCAAGCACGGGGAACAGTCCTATCTGCAGCTAGTATTACTTTGACTTTGTGTCGCTTCATTATATATTACAGACCGAAGCAACGCTCAGGTTACAGCACTGCAATTTGCTGTGAAGCAGGAATTTAACTGAAGTACAATGCAGGACCTCCAGAGTGAGTTCTTGCGACAATGATGAGCAGCTGTGTTGTGGTGCTCATCATTCAGGTGTTGGCCCTTTACACACACAGACACACACGCTTTGCATGACAATAAGACAATACTGTTCGTTTCCCTCGTAGTGAGCAAAACAAAGCGACAGAGGCAGTTCGTACTGCCGACGCAGTGCGCTTGCTTGGATAACATGTCAGCATCTGTGTTTTTGCAACTTCTCTCTCAATGTCAGCACTTATTCGCAAAGACATCGACTTACCTTGACAACTCTTCTGAAGGCATGTCGGCATAATAAAAACGTCTTACCATTCTCCCCCTGTACCTTCCACACAGAACAACCAGGAGCAAAGTTGCAACGGTCCTCATATGAGCGGGTGGTGAAATAAAATGATAGAAAAGTTGTGCCAAGCAGGCCTGAGGTCATTTTAAACAGCTCCTGCATCGTCATGAGAGCTATCCTGACTGAAAGATTTCTGACAAAACACAGAGAATATCTTCTGTTTCTGTGCAAGATGCAAAGCTATGATGACAAATTGTGTGGGTGAAGGTGAGTGCAGCAAGTTCTGTAGCAAAGACAGGTAAACAGGTTAGTTGCTTGTACCCGAGGATGGTTTTGGTGGGTGTAATGCAGTCATTTTATTCATACATACATTAAACAGTGACCATGCACTTTACTCATCTCAGGTTTAATGTCACATTAATACCTTAAATCTATTCTTTTAAGTTGCACTGCATGCATAACACTCAAAACCTGTAAATGTGTGTAACATTAATAAGATATGGAGCGACCATGCACTTCCTTTTTTCCAAGTTGTAGAACGAGAAAACCGATTGGAAGCAGCATGTACTGGAAGCTGCTGTGGTCCAATGACCTCCGGAAGGACAGGTTTGTCAAATTGTATCAAGAAAATTGTGAAATCAAGGCAATAAAATGTAACTCTATTATCTTTCCTGAATAGCTATTTAAAAAAATAAATCAAAAACACCCCAAACCCCCCCAAAAATGTGTAACCTGGATGAATTCAGGGTTGATCCAGCTGACGTGGCTGCAAGGCAAAGCACAGATTCTGCAGCAGACAACTGAGGCAGCAGCACTTGTAAAAACACAAATGTACTTAAAATTTTAATCTCCAAATATGTCACCATGGTTTTGCTCTAAATCACAAATGAAAACACTTTAAATCCCCAAAAGACATGTAATATGGACATGTTAACTTTGAGCGTGGGAGTGCTAAGACTCCACTGGCACAGGCAGGGTGGTGTGACTCTCCAGAGGATGTGATTCGCCAAATAAACCCTCAGACCTCAATGGAAATGCAACACACCTGAAGCTTCATTTTTAAGCTACTAAAACACAGCCTTAGCCCATATAAGTCCTGAGTGCACTATATAAGTCTTATTATCTACTTAAATGATGCATTATTTTCAAAAGGAACCTATTCAATGATTTGAAAAGAGCGACTGGTACTAAATGCCTCGTGGAAAAGAAACAATTTTATATTTTATGAAAACTAAAACTTAATTCAAAACGTGAACTTAGTTATTAGTACTCTGCTTTAATATTAATAACTGGTGCTGCATTTATACACTGTTGGAAAGTGTATAATGGATAAATGCAGAGACTGTACCACCTGCTCTGATTGGTCAACTTTACAGAAACTCATAATTACTGACGAGTGTATTAAAAACTTCTATATTAAAAGAACTGCTACAGCAAAAGAAAAGTTCTTCAACTTTTGGTTTTTAGTCACTTAAATAAATAAACGGGTTATAATTTAGGACAGCAAGGTCGAGTAGTGGTTAGCTGTGGCTCACAGCATGAAGGTTGCCAATTCAAGCCTCGGCTGGGGGATGTTCTAACAGGGGCCTTTCTGTATGGAGTTTGCATTGTCTGACTGTGTATGTGGGGTTCTCTCCGGGTACGGACATGTTAGGTTAATTGGTCAATCTAAATTGCCCCTAGAAGTGAGTGTAAGCGTGAATGGTTGTTTGTCTCTCCGTTTTGGCCCTGGCATGGACCAGCAACCTGCCCAGGGTGTACCCAGCCTCTCGCCCGCTATTTGCAGGGATAGCCTCCAGTTTTCTTGACTTGGTATAGAAAAAGAATGAATGATTTTGTTAAAAGATAAGTCAGCAATGTGCATTTCAAAGCTGCATGAACCTACCTGGGGGAGTAATATCTGAATGGGTTTTTGAATCTTAAAGCTGAAAATGAAAAGATATGTTGTAAAACAAGAGAAAGTTTCCTTTCCGTAGTAATTCTGCTGTATGAGCACATTATGTCCAGAGCGAGTTTTCAGCATGCAGAACTTCTTTCCCTGTGTGCAAGTAGCAAAACTCTTGAATGGACACAAATACAACACTGGCTCTCGAGAGAGCATTAGGCCCACCTAAAGGATTCTTAATTGTGGGAATGCATAATGTTCCAAGCCAGTGCTTCCATTGCAGTCACTTTGTTTTATGTGTATTTAGAACCAAAAGGAAACATTCAAAAGTGTTAATGATGATAAAATACATGTCAGAGTTAATTAATGAATATCCATCCATCCATTTTCTACTGCTTATTCCCAAACAGGGTCGCGGGGGGGCTGGAGCCAATCCCAGCAGCCAACGGGCGAGAGGCGGGGTACACCCTGGACAGGTCGCCAGTCTATCACAGGGCAACACACATAGATGAACAACCACGCATACACACACTCACACCTAAGGTAAATTTAGAGTCACAATCAGCCTGTTAATTAATGAATATGTTACCTGTAATTATATAAATGTGTTTTATGTTATTGGCTGCACGGTGGCGCAGTTGGTTAGCACTATGGCTGCGCAGCAAGGAGGTTGCTGGTTTGAGCCTCAGCCCAAGCAGTGGCCTTTCTGTGTGGAGTTTGCATAGCCCCCCCGAGTTAGAATGGGTTCTCTCTGGGTACTTAGTACTCTGACAATGTATACTTGTAATGGACTTTATGTGGACCAGTTATGTTGACCAGTCAAAGCTTTACACTACACAGTGCATTCACCCAGTCACATACACCCTAATAGCCACATCAGGGGGGGCATCTTCCAAGATCATTTTGTATGTAGTCGGGGGAAGTCTGGAACTGAACTCCCAACCTTCGGTTGCTCTTCATGCTGAGCTGCAGCCGCCCGTAACACTCGCATGTTACATGTGTATTTTCAAACATCTAAAGGTGTCCAAAGTTGAGCCAAATTTGGCCCTCCAGCCCATTACGTCTGAATCGTTGTGATACCTAATTGGCGGGTCAGAGTCAGTCACACTTGAAAGAACGGCCAAAACAAACATTTTCTGAGACTTCAGACTTATTAATTTGGGAAGATCCCCCATTAGCCTTTGCACATAGAGTGGTTAAGCTCTCGGGCTGAGCAGATGAACATGGAGTGGTATAGGCAGTGGCCTATGGATCAGAGGCGTTTGAACCCTGCATGAGAAGATAAATATATTGTTACAGATATAAATTCTAAAGCAGTCTGTCTCATCTGGCTGCACAAAAGGAGCACCATATACCTAGTCATGATATAAAACATTCTGTTTTCTAAGTGACATGGACAGGCACAAAAAAATTCCACCGAGCTACTAGCTAAACTTTTTTCACAGTAAAGCCTTTGGTTATCCAGAGCAATGTGACAGGAGCCAGCTATGAAATTTCAGCTCAATCTGCCAAGACTGGCAGATCTTTTTCAACTGGGGATTTATTAAAGAGTGTCTGTCCACCGCAGCTTCATTGGTTTGCCCATCTCAGGCAAGGGTCTTCTCTCAAATCAACCTCTCCTGTAAGAGGGTGACCCGCCGTGTTGAACTATGATTGACATTTATTTGTGTTTCACGTTTAAAAAAATTGCTGTTTGGTTCCTGGCTTTGTTACATTTTCACTTTGTCGCCCCTCCCCTCTCCCTGATCTAAAGAAAGAGATATGAATCCCCATATATATATTTTTCAGTTCAACTGCACTGGAATTACTGGTAGATCTGGTATCCGATCAAACTAGACACACATGTGCTTAACACATGTAGCCACCTTGTTTCAGTCAGACACATGAAAAGTGACTAAAAAGCTTGTGTTTTGGCTGCTTTGTTAAAGCAACAACTCTGAGTTTTGAGTCCACCAGACATGAATCAAATCAAATGACAAACATAACAAACATTTGGTAAGTCTCAGGCGTTTTAAGACTGGACTTTCCTTGCATTCTAGAATAGTCCCTGCATAGCTCCGACCATCCCAGTAAAGGATGAACACATTAGGATATGGTGAAGCAAAACACTTATAAAAGTACAGCAATAATCATTCCATCCAGCCTTGATTACATTTTACAGGATTTACAAGGATGCAAAAAAGAAAAGCAAAAACCCCCTCATACTACAGATATGAATTCATACAGTCGATATTTAATATTTTTGTAAATATTTGTAAAAAAAAACCCCACATAAATAATTCATTAAGCCACCAACCTACACCTCACTATTCAGTGTAGGTTGGTGGCTGATCTGTTTTATCCAATTAAAATGGACAACCAAACAATGAAATGGCATGAAAACTGAAGTGGCAATAACAAAGCCTCGGTTTGATGGTTGAATAAGACTTGGCAAGACTTGTTTGCGCTCACATTATTACTACAACATGCAGTTCAAATATGATTGCTGTCAATCAACATAAAAGATTAAATCAGGTATAACCTATAGGTTTCTGTTGGTGAAAGATTGGTCTACACTGTCAGCCTTAAAAACTGGCATATGAAGGACACTTACATTATAAAATCATGCTTTTTTATAAGCTTTAATAAGCTTTTTTTATTGCTTTTTCTTTATTTATACTTAAAAACATTATTGGAACAAAAACATACCAAGCTTTTCTAAAGATTTCCAGACCCAAATTTGTAATATCTCAGTTATTTTAAATAGAAAAAACTGGTATGACTTTCAATGATGAAACAACTTAATTATATCCAGAGCTTTTGTACAAATCTAGAATTTAACACCAGTAATACAGAAAAGAAAAATAAAGCTTGGAATAAGACCAGGAAAGAAACTCTTGCCTTAACGGCAGGTTAAACTGTGATAACAAGGCTCTCATGATTAACCGGCTCCTGAGAGACCAAGATGCTCTGGTTGCAACTTTTTTTTTTTTTTTTACTAAACTCAAACAGATAATAGTCTTCTTGTTAAATTTATTGTATTACTCAAACAAACTTGAAGAGAAAATGGTGAAATTTCATAACATACATGCCAGGAGAAGAAACCACTGAGTGACTGATGCACATGACCTTTGAGCCCTAAAGGAAAACTTTCATGCTACAGTGATCGATATGCCAGCTTGGGCCTGGGTGTACCCTGGGAAACTATATTCCACTCAAAACAGCCCACCACTGCATCAAGAAATCTAACCATAAACTGAATAATGCAGGGGAGAAGCCACACGCTAACTCTCCACAGAAACACTACTTCTCAGGCCGCGAGATCATCTCAGATGGGTAAAAACATCGGTGGACGTGTTCTGTGTTCCTATGAGTCCACATAGTTGTTAGTTTTAGCAAAACATGTGTTCTGCATCCCAAAGATGATCCAGGCTATTTGCATAAATCTGTGTGCGCCACGATGCAATGGTGTATCTGTGCCTGTGGCATGGTGAGTACCACTTATTGATGTATTTGAACTGAGGGTGACGTGATACCATTAAGGTAATATAATTTCCCAACTGTGGTTGTTTAAGCCAGTCAATGTTGGAGCTTATTCTGGCTTTGTAGAGTGTGTTCTCGACTAGACCCCATACAGTTCAGTAATGTCTCTTACTGAAAGATGTCTTATGAAGTGGAAAATCAGACTAACAGGTGACTGGAAGAACTTTCACAGTTCTCATGGCTAACCTGACTAAACATTCCTAGCAACTGTTGTCCATAATATCCCCGGCTGCATGTGCTGTCATGCTGTAAAAAACTAAAAAAGTAATGTTTTTCATAAGCTGTTTCTTTAAATTATTCGTTCTTTTTATTTTCAACCCCTAAACCAATTATGTTATTGGTTTTCCTAAAACAGGAAGAAACAAAAAAGTGTTAAAATAATTGAATGTAACTCAGATATAAACATCAGTCTAAGTTGGTCTTAAACTCGCACCACGAAAGCTTGAATTAGAGCTTCACCTAACACCTTCTCCCACTTCCTTACGGGGATTTTGCATCTTCTTACAGGAAAAAGAAGTCTGCACAGTGTGTATATGCTCATGTGAGTCATATTTCCCTCCTACAAGAGTGTTGCATTTAATAGGATGAACATCCTACCTATATAATCATTTCAGTTGGAAGATTTGTATTTTTAGTCAAATTATAAAAAACCTCAAATGTTTTCAAACAACAGTTGCTTGTAAAACAAGATTTAAAAAAATTAATTTGTGCTTGTGTCTGTTATATCATTTAAGATTACATTTCATAAAACTTTTTCTGAAGTTTATGTTTTAGTTTGAATATACTGACATGCCATCTTTCTCTGGCTGGCTTTTAATTACAATCAATTCATAATCAGCAAAGCAAAATACCTATAAGAGGCTTATATTTCGTGCATCATCTTCAATCTACAGATCAGAGCAAACCATGGATGATGGATTCCATATTTTCATCATGACAAACTGCCATTTTCTGCAGCACATAAAAAGCCCAGAAGCTGCCTGGGCATAAAGAAGGGGCTGACCCATTTATTTTCAACATTATCAACTAGCCACAACATCATGGCTATGACTTTAACATAATCTCCACTTTTTTCCTCAAATCATACACCTCAGCCAAGGAACCAGCGCAGCGCGAGTTTAATGGCGAGATTCTGCCTCTAATGATCTGTCATCCTATTGGGATTTCTTACAATAAATTCCGCGACATGAAATCAGAATTAATCTGAATTTTCAGATGGGTGTGTGAAAAAAAGAAACAAGGAAAACAGCTAGAATAAACAACACGCCGACAGAATTCAAACTGCGTGTATGTGAATATATTCTGGTTCACCTTCAGCGCGACGTGCCAAATTACTATTGTAGACTATTATCATCCTGTCTCACTGAGCATTTTCCCTGAAAGAGGTCAAACATGAATGATTCCACAAAATAATGATGAATGGACTTCTGAAATAAAGCAAGCGGGTGACCACAAAGCCATGAATGAACACGCGCGCTCCGTATATGAAAAGGAGGTTCTCTCGGTGCCGTTCGGTTGCTGTTTCGCATGGCCGCCACCAAGCGGCGCTGTTTCTCCCTCGGAATAAAACCGCTCCTCTTCGGTCTGTTTGATCACATGCTGGGAATGTTTGAAGTGGCGGCTTCATGTCACACATGCGTACCAACAAAGTGCATGGCACACGGGCGCAGAAGTGACACCGAGGCGAGCAGAGAGAGAGGGGGGAGGCTGCCAGAGCTGATGCACGGCAGCTTGGTAGAGTCCTCGCCAGGGTGAGGAACAACTGGGAGAGGAAGAAGAGGCGCGCGTGGAGAGGATGAATATGAAACCCGCAGGAGGTTATAGTATCCAACCACCGGCGCCTCCGAAATCCACTCGTTAAGGCTCACGTGGAGTCACCGCAGGTTGAATTTGGCTGAGTTTGGGGAAAGTTCAGCGACTGTATACAATGGTTATAAATGGGTCTCACCTGAACAGCTCCACGCCAGACCCAAGTGACACCGTCCTGAGCCGCCCGCCGTGGGTCACCACAACTTTGGGCTGCTTCCTTATCTTCACAACCGTCGTAGACATCCTGGGCAACCTGCTGGTCATCTTCTCTGTGTATCGGAACAAGAAGCTCAGGAACGCAGGTGAGAGTGACAAGTGTGGGAAAGTATGCGCGCGTGGCGCCGAAGTGGCGCGCACGTGATAACTCAGCTGCGACGAAGAAAAGGTGAAAACATGGAGAAAAAAATGTTATTCTAAAGAGATAAACAGGACATGTTTACTGCTTCAGAGACGTTTTTCAGCTGTAACACCCACGGTTACAGTTTATTACAGGTGCAGATTTTTTTAAGTGATTAACGTTTGACTTTTTTTTTCCACGTCGTTTTAAAGGTTGTTGTCTTCTAAACTGTTACAAATCCGAGCTAGCTGAAGATTCCACTGCACGTATCGCAACAAAACACAGCCCACACATCATTATTGTTAGTATTATAACACAGCTCTAACTGTTTTCTTTCCTTTTTTAATGTTACTCCTCTTCCCCCGTGAAGGGTTAGTGTAAGGTATTTAAAATGGACAGAAACTTTCAAAAGTCTGCTTGGACAGCTGATGAAATTTCCCTTACCTTGGCAGTTAAAACGGGGTCTCAAAGCAGAGTAAAGCCAAAAGAAACATTATCATGATTATTGACAGTCTGAAGCCACAGGGAAAGCCCATCACTGCTTAGCCTAATGCCTCCCAGGCTTTTCCACCTCTGATGTAATTCCAGCCAGGATACTCAGTTTAACAACCACTGACAATAAACTGCTACAAGTAGGTCATCGATGGGAGATTTGCCATGTTATTATTTTTATTTTACATATTTAATATTTTCCTTTTTGTCATTATCATAAGGATAATTTAATGCATCAGGTTACTTCACTGTAAATGTCAATATGACATGGCCTGGAAATTGTGACGTCCTCCAGTTCGGACCAGATTGACACAGCTGTGTTTGTTTTGCTCAGCGGAGGTCGTAAAACGCTCATAATTTAATAGTCGGAGGGACTGAGAGCTGCTGAGAAAACCCAAGAGGCTCCTGTCGTGCTCAGGTCTGCTCACACTAACTGGCAGCGGTTTCATATCAGGGTTGTCATCATTGGGAGGTTGTAGTAGGCTGATTGGCTAAATGCACTCCTGACATTAGCCTTTCACTTACTGTGGAAATGTTAGGGTCAGAACAGATTTCCATAATGGGGACAGAGCCCTCCTGTGGATAATATTAAATGTTATAAGGTTGCACGAAGATATGCAACTTCACTTTTTGAGATCAGCAATTGATAAAAACCACATGTGAAATTGCAGGTCGTCCTTAATTTGAGCTGCTCAGTAACTCAGTCTCCATGAATGAGAAGGGTGTCGTATTGTTTACTGTATAAGTATAAGACAGAAGTCAGGAGCATAAGAAACTGACATTTCCAAGTTGCTCTATTTATTAAAATGACTCACAAGGAAACATCAGTATTTTAATCAAACAGACTCAGAAGTTTGCTTAGCTTCTGTTATTTCCTTAATTAACGCTGTCCGTGTATGTAAGGTGTATCCTTCCAGCTCAATAAACAGTGCAGCTTTATTTTTAAGGTGTAACCTGTCATACCGAGGAAGAGTTTACACATCAAAACTAGTGAGGGAATTAGAGAAAAAGAAGAACATCAGTTTCACCGTGTTTTGCTCCTCAACTTCCTGTCTTTGGAGCACACTGGCTACTTTCTATTCAAAGTTCTGAAGACGTTCATGCCTAACTTAAGTCTCTAACAATTTGCTGCTCAGGAAGCCTGGCACATTGTGTGGATCGACAGACATATTGATTGATGTAAATCTTCTCAGTTCACGCTTAAATCGGCGTTTGTTTTACCAGGACATTGCGGGGAACCTGATGCCCCAGACGACCGTTTGGCCACATACTTCAGTTGGCCTCTTGAAAGTTTCAGGAGTGGATTTTAACATTTCCCACCCGAGACCAAATTCAATTTCCTTTTTCGTTGAGTGCACGGATAAATAAACAGGCATACATTTTCTTGCCATGATCTAAATGTTGTTCGAAGCTTCACAGCAGTCTGACAAGAAGGGGATAAATTAAATAATAAGTAATGAAATATACTCAGTGGAGAACCTGGCAGGAAACTTGGTCACATATTGCAGGCAGCAGCATCAGTGCTGTCTCTGCGTGGCCAAACCCTCTGTCAGCGCATGAAATGGCCAGTGAGGGAGCGAACATGAAGCCAACAACGCATTGTGAACGCTTTGAGCTGCACGGCTGGGTCCAGAATCATTATCGTGAGCTCAGCTCTCTGCCAGTAAATCATCTTAAATGTACTTGTATAATAGATGAAGAAATCAGACAGAAAATAAATCAGGCCAACAGTTTATTGTCTGTTTTTTTTTTTTTAGATAGCTCTCTCGTGAGATTGAGACATTAAATGATAGAATATAATCTGGGATGGTTTATTGCATATATTTGTTTCCATATGTTCTTTTCCCAGAGCAGGTTACACAAGACTCAAAGCTTCTCCTCCATGTTTCAGCTCGAGCTGCTAACTGGATTCACAGATGGCTGCAAACTGATTCAGCATCCTGTGAAAAGGGGTTACCATTTGAATTTTTAAGCGCAGTGGCAAAGTGACCCTGTGAGGTTGTTCGTCAGCTGTGTTTGTTAGGAAATGGTGTCATGTTTGTTAACATGCTTTGGTCAGCTGTTGGTAGGCTGAGTTGGTGAATGATTGCAAAACACAAGAGTCGGGGTTTATGTAATGTGTGTGTATTAAAATATGAGAGGTGCCAGTTACGCTTAGCGGTCACTGTGTTAGCCACATTGCTAGGACTGGGTAAGACCTCAACCTAATCCATTCTGGGAGAGAGATGCAGAGAGACGCAGGTGCATTTTCACATTTAAGATCATCCTACTGTATCTCAAAGCTGATGTTTTGGATTGAGATCTGGAGACGGCGAAGGCCGAGTGAGTCGAAAGCTCATTGTCACATTCAGAAAACCTATCCGAGGTGATACAAGCTTTGTAGCGTGCAGCGGTGTCCTTGATGAAAAGATTAAGGGGATGTCATGGTTAGCAGCAACACTTAGGTTAGTTGAGCTGGTTTCTATCCATTTGCTCAGTTTAGCAGCTCAGGATTTGCAATTACATCCATTTCCCGGACAATTGCTTCATGGCTTTTTGCCACAGTTGGTGCCACATGCTTTTATTTATAATGAATGATGTCAGCGCTGTTTAAATGTAGCAGCAAAATGAAAACAGATTATGTTATTTTAATGTTTCTTTGTCTTGTCATGGTCTGCCAGTGCCAGAAGTGGTCTTTGCTGCTGCAGCACAGTCACTCCCTGGTTCGCCACTTCCATTGTTAGATGCCAGATTTTTACATATTTTGTTTACATTTTCTTTAATTACATCTGTTTTACATTCTGATTGCAGAGGATTTATATAAAATTCAGATAATCAGAAGTAACACTGACAAGGTTGTCAGTCATTTTTGTTTACTAGCTTCTGAAAGAATCAATAAACACTCATTCTAGTTCACCTCAAAGTGGCTGATATAGCAATCATCCCGCCCGTTAAAGTCGCTATCACCAGTGTTGATTTGAAATATCGATGCATCTTTCCAACCTTGTAGCAGTTGAGTTGTTTTCTGTGTCACTAGCGAGGCGCTTTTTTGTGGAAAACTGCAGCATGGCAGATGGTTTCTCCCATTCCTGACCACTCGTTTTAATTCCAGTGTACAAATAGTGTCTGGAATCCTCAGACTAACCTTCCCGAGTTGTTCAGAGACACTTAAATCAGCTTTCTTTTCTATTGTGACACCTAATCACGTCTGCATCTGAACAGAAGTCGATGCATCTTAAAAAAAAAAAAGTCTCATTATGTTTTTTTTTTCTTACAAAACCTCCCAAAATCAGCAGCGAGTCACCTACTGTACCACTCACACTCTGCGGTGACACACAGGGAAGAGCCTCTGTGTGCTGATACCTTTGTGTGCTGAGTATTGCTGCCGCAAAAAGCTCCACATTGTAAGCGGAGTGTTTGTTTTGGAGTGTGACGGTGGTGTTTATCCCTTTTCAGCGTTGCGTGACTTGGCTGTGTGCCGACAGAATATTTCACCTCCACTATCAGTTACAGTTATTATCAGTCTCAGCGTAATGAATATTTGCAGAATTAATGCAGCATTAAGTGATATTTGCATGTGTTTCTAATTAAAATGAATGTTTTAGGTTTCTAAATATCCGCTGGCTTTGTTGGGAAATTGTAAACGGAAATTGGCTCTGCAATGAGAAGCATAATAGAGAGATGACTATGGAAAGAAAACAAATCCCTGCCTGTGGATGATATACAGTAGATGTTAATTTAGCAGCTTCCTGTTTTATTTTCAAACTCCTTCTGTGAGAAACTCTAAGCCTTTGGTCCAAACTTCGCTGGGGTCTTTTGCATCTCCAACAAGACTCCATGTTTTAGTTGTGGTTTTGATCAAACAGGAAGTTTCTTTGACTGATTCTGTTGTTTTTTGTTTAGCTACATCTAGATGTTAAGCTCTGTTTGGGACTTGCATCTGAAATGTTTTGAGGGGTCCCCTGCACGACCAAACAAAACAAGAATAATAAAAAGGTGACGTTTTGAAGTACGTAAAGCTTAATGAGGTTTTTTTAAAGTGTCTGTATAAAGTATCCTCAGGTGGTGTCGGGTGGCTGTATCATGTGTTCCTGCCTTTTAATGAGACGGATGCCTTTTTGTGAACCCTGCTGAGACCCCTCTGTCCCGCACAGCTATAGTTTCACCTATAATGACTGACGGATAAGAGCTGCAACATTCATTTGTGAATTTGGAGTTGAGCTGCTCTTTGTGTTGTGAGATATAAAAATAATTCTATCCTCGGGTTCGTTTGCCAAACTGCAGAAGTCAAAATCTCTTATCAAATAAAGGAGCATAAACGTCTTTCTGCTCGTGAACTGATATTGTGAGTTGCGGATTTGAACTGAAACATATTTCCTGTTATTGTCCTGGGGTCTTGGGGAAATGCCTGTGACCTTAGGTGGAAATAGCACAGTGAGGCAATACCAGTGCAGAGTTTTTAGCAATGACTTTACACCTCTATTCAAAGCAGCTTGTTTTCTGCTGTGGCTTGACCCATTCGACTTTGCTCTGCAGTATCAGTACCGTTAAGGGAGCGTACAGTTAAAACCAGAGAGCTCACAGCATATTTCTGACTTGTCTGGTAAATTCATTGTCAGAGATGAAACGGGATATAAAGGATTAGACCAAGGACTAGTGGAGCTTTATCTCATGTCTTTCTTATGTAAAATTAACCTTATATAACTGATGAGATTCTCCAATTAATACCAAAGAAAGAGGGAAAATAAAACAACTTATCACTTACAGATACTGTGAATGCATCTTCATTTAAAGCTAAAGTTGGGTGTAAAAATAGATGTTAAGTCTGATTATGTCCCCTCTGACCTGGGACTGTGCCATGAGAATTCCACGCTAATCTGCAGAAATCACCGAATGACACATCTGCAGATTTGGAGGGAGGCCTCAAACAAAGTGGCAGGTTTTGGTTTTCCTGTTACAATCATGTTTCTTCTTCCTGCAGATGTCTGACCTTTTAGGTTCTTCCAGGAAATTAGATTTTGTGACAGCTTAATGCATTAAACAACAAGTAGTACACCTCAGGATAATGTTTCTGCATTTGCAACAACATGTTAAAGCTTTGCAGGAGCAGCATAATAGGGATGCTGATCTGTGAGATAAAATGTGAGAGCAGCAGTGCTCAGTAAGTGAATGCATTCTCTTGTGTGACTGTCTATGTTTCTAACAGGAGCGAATATACACTGTTTACTGTAGGACATAAAAATAGTCTCTGAAATGTGATCACCTAGTGAAAAGCTTATGGTTTTAATGTTAAATCTATATGTATGGAGGAGATTTCTGAAGTTTCTCTATTATGTATGAGGCACTTTCAGCTCTTTGCAAAGTATAGGCAGAGTTCAAGTGGTCCTCATAGGTTCAGTTCTTTAAAGAGCCTGAATAAGCGAGACATGTTAGGTTTGAGAGTACGTGCATGTGTTCAAATTGCTCAAGCTTGACTTTTTACTCCTCACCAAGACATAATTTGACTGGATTCCTAATTAAAATAAACAACTTTTTAAAGTATCTGAATATTTCATACAGCTCATTGGGGAATGTTAGTTTTCAATTTGATATCCAGAGAATCTGCTTTATGCGATCACCGTAATTTGAAGTGAATTAAAAATATAAAACAAACATTATTCTCTGTCCATATTTGGCTGAAGAGTGGCTCGCAGTATCACATCATGCACACTCTCCGACAGACGTGTGGAGGTGCAGGAGTCATCGCTGCTCGCCTGATTTGTCCGTTTCTGTGTTAATGCCTGTGACAAACATCAGAGCGGCGCACTGTGGCGATGCAGCTTAACACCACAAGAACAGCAATGAAATGGCTCAGTGGGTGAAAAACACACACTAATTAAAGACCCACAACAGCCAGCAGGTCATGACTTTGCAATTAATTTATAGTTTGCCTGAGCTGAATAAATGAACGTTGAGTGTGAGGGGATAAGGATCTCTTTCTTTTTCTCATGGCACTTAACACCCTGCTATAGATTAGTTAGTGCTCCTCGCTGCTGTCAGCCAGGATAAAAAAAATAAAGGAGTACCTGGTAACTTCGCCAGGGGGTGCATCTCACATGATTATTTACAGTCAGTGTTAGGAGCATCTGTAAGTACTCCTGAGTGTCCTGAAACATGTTTGAGCTCTCAGACGTTTTCAATAATTACACCAAGCTTGCAGAGCTACTTGGCTCGGATGCAGGACGCTCTCTGGCTTTCGTAACTATTAAAAGTCAAACTTAATATCAAATCATGGTCAGAACTGATGAGGTTGAGCACATATGCAGTGGTGCTGTTAAAGTGGGGACAGTGTTGCTTTTGTTGCCAAACTTGTCTGGCTTGTTTGCTGCTGTCTTCAGTCTACAGACACGACACAGACTTAGAGAATGTTCGAGTGCAGTGATGGAATACATGCAAGACAGAAGAAGCAATGGATCAGCATAAGGTAGGGCTACACACTATCCATGTGGTGATCATGGAAACAGAGGCTTAGCTTACAGAGGTTAGTTAGTTTCTTTTTTTATGTCTGCAAACTTGTCTTGCAAAGAAAAAAACATGACATGATGAGGTTATCAAAGTCTTGGCAGGTGTCCTGTTGTCCTGGTGTGTGCAGGCCTGTTTCCAGGGTCATCTGAGGAGTAAAAATTGACCCACCAAGCTTTCATTAAAGCCAATGCACTAATTGAGGCCCAATCCTATTTCTCAATTTTTACAAACAAAAGTCTTTCAGTCAGAGTCATATCAAGCAAGAAAACCATGGCCAGCAACTGTGAAACACCTGTAATGTAACAGCCTGAAGCATTGTGATCAGCAGATTAAAGGTGCTTGTTTTTCCAGTTGACAGGCTCGGGTTGTTCATCATGTCTAAAGTGTAGATTAATATCCGACATTGTTTTACAGATAGCCACAGAAACACACCTTTCTGTTAATGTTTTGCACTTCCTGGTTTCAATTGTGGTCTCTCTTTTAATGTTTTTGTTGTTGTGCAGGGAAGCATTGTTATTAGAGGGATGGGGGTAAAGAAGACAGAACCATTTATGCAAATAGCTGCGTTTACACGTTGCAATTTTGATCCGATCAGAACAAAAATGCACCACGTTAACACCTCCGATTATCCCATGGACCGAGATTGGAAAGAATTTTCAATCCGGCATGGTGAAACCTTTCCATGATTGGATCAGCAGGACAAAATAATCACACACTCATTCTGATGGTTTCTGTGGTGGATGATGTTTCATCCACAACGTGAGGGACTCGTGACGTAATGAGTTTAAGTCAATGTTCAGTTTTAGGATTTTCATGATCAAAAGTTTAAAAATAAAAAAATAAATTAAATAAAAAATAAAAAATAATTGTTCGTCCTCTTCAAAATAAGTCCATACTGTGAATGTCAAAAGCATTACGATCATAATAAAGGATTTAATCTTGCAAAAACATAGTTGATCCTAAGCGTATATGTCAGCGGAAATGTCTGATCAGATTGATTTCAACTGGATCAATGAAACATTTGTGCTTATGAACGTAGCTATTGATAGTTGCAGTCACAGAGAAACTCTGAGCAATGCACAGAAATTTACAAGTGTGCAAGTGTGTGTTTTCTGGTTTGTTTGTTTGATTTTCATAGTATACAATGGTGAGGTTTTGATTTTAAATTCAGAATATTTATATTCAGTCATGGCTGAGCGGAGCAAGGATTGCTCTTGTTAAATTGTAATGACACTCAGTGTGCAGATGGTCGCTTTGCTCTTTGAGCACAATTATTTTCAATCAACAGTTTCTTTGTTGAAAATTTTCTCTTGTTCATGCAGGTAAATTTGTTTCGATATGATAAACAGTATAAAGGAAAGTTTGTGATCATCGACAGCACAGCTAGCAACCTAAATATCCAAAAGTTGCTTGAAAAGTTCAGAAAGATGTATTTTGCTGCCATAGATTGGAAATGTGAAAACACAAAACACTGGTTTTAAAAGATTTCATTTGAAGTGCTCTATCTTCTTAAAAATACACCATTCTACTTAGAGTCAGCCATACATACATACACTCACATACATACACACTGTGAGTGTATGTACTGATGCAAATTCAAAGCTTTGCTTCTGGCTTACAAAAGATTAACTCAAATGGCTCCTGTTTACCTCGACTCATTAACCCAGAGCTACACTCCGTCTCAACAGTTAAGCTAAGCCAGTGAAAGACGCCTAGCACTACCATCACTACGTGTGGCTAAATTACTAACGAGACTCTTCTCTTGTGTTGTTCCTCAGTGGTGAAACAAACTGCCATATTCTGTTCGGTCTGCAGAGTCCTTATATACTTTCAACAGCAGGATAAGAAGCATTTCTGCACTTAACTGAAATAAATAGAAAAACTATACTGACCATCAAACAGATTGTTTGATTTCTTGCTTGTGTTGTTCTTATTCTCAGATGTAAGTCGCTTTGAAGAAAAGCGTTTGCTAAACCACATGCTGACTGTCTGAATGACCTCGCCACTCTGCTTACACACTTATTCACACTCTCATCAAATGTCATTTTGTTGGAAGATTTCAACATTCACATGGACAACTGCAGTCTCTCTTTCACAAGAGACTTTACATTGTCTCTTGATAGTTTTGGCTTTCATCAGTTTAGCTTTCCATCTCGCACCAAAGGTCATACTCTGGATTTAATATGCTGTTCTGGTCTCACCCCGTCCCACTGTACAGCTGATGTACTGCTCACCATTACTGATCACTTCCTTCTGTCATTTACTGTTAAACTTCAGCTCACTACAATCAAGACCCCACATGTTATTTCCTTCCATAATATCAAGAACATAAATATGACTACACTCTTCTGCTTTACTAACGACTGCCGACCCCTAACTCTCTCTCTACCCCTGATGAACCGGTAACAACAGTCTAAAACATTTTCTTGAAACTAGCTGTGTTTCCTTCCCTACTGCTGCCCCTGGTTTACCCCTGACTACTTCGGTGTTACTTCGGTCTCTAAAAGCCAAAAATCGGCAGCTTTAACGTATCTACAGTAGAACTGGTGTCACCATCCACAGAGAAATGCACCACTCCCATCTGCAGCACTATAAGGACCTGATCATTAAAATCAAAACTAATTATTTTTCCGATATTATCTGTTCTAATGAAGGTAACACAGCCAGTTTTCACTGATCAATAAGATACTCCAACCCCCCGACTCTCTCCACTCCCACCTGTACTCAACGGACACCTGTGATTCTCTCTTGACATTCTTCAACGAGAAAATTTACAACATCCACTAACAACTTAATCCTGATTTATCATCTGTTCCTTCCTTTGATTGTTTCACTCCATGTCAGTTATTTTCCAGTCTCATTCTTCCAGACGCTCAAGAAATCTCAGATCTCATCTGCAAATCCAAGCCCTCCACCTGGCAGCTTGATCCACTCTCTACAGTTTTAGTTAAATCCTGCATTGTCTTGAAAAATCTGTTGCTAATTAACTCCATACTCACTTGACCCAAAAATCCCTGTTTGAGCAGTTCCAGTCCGTTTTTCCGCCCCCGCCACAGTGCTGAAACAGCTCTCATCAAGATCACTAACGAGCTCCTCATGGCTGCTGACACCGTTTTTTTCAGTATTCTCATCCTTCTTAATCTGAGTTCGGCCTTTGAAACAATTTCTCATTCAGCTCTCCTGAAAAGACTCTTCTCCACCGTCATTTCCCACACTCCACTAAACAGGTTTCATTCCAATCTCTTTGAAGCCAATAGGCGGGTCCTACCATTACCATCTGGTTGTTTCGTCAATATCGGAAAATCCCAAAATGGATGAAAAGCTGAGAGAGCTCCGTCATGGTGGAGCCAGCAGGAAGTATGCAGCTGCAACCGGTGATAGCGCTCTAACACACATCCATCAATAGGAAACGCCTCTAAATTTAAGATTAAAATAACATCGAAACCAAGGCGTTAGAAACCCCCCCCCCCCGAGTTTACATGACGGAAAATTGAACCTATTAAACCAAAAAAAGTTTTTGGAGCCACTCTGTAAACATGTTTATTTCAGCTGTGAAATCAGACATTTTAACATGGGAGTCTATGGGGATTGCTCTCTATTGCAGCCAGTCATCTAGCGGTGAGGGGTGAACTGCAAGTATTTCCATTTCCGTCAACATCGGCAGCCATAGATTGCTGCCTGGGGTGGACTCAATTGATCCAAATTAAGTCCCCCCCCTTACCCATTACATCTGGTGTGCCCCAGGGTTCAGTCTTGGCACCACTTTTCTTCATCATCCATCTCCCTCCCCTTGGAAATATTTTCTGTAAATTTAATATCCATTTTTATTACTACATGGATGACACCCAGCTCTATCTCTCCAGTAAACCTAACTCTACGCTCCCTACCTCACTGCCTGCCTATTCGATCCTGGTTCAGCACCAACTTTCTTAAACTAAACAGTGATAAAACAAAAATTCTTCTTATTGGATCCAAATCCACACTTTCAAAATTTGACACTTTCTCCCTGTCTATCGACATCGTGCCTGTGTCCTTCTCCCTCCTATTTAAGAGTCTAGGTGTCATCCTTGACAGCTCATTATCATTTCATGCTAACATTAATAGCATCACTCGTTCTGCATATTTCCATTTACGTAACATTTCTCGTCTCTGCCCTTCTCTCATCCCCTGTACGGCCTCTGTTCTTTTCACCTCCCATATCGACTACTGTACTTCACTCCTTTTTGGTCTCCCAGATAAATATCTTCACAAGCTTAAAACAGTCCAAAATTCAGCTGTACACATCATGACCAAGACTTCCTCTTTTCACTACATCACCCCCATCCTGCAGCAGCTGCACTGGCTTCCGGTTTCATCTCGGATAGAATTCAAAATCCTTCTATACACTTTCAAGGCCATCCACAACCTCAACCCCCTTTATCTGTCAGATCTCTTACACATTGTCACTCCCTCCCCCTCCCTCAGGTCATCCGCCTCCATCCACCTCACTGTTCCCTCCAACCGTCTCAGCACCATAAGGAGGAGAGCATTCAGCCACTCAGCCCCAGATCTCCGGAATTCCCTCCCACCAGACATTCACAATATTGACTGTTTACATCTGTTCAAATCACACCTCAAAACTCTTCTGTTTCAGAAATCTTATTCTCTATAACTCACTCTGCCCCACAGTTTTATATTGTATTGTCTTATATTCTACCTTACTGCTTATTGATTTTTTTATTGTACAGTGACCTTGAGTGACACGAAAGGTGTTTTTTAAGTATTATTATTATTATTATTATTATTATTATTATTATTAACAACAACAATAACAATAATAATAATAATAATAATAAATGACCCTAAAACAAAACAGCCTCTGTTTCTAAATTTTAATGAAATATTCAGAACAATTCCTATTGCAGTATTTTGAATATATGCTGATACTCGTATGTGTCTGCTGTGACAGTGTTGGATGAGAACATCCATCTGGTATCAGACAGCCTGCACTATGGAGGTCTATACTCTTTTTCTCCTAACTTGTTAACCTGTAAGAGTTTTTTTTTACTTTTATCGTTAATAAGCAGTTTATGAATCTAAAAAAGTAGTCTGACCTGCAATAGCAGCTGTGCCATCCTCATAGTCTTTAACTTACAAAGCCTCATCTTTACCATGATTGAAGCATTTCCTAATACTTAAAGGATTATCTGAGATTTACCAGCAGTAGTCCTTTCTGTATATGAAATGCAATTGCTGTATAACATTGCATGTACCATTTCACACCCAAGTTCAGTACCTTGTATTGTTTTCCACCATGTTTTTAATACTCCCCCTCCCACACATCTTTCTTCCTCATACACACTCACTAGGATCCTTTTTTTCTTTTCACTTAAATTTGACCTTCCAGCCTTCATATTCTATGACACCCTGTCTGTTTGCATCACTTTGATCCAACACCCCCACTGTTCTCTGAGGACGTTATGTTGTCAGACTGCATACCTGTAGAGGAATTCTGCCAATAGCACTCTGCATCAAGCTGGTCACGCAATAAGACAGGTTTTCACACAAACCTTGTGGATTCAAGATTACATAATGGCCCGCTGGACAAAATGAATTAAAGCTGTTTATGAGTGTGAAATGGTGACTAGTTTGACATGACTGAGTGTAACAAGAACAGGTGTTTCGCATCTGGTCAGGACCCCCCTGTGCATGTTGCTCTTCACTCTCACAGAGGACAGTGTGTTTTCACTTCAAAATAAAGACAAAATGAGTCAATTAAAATGACAAGAGAGGATGTTATTGCAGCAATTTACAGTGGCAGCCCACCTCCCCCAACAACACCACTGGAGCTACACCTCATTCACCGCATGTTTCCTGGTGCTATTTTTAATCATTTACAGTGTTATACAGTAAAACTTTTTTTCTGCTCGATGGAAGCTCGAAATGATGCACATGGGGAGCTTAGGGCAATGAGATGAAGTAAAACCTAATGCTCATCCAAGGGGAACTATGTATAACACATGCATACTGTAGTGCCTACAGTATGGTTTTAACTATTTGGTTTGATGCACATACATGCAGGAGCTGAGAGGTAATAAAAATGGTAGTAGTCTGAATGTTGTGAAAATCAGAAGAATTCCTCCTACCTATGTTAAAGGTGACCTTGAGGGAAGCACTTTGCTTACCTCTGTAGGTTTACAGTGTGAAGACATGGTTGGATGCTGAATGCATCAGGTTTTGATTGTTAATGCGGTGAGAAAGGAAAATGTGGACTTCTTTAAAAATGTGATCTAATTTATAGAACGAAAACTCCCTTTGACCCTCTCATATCAACATCTGTTTCCATACTGCTCACTTTCCTTTTTCTCATTTTACTGTCAATAAGTCTGAAAGAAAGGTCACAGTTCATTCACTGAGCTAACAAGAAAACAACTTGATCATAAAGCCTCAGCACGTCCCCCCCAATGAGCCTTTGCAGTGAGTCACTTGAATGGTATGTAATGATGATTATTATGGCAGACACATGAATGCCATTTGATGTAGCCTTGTGAACACTACACTAACTCGCAAACACTCCAGATGAGTGCAGTCCATTAAAAAATAACAATTCTACAAAGTGCACAGCAAAGAGATAGGGACATGCATTTATAAGGTTAGAGAATGACATGCTGTCTGTGTGAATCAGTGACACAGTTCAGACAAAGTTTTAAGCTTAATATTGTTGTTCAATCTGGGACAGTGTGACTGTTTACAGACGATGAAAGGTGTGTCACTAGTAGGAAGACCATTTAAGAAAGATTTTCATTGTTAACAGACAGAAAGGAGTTAATATCAACATTAGAATGTGTATTTTCTAAGACATTCATGGAGAGACACATCTCTTTCATTCATGAAACATTCATCACAACTGTTCTCAGCTGTTTTTTTTTTTTACTTTTGGAATGTGTACAAACCACTTGCTTTAGATGGTTTCCATTCACAGAAAACTGATCTAAACATTAAAACAGTGAAGCCAGTAAAGAGACTTGTGTTGTGGGATAGAGCTTTTTAATGTGTCCAGTGCACCTGGTTTACAGACGCTCCTGACATCCATCCATCCATTTTCTACCGCTTATTCCCAAACGGGGTCGCGGGGGGGCTGGAGCCAATCCCAGCAGCCAACG
>JBAMHX010000005.1:14204351-14221334 GCA_037177515.1 Pseudomugil tenellus
CCCCCCCCCCCCCCCCCCCCCCCCCCCCCCCCCCCCCCCCCCCCCCCCCCCCCCCCCCCCCCCCCCCCCACAACTCACCAGCTTGATCTCAATACAAGATTTAATGGATAGTTATTCAATGTTTACTGATATCTGAAATTCAGTCATGATAGATTTTGATTAGATTTAGGATTTACCAAATTATATAAAATTATTTCCGGTTAACTGAAAACAGTCATTTCTGTTTATAGCAAAATCACAAAAAGAAACTGGAATATCACTTAGCATTTTCATTCATGAGCTCAGATAGACTAGTTCTAAATGGAAAACAGTATGCCCAAGGAACTCAAAATACAGCCATATTTAAGATAAAATTGCATTGTATCGATTTTTGAGTGCATTTTGCATTTTGGTTCAATGTCATTGACTCACTGAATAGACACATGCATGCCCAGACAGGTGATCACATTTCCATCAACAGGCAGAGTGTGTGCATCAAAAACATGTTAACCAACTGAAAACGATGAGTGAGATGAAGGTGGATACTGAGATCACTGAGAAGCATCTGGAGTATTTTTCCTGCTCTGGTGTTGTGCTGAGATCATCGCAAGAGCACATACCGCTGACCAACATGACTCTACCATCATAGTAGTTTCCCAGTCATATTGCAGCTTAACATAGATCCAGTAAAAGTTTTTTTTTTTAATTCCCAATACTTTATCAGAGATAAAAAAAAAAAAAAACAATCTTCATCAGGACATTTCAAAAGTTCAAACCTTTATGTGTTGAGTGTTGTTTTCTCAAAACATTTCTGGCTGTGAACTATAAGGAAACAGTAATAAATGTAGACAACAATCCTTAGAATATTGGATTTCAGAAGTGCATGTTAAAGGTCATATAAAGGGGCCTTCTATATTATTTATTTTAAGTTATCTGAGAATTCATTAAAATTGAAAAAGAAAACTTGATTTATATGATATCTGTAAATGAATATTGGATCCAATTGTGTTTAATCAAAATCTAATCAACTGAGTTTGTTGTGAATCGAATCAAGTCGATTCAGTAAATTAGCGTACCAAGCCCCGTAGCTGATATTTTAAAGAGTATTTGCATGTAGAACATGAAACTAATGCTTTGTATAGTTTCATAGTGATGTTGGGTTAAGGTCAGAGTAAGTCTAGAATGGCTGTAGCTCAGCTGAAAGAGCAGTTGAGCTTCCGGTTTATTCCAGGATTCCCCCGACTAGATGTGAACCCTGCATTGGCCCCAATGTGCCTATCGGATGACTGGTAATGTATATATAATAATGTGTATATATATATAAGTCCATTTACCATCAGCCATTATGTGAGAGTGGGAATGTGAGTGTGAATGGTTCATTGTACTGGACTGGCCACCTGTCCAGGGTGTACCTTGCCTCTCGCCCAAAGACTGCTGGGATAGGCTCCAGCTACCTGCAACCCTTATTTGGAATAAGCTGAACAGATAATGGATGAGTTGATGGAAGGATGTTATTATTAAGTTACTATGGACAATTATCAATATTCAATAAAAGTATTATTGTAAAAAATATATTGAATGAATTAAGTGAATTCCAGAGCTAATAACTATACCATAATATCAGTCTAAAAGGATCTGTCTCTGTCCATATTAGTTTTGGACAGATATCACAATTTACTAAAAAAATATATCAACGCAAAACACAAACTTCATAGATTTCTTTAAAAGCAAGAACTTTTAGTTTTTTCTTCTTTCTTTTTGCATTTTCAAAAACATCTTTGGACATTGAATGATCAATCGTTTAACAATCATTAATGTCACTGAAAAAATATGTGCATATATACATATTATAAAAATAGTAAATAGCTGAATTCGATTTACCTGTTTTTTCATCTTTTACATTTTAAAAAACTGCAGTTGGAAGAGGAATGATGTCTTCTGAAACCTTAAATATTTTTTTATTGTGATTCTTTTTTCTTCCACCAACTTGTTGATGTCACTGTTGTGGGATATTTAGAAGTGTGGAAAAACAAACTGAAGGAGATAGGCTTGTATGTGTGTGTTTGTATGTCTGTTACTACTGCTGACCTCTGAAAATTTTGTCCATCCTTGGATACTGATCCTGTATATGTAGTGTAATTCTACTCAAAGTGTTTCACAAGTTTGGATCTGTACACAAGACAGACTCAAAGACTGTAGAAAATACTGGTATAATGAAAAACATGAGGGATTTTTGATGTAGGGATTATTGTAAATATGACATTCTGACTGCTCTGCATGCACTTTTACAGCTGAGTCTGTGAATATCAAATTAGATTGTACGTCCATCTTATACACTTTGAGTGACATAGAGAAAGAACGGCTTTGATAAGCTGGTAAACACAGCAATAAAATGTCACACACTTTCAAAGCCATCGGATTCATGGTATATAAGTCTAGAAACAAGGTTAAAAGATGACATAAATGGAGAAAGAATTCGAACTCTGGTTTAAGGAGATTACATTGAGCTCTTACTGGTCAATTGGGGTCACATAGGATAATGGAAGTAACTACTGAATGCACTAATCATATGTAATAAAGATCAGTTGGATGCTTAAACTGTAGTTTGACCTCAATTTGCTAGAATAGAAAATAAGTCATAATATACAGAAGACTGCCAGCTTTATGACTGACATACTCATTTTGTTACTAATCCATCATTTAAAACTATCAGTCATTCCTGCTTCTGCATATTATCTACACACGTGTAGATAAACAGAAATGGTGGCATCAAAGCACTGGAGACAGATGGCTTTAAGGTATTAATAAAAAACACTGGATTTCTCATGTCTAATACCAAACTGCAAATGATTTACGCAGTGCAAGATGAACACTGGAGTTTTAGTGCTGCTGTAGGAAGGAAGGAGGAAGCTGCACTGGCACACTCAGATACACACCTGGTATCAGCTGTGTTAGAGGATAAGCTCACTGTCAACTCATATGAAATGCTTCCACATCCACACAGCAAAGTATATTGATAAAGGAAAGGTGTTCACAACGTTAATAATTTATTCTTGCATTCTTATGCACTGTTTGGACTGTTTCTGTCCAGCTAATACAAATTCGGCAAATCACTGTGTATAAATCATATAATTAAGACACAAATATGTTTTCAAAAATTTAAAATGGAGTTTGTTTATTTATGACCTCATGTGATACAATGACCTCAATAACCTTGAAGCATGATGAGTGTGCTCATTTAATAATGAGCAGCAGTAACTCCTCATTAAATACTTGCTTTCTAGGGACCTATATTACATAAATGGGATCATTCCAATCTTTTGACAGGATCAAGCTGCTTCGTAACTACAAATGGGAATCCAAGTCACCCTGTTATTGGCTGTTGTTTACACGCCTGTGTCTGTGACTAAACGATAAGTGCTTCAAGGATGTCTTCTTTCAGTATGTCATTATAGGATTTTTTTTTTTGTCATTTTTTTGTCGTTTAGTCATTTTACTTGTAAAGGTTGTGTAAGACTATGGTTGTATGAAGTTGTTGCTTTGACCCTGTTATGTCAGTATTCATTTTGTGGTGCAATTACTGAATTTTTATTAGATTATTTCCCTGTAGTAAGAAAAAGTAAGAAAAAATACACATTGCTTCAAATAAAACTTCAATAAAATTTTTCATGCAATTATATTAAAAACAATGTTTTGTGAAAAGAAATGTATTTCAAATAAACAAATATAAAACTTAAACTTTAAGGTCTTCTAAGACTTTTTCCCAGGTTGCTCCTGTATTTGACACTCTCCTGCTTCTTGCTTCCAGCAGACTATTCTAATTTTCATGGCTTACACTTCTATGTGCATGCTCTGAATATCTGGGCAACCCATCAGAAGTTGTAATAGCGTTAATTGTAATCTCTGGAGTGAAGAAATGCAGCCTTGCAGCTGATATGAAGACCATAAATATAACTCAATATAACTTAAAATGACAGTGCACACATGGCAACATTAAATACATGATGGCCTGGCTTAAGATAGATGGATATAGAAAATATTATCATGGTAATATTCTTGCATCGTTGTCCAGCTCTGGTAAAGGGTACAATCTTATGTTACTTGTACCAATTAATTCAGGATTTTAATGAAGCATTGTGTTTTCTTAACTTCCAGTAAAAGAACTCCCTGAGTGAAAAGGAGTACTTTGTGTGTCTGTGGTAAATACTGTCTACTTTACAGCAGAAATGAAGTACAATGCTCTGGAGATCATGTTATTAAATTTGGCTGATGCAGAATCTAGTTTATCTCTGAGGGAGCTTAAACTTGACATATTGTGGTCACTAGTCTATTGATTGATTGCATCTTGAAAATCTTTGACTTGTAGGTTTTAGACTCGTCACTTCCTTTTATTTCTGAAAAGTGAGAATTATTTTCCAATATCATCTAGTACCTTGTTAAAGATTCACATTTCAAGAGAAAGTTGACATTTTGTAGACCATTGTTTAATGTGGTAGCATTTGCTTAGATCTTTTCCTTGTATGAACAAGAGGTTTTCAGATCTTGGAAAAGCGTTTTTGCCCACACCTGGGGCGGTGTTGACTGGAAAGCCAATTTTGGGGAACAGAAGTCTGTCTGTGCTACAAACAAGTATCCTGCAATGTGGTGGACTGCAACCTTACACCCTGCAATGTTCATGCTGATATGAATCTGTGGTTATTTCTGGGCATGTATAGAGTAAGCTTCTGCTGTATTGTGTACTGATACCCTTTCTCAACAAACCACATTTAAAGTGATCTTGACTGTCTATGTCAGGTCCTGTGACCACAAATCTTTGGCATGTAAGGCTTTAATTTATTTTAGTTATCACAAATGGCTCCATGTAGAAGTCTAAAGCCTTGAGGCGCTTTGTCATCATCCTCCAACCTGCTGAAGTTTATCATAACTGGAAGAATCAAATGTTTCAGCACCATCCATGTGACCATGTGCAGACAATACTTCTGTTGATCCACACAGTAGCTCTCTGTCTGCCAAGCTGCATGTGCATAATCTGACCTGACTTTTGTCGTCTTTCTCATCAATTTTCACTTTATCAGGAAATGAAGTCATATCTGTGTTTTGTTTGTTCTCTAGTTGAGCTGCTGAGCAAATTGGTTGAGCCAACATGAGGAAAACAAGAAAATAGAGCTTTTTGCTGATTTGGAGATTGTGAGTGGGTGTGCGTTGAGAGAGATGCAGAGGCAAAGTAGCTGTGGTTACCATAACGCTGTATTTTGACCAATCCCGTGTGTCCTGCTTAAACTTTAAGTCAGTCTCTCTCTATCTGGGTCAACCTATCAGCCCCCTGCCATGCTCTGCACTGGCCTGCTTTTCACACAGCTACTCTGCTACAGTGATATCACCTGTTGAAAAACTTAATGGAAGGCATTGTGAGAAATTTCATCTTTTGTGAGGGTGAAGGGGTAAACTGCAGTTTAAAGAAATCCATTTTTGCTTAATAATTTATCAGTTTTATAAGTTCTTTGTGTATGTAAATGGACTTTCAAAGAGGAGAAATGCTAAACATAAATGTGATGATTGTGTTGCTTTGTGCTAGTTGGTGTGTGTGTTTGGATTATGTATTGTTATTTTGTAACTTTTTTAGCAATTCTGCTTTTTAAAATGGAAAAACGTCTTACCGTTTTTAGGGATTTTTATTTCTGTAATCTTAAATTCAGGATCACTGTCACTTTACCTCCAAGAAGACAGATTTTTATGGCTCTCTCTGCAACATGGATTTATTTGCAAGTAAAAAAACACTTCTCTGGGAAAAAATACAGCAGGTAAAATCAGGTACTATCTTTATGCATTTTCATATTCTAACAAAACATTGACGTTTTTGTGATTTTTCTCAATTTTGTCAATTTTTCTATTCTTATACACACCCCAGTCAATTACCTGTCTCATAGCTACCTGCTAACATAACCATAAAGAAAATGGTCACGAGAACTGGAAAAATCACAAGTACTTTAAGCAGCTGATGTGTCCTTATGTTTTTTTTGTTTTTTTTTTTTTATCTGTGCTGCTTTTCCAAAGCTTTAAAAGATAGTTAGTTTTTTGGTAAACAGGAATGAGACCTGAAAAATAACGTGCAAGAGGTTGAAACATTTATATTTTGTCATTTGTTCTTTACTTGATTAAGTTAATTTAATTGTTGCAGGGTGGGACCAATAGCATTTTATGGACACTAAATCCAGTTCTTAAACTGCTCATGGGATCTCAATCCTTTCAAACCCAATAATGTGGTAATTTGCTTATTAAAAGTATGCTATTTTTGTTTCAATGCAGACCAAAATGAAACATTTAAGCCATAACTGCTCAGAAGGTATAGTGTAATATAGTGGATGTTACCATCTCCATGTCACTGTGGTTATTTGATAGTTTGAGAGCCTGGTAAAGAGTGACAAAGACAGAAAGGATGTATATTGTCATTTTATGAAATCAAAACATACAAACTTGCTTCTTTGTTAAGCTTGAAACATAATGACTTAATTTTTAACTTGCAGGATTTAGACATTTCAAATGTTTCCTTCGCTTTTCATAACAACTGTTATGAATGTAATATACTAGAGATGCAGTTTAGAGGGGAACTTTAAAGCCCCATTAATAACCTATTTTACTGAAATTTTCTGAGTGAGGCACCACTCTAATGACTAACTCTGCATCAGTCCTCTTTCTGTGGTCAATCATCCAGTGTGCCTGTTCAAAACTGTCAGTGTGTTGAAATCCAAGGTTTTATTTGTGACAAGTCATGTAGTAGACTATGCAGTGATGCTGACAGTGAGTTTGGGGCAATTGGCTTTATGCACAGCTCCACTACTTCCTGAATTTAAGACAACTTCTTTGTTTCGTGTCTTTCATTACTGGATTAACTGATTAATCCAGGTGTGTCTGGCCATTGTGGTTACTGAGGTCAGACACACCTGGATTAATCAGGTCGTCCAGTAATTAAAGAAAACTGTAAAACAAAAAACAAAACAAAAAGCTGTCTTAAGTTCAGGAAGTAGTGGAGTTGTGCATAAAGCCTATTAAGCATCTTAAATTAATAAATGATTTATTAAAGGTTGATTGACAGGAGTAAATGCATTTCAAACTTATTTCTTCCCCTTTTTGTTTTTAAGTGCACCTCAAATTGTAGTTTATCTACTTTTTACCTTAAAGCAAAACCTTAAAGAACTTTTCATACTTTGGCACCTCCTATTAGCTAATCCACAAACTTCTTATCCAGTTGCTGGTGTGTGATGTGAAATGCTTATTGTATTTGTCATTTGGTTTGCAAATTTGATGCCACAGTTGTTTATGCTGGTGACGGATCCCTGGGAGAGTAGCCTTGGTGCTCATCCTGAACAGTAGATGTCTCCACCACAGGAATAGCTTGAGGAGCATGTAGGTACCATACACACCTGCTTACAGACTCTTCACCTTAACTTAACTGTTTAGTCAATATGCCAAATGAGCAGTGTAACAAGCTGCGATCATTGGGATCTGCATCAGCACATGACTGAAATCAGTGTGCGGTTGATGATGTTACTGTTGGTGTGTAGTGTCTTTTGCAATATTCAGACCAGCAACTATAAACTCAGTATTATGTTGTTGGTAGTTGGAAAGCTCACGCTTGTCTTTTTGTCGTAATCTCAGCAACAAAGCTACATCCCTCTTATGCAAGTAAGTATACAAAAATGGGGTTGTGACACATATAGGCCTTTACCATTAGTACCAACAGTCACCGGCTTTCCTCGGATCTACCAGGCTATAGGGTATTTCCACTGTAGATGTTGCGTACTGAGTAGATACTTTTGCGGTACCTGCTTCCTTAAGGTTCCATGCGAGGAGAGTCGGGCTCAAATAATGAATACAGGCTGGAGTAGTGATCAGCATGTAGCTTTGGTATTATCATCTGGGTGGCAGCTTCAGAACCGACAATGACATTCTTTCTGAAGCTCTGATTGTTGGCAACTTCATGATATATCTGCTGACAGCGGCACATTCAGAACAGATGCCAGTACACTCTGCAGATAACGGCAACAGCTTCATAATATCTCTGATCCCGGCATCACATTCCGAACCTCTTCCACTTCGGAGGTTCCTGAATTATAATGAAAAGCCAGTAGAGTCGAGTAGAGTTGAGCTGATGAAAAGGCCCACTAAAGAGAAATCTTGGAAATTCAGGCTTGTGAAGAAACTTCATCTTCACATTGGCTAGTTCCATGTTTTATGGCTCTAAACAGTTTAACTGTTTAGACCAAGATTTCCTCTTCAGATTTTTTCTCTTTTTTCCTGTTTGTTAGATGAATGCATTATTTTAGCTGCATGGGTATACGTCACAACAAACGGTCTTTTACTGTAATTTCATAGTAGTTATTTTCTTTAAAACAGTCTGCTGCCTCCTTATATGAATGTTTTGCGAATGAAGTTGAGTATATGCGCATAACATGCATTTTCCTGTGACTCCATGAAACTCTAAGCTCATTAGTGTGACATTTCATTGCAAGTCTTTGGTTTATTTATTGATATCTAAGAACAAATAGCACTAAATCAAAGTGAAAAAATAGCACACATTAGGAATCTAGTAGACTGAGGTGAATTGATATGACAAATAAGTTGTGTTATTCGTTTCTTGCCTGGTTACTGCTATCATCAACATGATTTGTTCTTGCAGCAACAATTTAAGTCGGATGGTACGGAGAGGAGGCTTTGTAGACTGTCAAATGGGAGTTTCTGCTGCCCTAACCTGTTTTCCAGTTTTGAATCTTAATGGTAAAAAGATGATAGAATATGTTACTTTGCATCAACGTCTTGCAAATCTGATGCTGTATCTCAGCCACAGAGTGCCACACACAGGGGAGCAGCTGGAGTACTGTAAATCTTAGCAGCACCAGGAGCAACAAGAGCTGCAGCCACATGGTACACCCAACTCACAACTCCCCAGGGATCTGAAGTACAGTAACCTGCACTCAGTGACCTGATACTCATCAAGACTATTATGACAGTAAAGATAAAGGCTAGTACATATACAGCTAAGGATGACAGTTTGGTGTTAAAACATAGATGTTGGAGTTGCAAAAAATCTATCATTTTTATGCATGGTTTGACAAATAAGTTCATTTTCATATGGTGTCTTGTTACTAGTGCATGACACATGAAGACTGTGTAATCAGATTGACAACATGACATTGGACAAGTTGTCTAGGGGGTTTTATCTGGAAGACGTGACTGGACCTGTCAGGCTGTGTCATGCCACCAGCTGTGGGGGCCTGGCTGACATCCAGTGTGACACCACCCGTGGTGTTTTGTCATCTCTGTTCCCTGAACATAGAAAGTAAGTGTGGCAGACAGGTATTTTCACAACACATGATCCTCAAAATTGCAGTAGTTGCTCTAAAAAAGGTGAAAATATGAGAATGACACTACTTAGTGAGGTATTTGCAGGGAGGCTGGCCAGTTTGGTAATGGTCATGTTGATTTGTTTCTTTTTTAAGTCTCTCAACTGTCCCAGTGATAAAAACACTGCTCTGGAATTTGTCGCTGTTGCAAAATTCCTCTTACTGAAGGGAAGAAAAATGCTCTGCTGTTAAGAATTGTGCTGGACAGAGGACATTGTGTGCTAACTTAAGAGTATCTCGAAGGAATCTCCTACCCAATGGGAAAACTTCTTCGGCCTGATAAGATAATTGCAGAGAAGCATGAGTCTGGAAATAACCTTGGATTAAAACACAGACCACACGGCAGGAACACGGTGTTCATTCTAATGTTAACTTTAGTTAAGATTTTATTTAAATATTCTAATATTCCTGTGACTTAGGGGAAGGGTGCTGTACAAAAACAGCCTTGGGGCTGAATGCATGTAAAAATCAGGTTGGCAGAGCATGATGCTGCTTTCTGATCCACTGTTGCTGGTTGGTAGCGCTCTAACATTGAGGGCACTTAGGGTCAGTTTCTAAATCCCTTCTTTCCTTTTGCAACATGGATGGGAATAAACCTTTTCTAAGTTCTTCCTTTTCACTGTTGTGGCAGCAGCTGAAAACAAATTATCTGTATTGTAAAGATGTATATTAACAGATTTTTTCTTGCATATTTATTACTATTAATGTTCTTTTTTTTGTGCATTTTTGCATCCATCCAACACCCTTGGAGTAGCTTCTGAAAGAGACGTAAGCAGATCAATTGTGCTTAAAGTGATCACTTGTTTCATTCATAAACACAATAAGAGCAAATCCAATAGTGATCCAGGAATGTAATCACTCTGCTTTTTTATAAGACTGACTCCATGTCTCTCCCACTGTTTCTCTCTTTTTATTTGTTTTTTTTATTATTGAATTTCAAGTAAAGTTCTAATATCACATTTGTTCTTTTTCGTGTGTTTATTATCATTCTTATCATTTTTCCACTGAAAAGTGACGCTAGTCCCACCAAATGCCATGACAATCCAATTCTTCTTTTCCTTTTTTGATCAAGATACAGTGCTAGAGTTTATTAGTGAATTCCACAAAACCTCACCAAATGCCCTCAACACACAATTATATGCAGACAAATGCACACAGAAAAAACACATAATTTCTGCTCATCCATTAATGACTCATCTTTATTCAAGACTTCCATATTTGTTAGAAAAGTTACAGATCACTGAATCATGGATGAGCAAGAGCTCAATAATGATCACAGAAAAAAAGACAGGGCCCCCCAAAAAAGAAAAAGATAATACTTTGATCTTCTTTTCTTTTAATGGAAGCATGGCTGATTTAACGTCGTATATCATAGCAGCATATCCAAGCACGTCAACATTTTTGCTGGACGGGAAGCAGCAATTGCAAGCTTTTACCTTTTCAAATGTTATGAAAACGCATACTGTCTACATGCTCACCGGCTGCAACATCTGAGGAACTAGTTGGGTCAGTGCCGGGACATATTTGACCAGATGTAAGGCCACATGATCAACTCATGTAAAAATGGTTTATGGGGCTTGTGATTCAGATTTTCTTTAAGTCTCCTCTACTCTTGGAATGCTTATTATTTTTTTACACCCTAATTTCAACAATTTTGTCCTGAGTTTTCTGTCGCGCCCCCAGCAGATTCCTTTTGTTAAAAAGTGTATTACACAAACAAGTATATGAACATTTATATTGACAATGGAACATGGGGGCTGGGGGGCTGTATTCCAAATAGTTAAACTATTATGTTAAACTAGACTGAACGATCATTTTGGGTTTTCTGTTTCAAAAAAGCTAAATTTAGTGAGTCAATATAGAGACATGCTGTGTACATAGCTTGGTAGGGGATACGTTTTGTTCATAATCATCTGTGTTTTTGTTTCTTGTAGGTAATGTTTTTCATAACAATAGAACCATATCTTCATGTGCTGGCTCATGTGCCTGACACTCATCTATTAATGATGGATTTGTGTCTTGATGAGAACATTTTGTGGCATGACTTCTACCAAACTTTACCCGGACATTAAAACTACAGATGTTTGCAGATGACATTGGCAGTATGAGATATGCATTAGGGTCATTATTGAGCCATAATATGTGACACAGTGCCATTTCATTAGAAATGCAAATGACTATAGATGTAATACCATTATAACCCCATTTGACACTTACTTGAGATACTGAAATGTATTGATATTCCAGTGGTGGCTTTTCACATATTATCATACATAAAATGGAAGAATCTGCTGCTGTTCTGCTGCAGGAGCCTCACCAAAGGGTCTTTTTCTTTGCTTCAGCTTCATTTTCACATTGACCCGAGTGACTTCCTTTCACACTGTGTGCAGTTAGACTTGACTTTTTACCATTAATGATGACATGTCTAGTTTAGTGGTTCATTTCTGATGTGAGGGCACCACCTTCCAAGGCTAACCTGTTTAGACTGACTCCACCTGCTTCCGACCTTCATCCCGTACATTATCTCCTACTAAAATATAAAAATATGCTGTGAATCCAACAGTAACCCACACTGTTGTCTTATTCATATGGTAACAGAGAAAGCTAAAAGCATTGGAAGATTCCAAAAAGTGAAGTGATGATGGAGTTGCATCCATAATAGCTGCCTCTGAATAGCAATAATTCTATTCTCCAAAAATGTAAGATAAGCCAGAGCAGATCATTCTCTTCACTGTTGGACTGCAGCCTATGTAACTTAATTCCTCTTACTTCAAGGGAAGTGGGAAAGGTGGGTCCATAAGAAATAAGTATTGCAAAGCAGCCAAATGTGCAGCCGAAAGGACTTGAATGTCACAAGAGGTTCCACTGCCTCTGGAATTAATAATAATAAATAAATAAATATGAAATCTTTTATATTCCTTTCTCTTTGCGTGCTGCATGTTGTCATCATGCTCATTTCTTGTTTAACGTGCAGACTTTGCATGACAGCAACAAACTATATGTTGTTGACAGTTTCTCTGTAAATATTTGTATCCAAGAACCCTTAAATCTCAATTAGTCTTAGTTTATAAGACAGACTCATCTTTTATGTTAGTTATGGAAAATGAGAACATTGTGAGTTGGTTTGTTTTACTTTGCATCACATGACCAACAATGCGGTTGTTGATTTATTGTATAGCTCTACACTGCAGTGGAGTGTGTCATCTGTTTTTATGCTCTGGTTCAAACGTTGGACAAGGTGTCATCTCTGACCAAAACCACAATGTAGATGTTCGGGATCATTCAAGAAAAGTTGGACTGAGATGCCAAAATTAAAGTTCTTGTTGGACAGTGTGCTTTATTTTGTGCTTTATTATATCTATCTTTTTTTTGGTCTAAATTATAAAAGCTTTTGGTGAGATCCTTTATAATCATTGCAATAATCTGTCACATTTTTTCTCATCTGTCTAATTCCAGACCCCATGGAAGACAGCCACATCCAGGACAAAATATGCCCACGAGATAAAGAAAAATGTTCTTAGTTTGAAACTATTAGACTGTTTAACTTGAACTAGAAAAAAATCGCAGGAAGCCCAGACTTTCCTCTCCCCAGCCACTTCATCCAGCCCATCCTGGGGAATCCCGAGGCTCTTTTTCTTTTATTTATACCATATTGCTTGCTGGCAGATTTTTCTTGTTTCTTTTATTTCAGATCAAGATCAAGATTTCAATGGGAATTATTACATTATACAAAGAAAAACCCAACATCTAATCAATTTTACCATCCAGTATTTTATCTAAGTCTAAAGCATTCATACAGCTGGGAAAACAAGACTTTGGTCTTTTGTCACTTCAGTAACAAAGAGCTGCAGATAGCTGAGATAACGCATTATGAGTGCAACTTGCTTGGAAACTTGTCAGAATGTTTCAAGCTGTCACAGCTTGAGAAAACTTCACAACTCTCTGAGTACAACAGCAGTCTGTTCCAATGAAAAATGTAACTACTCCCGCTGTAATGCCAAGTAGGAAACAAGTAGTTTCCCCTGCGTGATATTACTTGTTTTGTTTCAAAGCTGAAGGTCAGGAGGTTAAGAGGTTTACAAAGGATACATACAACCAAATGTGAAATCTTATGTTTTGGGGACAGTCGTGCTCCTCACAGGATGGATGATGAAGAGGTTCTGATTAAACATGGATCAGTAATTGCCTTATTAATTTAGGGCTAATATGCTGTTATAACTGACTAGACCCTTATTTATATATATTGGTAATTGCTTCAGAGGTCACTGTTTTGAAATGAATAATAACGTGCCGGAAGAGTTGATTGGGGTAAACAGTATAGACGCTAATCAGAACATGAAGATAATGAGTGGAAAGATTCTCTGCTTATTTGATCAGATAATGTGAAATACAATAGGAGATTTCATTTTAAACACGGATGGATGTTTATGATTGGAGCTGAGCCAATAGACAGGCTTTAAATGATAGCATAGATGAAAGAAGTCAGTATGCAAACAGAAAGAGAAGATGTAAACTCTACTGCGATCACAGTGTTTTCTAACAGCTCTAGAAAAAAGGAGGAATATTACTTTTTATTTGTCTCATGCTGGCTGTGTTATTACTGTCTAAATCAGTTGTGACTTAGAAGATTTAAAAACTAGTTTAGATCTGATGCCTGTTACATTTCAAATATGGTTGAAAAACACGGTGTGTGGCTGTCATAAATTACCATGTTCCATTTTGAGATCGTTACAACACCATAAGGTGTGGAAAAAATTCAAGCTAACATTAAATGAACTGCATATCTTTTCGGTTTACTGGGTTGTGTCAAAATTCATTGCAAGCTACAGTGGCAAAAATGTCCAGATGGGCTTCAGTTGTACCTAAATCCTAACAGGAATTGCTTGAAAGTGTGGGATTGCAGAAATGGAAAAGGGACACGGGACCAGGCCATATCTCTCCCCAAGCCAAATGAAAACTCCGAATGACGCGTCAGTCAAAAGACTAGTCACAGGGACAGTGAGAGAGAGTCCAACAGCAGAGAGAGCCAGTGCCCAAAGGCATTTCACCTTGTCAAGGTCAACACTCTTAATGCTGAGTGAGACCTCAAAATCCTCCAGCAGCGTTGCTATGGTAAACAAAAGACAAAATAAGGAGGGAGAACCCCTTAAACTTGAGTGTTTGCATGTTGTCTAATCTCTGAATGAAGTTACTTTGTGTCATTTTATGAGTACACAAGTCTGCATCCAACTCCATACACACAATTACTCTCATCCTCATAGTAAGGAGGAAGATCTCAGTCATGCTCAGATCTATCCATCCATCTAGTCCAACAATAAGTGGTCCCAATACCCACACTTCAGCTGCAAACTGATGGCAGAGCATTTAGTTGCTAAGGAGCCAGATATTTCCCTGAAGAGTCGGCACAGACTGAAACAGGACCAAAGGGAGGGTTAAAATTAGGCTCCCACTCTTTAGACACGTTCACAGGAATGTTTATCATGAATGTTCAGCTGGATGTGTAAAGTGCAAAGAGGCTACATATAAGTTTAAATGCTAGGACTTCTTAACTCTTAAGGAGACATCTCAATAACTCAAAGTGCTGCAGAATCATCACAAACTATAGATTTGTAAGTGATCAGTTAAATTAACATAATCTGAAAAGCATGGATGTGTCATGAAAAGAAGAAATTCACTAGTTTTTAATTTGTTTTCGTTAATTGAGAATGTTAGAAAATGAAACCTCCCTATATATATATATGTATTGTAAAGTAAAATAGAAAAACAATGTATTTAATCTCAGTCTGTATTGTAAGCAACGCAGAATATTAGTCAGTAGGCCTAATTGATTTTCTGGTACACCTATTCTTGCACATGTCAGCTCAACTTAATCAGTGCTGCCAGCTAAACTGGCAGTTTAGAGACTTTGGTACTAAACTGGCAACTGGCACTAGCCCCTTCGCCATCCAAATGTCGTCACTACAGTCTATCCATATGCAGCAGCTTCCATCTATATATCTATTTGTCTAATCTATCAACACAAAGACAGATGGGGACAGTGGCCCTAGTTTATTTCTACAAAGAGGTCACATGGCATGAAAAGTTTGACAACCTCTGGCATGAGCAAACGCATAAAGTACATTTAAGCTCTCTAGCCAGAATGGGATCTCGTGACAACAGCAGGTGCAACTAATTCCCTATAGAGGGCAGCTGAATGACAGATATTAAAGGACGAAGCTTAATTAATAAGCATGTGATCTTTGGCAGTTCAATTGTCGTCATGTCCCTTTGGAGATAACGAGGTGCTCAGGTGAGAGTGACATGTCTGTCTGGGGGCGGGGAGTCTGATACTGTCTGCCCAAAAGTCAGTGCAAAAATGAAATTGGGTTTTGCAGTGCAGTGACTGTGAAGATATAGGATCTGTTTACTTCCAATCTGACATGCAGTAAATGCATCTTATCAGTGACAGATTCGCAAAACTGAATCCAAACTTATCATTCGGCCTTGAAAAGCTATTTTCATTACAATACATATTTCACTAATATTTATATGTGACAGCTGTTAAAGAGGAATGCGGCAACATGATACTACCCTCTGCTATTGTCATTGCAGGCATCTTAGTGACTTAATGTTTATTTTCACATGTATATCATGCATTTTTGAAAGAGGTTGATGTTGTCTGGTTTCTTTAACAAAACATGGAAACTTTCCATTGGTTTGGGAACAAAAAGAAAAAAAAAAGAAAATTGTGTGGCTTTGATTACTATGCAGCTTTTGGATCATGTTTGCCAAGCACACACATTGTGGCACCTGTGCTACCAACTACAAACATGCATTCTTTAGCAACATGAACCTCCCCTTTATTTTCTTATTCACCAAAATCAAAAGGTGACAGTCGAAGTTCACACAACAAATAACAAAGAGAATACATTGAGGCATCATGATTATATACAAGTACTGAAGTGCACACACAGAAACAGAAAATTAGTAAATGCAATCTTTCTCAACATGCAGCATTAAGGCAGTTTCCTGCTTGTACATCATTATGAATGATGTACAGGCAGTAACAGATGGATGTCTCTATAGAATAATGCGTTCAAGTAAAGAAAGTAGGCCCTCTGCCATTGCTGAGGTGGTTTTTTTCTGTGCATGAGCAAGTAAAATGTAGTAATTGGACTATTTTCTTAAAAATGTCAAGGAAATCGAAAAAGCACTTGTGTATTTCATAGCTGTTCAAACAGCAGTGAATATGTTTTACTTTTGGTAAAAGTGAATACAAAGATCACAGAGCTTTAATCCATGGAGATTGCTGCTGTCTGTGTCTGTCTGTGTAACACTGAGGGGGGCAGCAGTTGACACAGTCTGCTGATGGCAGTGTATTCACATCGAGACGAAAATGAACATACAAAGAGCAGAGGAGATGTAGCATGCTGTCACTGCTGAGGAAACACTTGGTTTTATTCCCAACAACAAAAACAGAATGAGTTTTGGCCAACAGTCGTAAAAACTGATACTAAATTCTTCGTAACGATCAATGAATTTTTTGTTATGCTAAGTTTTCCTAATGGGAGTTATTTGTTTAATTTGGCCAATATTTTTTCAATTTGAATTTTATTTATTTATT
>JBAMHX010000005.1:14231327-14247302 GCA_037177515.1 Pseudomugil tenellus
TATATATATATATACTGTAACTATGAAGGAGGAAGATTTATGTGAATGTAGAACCTGAAAGCAAAGTCCTGCCTCTGCAGAAAGCTGCGTACTATGAAAGAGACAGGCAGTACTTTTCAAGCATCATCCTGTTCATGTCTTGCTTGCTTCGACACCTGCTCTTCTACGGCTCTTTTGCTTGAGACATGCAGAGCAAACACTCCACTTTGACTCTGCTTAACAGGGAACAAAGGAAAGGCCATGCTGTACAGAGCACATGGCAAGCCTAAATCTGAGAAACCCAGATAATGACCTAAGCTTATTCCCTTTTTGTAACTAGGTTCGAGCCTCTGATGGGATGTTTTAGATTCTTCCACAATTTAAGCTTTTAGACAACTTTCATTTTTGGACCATTTCGAACCTTGTGCCATCTTCGGCCTTAACCACCTGGAGTCATTATCGCCACAATGCAGCAGTTAATTTAGTTCATGTTTAATTGCACACACATACCTTCCTTTTACATAGAAACTCAGGTTGATCACCATACTTAAAGTTGCATCTTTGTTTTTGTTTGTTCATCTCATTTGTTTGTTTTTGTCTTGTTTTGTCTACGTCTCTCATATTTTATTTTATTTTCTTTCTCATATTTAGCCATGTATAGATTTTAGATTAGATTAATAAATATTTACTTTATTATCTTGGCTTTGTCTGTCTTCATTTCCTGTGGTCATGATTCAGTTCAATTCAAACTAGAACTTACGAAAATAGGTCTGAGACTGATTGATTTATTGAGTTTAGTAAATACTCTGGAGCTTTGGAGCCTTTCCAAGGCATAGGGGATCTAAGGAAGAGAATACTTGAACGTAACCTTACTTTGTTTTAGAATACAGTAATTGATGTAGGGTATCAGTCCTCCATCTTTTTTCCCTACAAAGAAGAAGCTGGAAGCTGCAGGGGAAGTCAAAGCACAAATGTATCCCTTTGCCTGAGCCTGGGAAATGTAGCCCTTCATAGCTCGTTGCTCAGGTAACGTAAGGGAGTAAATCCTACCAGAAGGAAGTTTTGCATCCTGTACCGGATCGATGGCACAGTCCCATGGCTGATGAGTCGGATGTTTAATGGTTTGCTATATACTGAACACATCATCAGAACCCTGATATTTGGGAGAAATGTCAGTAGTTTGGAGGATATCAGGGATTGTCGTGGGAACTGCCACACTAGTTGGCTTTTTCAGAATGTTGGGAAAGCGATCTGGATAACAGGTGTCCCCCGAATTTATGATTTCTCCAGACCTCCAGGATATCGTGGGAGAATGTTTAGATAACTATATTCTACCTAACATAATATCCACAGTAGAGTTCTACAAAACGAGGCAAGAAATCAGTTTTTGATGTAAACACCCTATTTTCATAGTTATGGGTGTACTTTGTAAATGGTGGTGATTTTTAGTGAGAGTGGTACCAGTAAAGGATTGAATTCTTAAAGGAGTGACTCAAGAAAAGCATTTCAGATGAAGCTGTTCAATTAAGTCGGAGTCAGAGATTAAGTTCCCTGCTGAGCCAGAGTCCAATACCGTTTTAAATCCTGAAGACAGCATTCCACCTTCATCCGGTTAAGAATCACACAAAAAAAATTACTCCTCCTTTTACCCCTGTCTTGAAGATAGTCAGCCATAATTATTTGCCAACAAAGGAAATAGAGGACTAAGACAATGACAAGAAGTTGATTATTTCTTTCTGATGTGGATATTGGTTATTTTTAGGGGTGAAGCCATGGACACCATTTAGATCATTTTGTTCCAAACTGTGACCTGGTCAGTCATGGAATCTTTGTAATGCTTTGAGGAAAAATAAATTGGAGAAAAAATGTTCGCCAAGCATCCATCGCTTGTAGCCTTTGCTACAAAGCAAACAAAGTGGCCGCTGCTTGAACCCTCTCTCTAGTCGAGGCTCAAACCAGATTACATACTTAAGCCGAGAAACATTGACCTTTGTCATTAATTGCCAGGTAATAGAGTCAGACCACTAAACTGTAGCAGATTTTTTCCCACCTGGAATAAAATTTTGAGCAGAAAAAAAGTGCTTTGTGTGGGTAGTAATGCTCAGTAAAAGGTGTTGGCTGAGTTGACTTCAATAAAAGTGGTGTACTACATGTTAACATTAGTGCTTCTTAGCAGAGAGAAGCTGCAGTCCTAGCTGTTCCTCAGCTGGAAGAATATATTTTCATCAGTCTATTAAAGACTTTCACCCTTCATGTACACACAGGGGACTAGATGAACCATGAGAGATTGGTCGTCTGTTTGAGTGGACCAATCGGTTTATGTACTTCGTGGACACGTAGAACTTGTACTCTTCCTTTCTTGCGACGCACTGCCAGAGGTGCCCTGTCCTTCTGAACAAGTGAAAGAGGTTTATTTCCCTCAGAGAAATGACAATATTACACCTCCTCTTTACTCCCTTGATGAAATTATCTCTGGTTTTGTCTCTAAACTTATTTTAAAGAGTGATGCTGTTTTAGCCATTCATCTTGGTGACATGACAAATAGTGTTTTTGCTCTGTCACTTTTTCATTCAGAACTCTTGCTACCACAAAAAAGCCACACACAATGTCACCAGCAGTTGACAACAAACTGTCAGTATTTCCAGGATGTTAGCTTTTTCATAAATAAACACACAACATATTTTTGATCCCCACTTACTGAATAAGGAAACAGAAAGTCATGTCTCATGTAAAACTAAAGTCATGAGAGGTTTTCATGGGAGAAACCTTTTATTTTACAATTTTCAGGAAAACAAATGAGCTGCTAGGCAATTTGAAATTGATGGAGGGGACGTTCCTATTTGTTCTATTCATTCTTTCATTTTCATTGTCACTTGATTCAACTCAGGGTCACAGGGTATTTGTTATATCCTTTTGGAGTTCTCAAAATAAAAAAAAAATGAGCATAATAAAAATGTCTGTCAGATATTCCTTTGAATGTTTCAAAGTGCTATGTTTAGTATGTTTAAGATTTATAGCCAATGCCCTAATCTGATTTGATTAGAGGAAGAAATGCTCTTTTAGATATCAGGTCTCTTTTCATGAACATTTCAAAATATTCTTTTGTATGACAATACTAATTTCTTTCAGCGAAAATAAAAAGATGCTCAGATGGGAACTGTTAAAACTGATACATACAAACTGGTTTGTTAGCATTTATGAAGACAATGTTTAGATACTCAACATAATTTGTTTTTAGTCATGATATGTTTGACTAGGCGAGGCACAGCTCAATCATTTCCATAGCACAATTCAACAACAAGGGGATTCATAGTACTTGGTATTTCAACAGATATTTCACTACTGTCATGATTTTGTATTTATTTTCTGACCAGTTTTTGAGATTTACTATAGTATATAGATAGAATAAATTGAAAAGAAAAGCATCAGTGGATCTGTTTCCACAAAAGTCTGTATTCAGTGCCAACCTCTGGGCCATGCAAGCACAAACCGAGTTGATCTAAATTGCTGAGAGGAAGAAATGACTTAAACTGGAAAAGAAAAGCTGCCTGGTGGTGTGTTTTTATGCTCTCCGTATGCATGCATGGGTTCACTCCGGGTACTCTGGCTTCCTCCACAGTCCAAAGAAACATGCATGGTAGGATTATTGTTCATTTTAAATAGACCCTTTTATGTGGTTGTTTGTCTTGTTCTGTGATGATCTGCCAACCTGTCTAAGCTGTACCCTGTTTCACACCTAATATACAGTATAGATTCCAGCTTCCAGAAAATCTAAATTGGAGTACATAGAAATAAAAAAAAGATGGAATCTGTAGTGTTTTTTTTTTTTTACTAAGATGGAGTATATATTCACTAAAATTAGTCTTCAATAAATCTAAGGCTCTGCTGTAAGATATCATTGACATTTTTCATTAAATAAAAGGACAGGCAGATAACTTTTCTTTGGCTTGCAGATATTCAGATAATTTAAATTATCCCTCAAGGCAAGTGCTCACAATAGAATGTAAACATAGTGTTCAGCCTGGATCACTCTAGGACTGGAGATATTGCATAATGTTTTTTTTGTTTGTTTTTATCTGCAATGTAGACATGTTTTACTGTGAAAGATCAGACGTTTGTGGGAGTGAACAAATCTCTGGACTTTAAAACAAGAGAGGAAAAGTTAAAGTACTCCTGCCATTCCTTTTATTTATTTTTAGATTAGGATCTCACTTTATTTTAACAGCATGGGTGTAGTTGCTAAAAGCAAGTATTTTGGTGGTGAGCATCAAAACAAAAGATCAAGTTCTGATGAAAAAATAGAAAATTAGTCTTTCATGAGCTATTTGTTCCTGACATCGTACTGATACGTAAACAAGGGTGTCTCCTTTATTAGCATAATTTCGTTAGATCTCAAGGGGCTTAGCTACCTTTCATCTGACGCAGAAAGCAATACAGAGTATTAAAATAGCAATACTACCTACTACATGTCGAAGTGTTCTTCGTCAAGACACTGAGCCCCAAGTTGCCGCCCGATGTGCCTATCGGGGTGTGTGTTTGTGTGTAAATGAGTGAATGCACTATATGTAGCATAAAGCACTTTGAGTGGCCAACTTGACTGAAAAGTGTTATATAAGTACAAGTTCATTTACCATTTTTACCTTTTACAGGAAATCAGGGTATTGAACTGTAAGGCTAGCGATGGTCAGCTAAGATAATGTCAATCGAAACTGCCAAATTAAAAGCTCCTGAAGACAACACAGAAGAAATTGAGGAGAACAGCAAAATAACTTAGTGTTTTTATTCTTCTGGTGCTTTTGATGTTTTAGAATGGTTGTAAACAACTTTACTGCAGTACATTACCAGTACCAACTGGTCTCAAAATGTGGAAATGGACTCTGAACTCAGTAGTGTCCACTAGTGGATGAACTGACTTGACAGCTATGGAAATGTAAAAGATGCCTGGAAACATGAGGGTAGCAATGTATGGCAACGTTTATAACGTCCATCCCCATTTATGTACGTATAAGAGCATAAATGGGTCTTTAGGTCTGCTTAAGAATTCTCTAGCCCTATTGAGAGCATATACGTTTTAGATTCTCTAAAATAACAAATGTCAGTGGATAAACTTCCATTACTGGACTGAGTTTAAAAAGAAAAAAATGGAAATTTGTTGTAAGAGAAAATAATTATTGATAACTAATGTCAAAATATAGACATTTGTTGTATTGGGTATAATTTACAGTAAGAGACTAGGTTCTAGATACTAGATTTAAGTATCAGACCTTCCTTGGGTCAAAGGTGGTTGTAATATTGGGTAAATCATGACAAAATCTAATCTTAGTCGATGTTTCTGTCATGTTTTGCAAAAGCTGAGGTTCAACATTGTCTTTTGGCTGTGTCATCTCATCTTACTTATCCTTTCTTCTTGTGCACTGGTGCTCAGTAGCATCCAGCTGGAAAATTACCAGCTGCTTATCTTACTGAAAATGAACATTTTAAGAAAAGAAGAGGAGTAAAGGGAAAAAAAAATATCTACATGATATACTATTATTAAAATAACAAATAAGTGGTATTTATTTCTTATTTTTTAATTATAGATTGAAAAAACAAGCATATTTTAACTATGCCTTTTAATACTTTCTCATTTAAGAAACTTGAACAATGTCAAATTCATAAACAAAATGGAAATGAAAATTGCCTTAAGCTGTGAATGTACAAACAGCATGGCATCTACATGTCCGTCTGTAGTCACTCATTGCATTATTTACGTTGAAGTGCAGTCATATTCCATTTAATGTTAGCAGCTATTTTTAGAATTCTGAAAGAAGCATAGGCATGAAAGGTTATTTGGGTCACATGTATTTCCACGTCTGTGTGTGGCAATGTAAATACTACATGTGTAAGCCAAAGAAATGATTCTTGACAGCTTTTTCTGTAGCAGGCTGTTGAATAGCAGTTTTTAGAGCATGTAGGAAAAATCATGACAATCATTTTATTGTTAAAATGATAAATGACCAGAATTTTAATGTCACTGCCACATATGTTTGCTGAAAACATGTCCTGATTACGCAACTTAAACAAAATAACATCAGAATCTTTTTCTTTATTTTTTATTAATGCCAATCCGTACCCCTCATTTATTTCCCAGTTATACTGTATTGTAATAAGTTGACAGAAATACCCATTTTCTCAGTTTCACCAAAGGCAATTTAAAAAAAGACAGATGAATAAATTCATGTGGGCTATAAAACAAAGCATTTGCATTAACTCTTCTCTTGTGAAAAATACCTAAAGTTTAAGTTAATGAAAAACATTCGCTGAATGGTGAACAGGTTACAGCAGTAGGTATAACAAACTCATGCAATTAAATAAATTCATATTGGTTGGATAAACCTAAATGCAGTTTAACGTTTGTAAGGGAATCCTCAAATGGAACAAGTAAACACAATAATTGATTACCAAGTCATCAAAAAATAAATGTCAGTGTGTCACATACAAACCCATGTGTGTCCCAGTGGATCACCTCCAAAGAACCGGGCCATTAAGCATCGCTCTCAATAGCAGAACGTGTGCATTGAAAATGTTTCAAAATGGACTTTTCGTTTAAAGAAGCAATGTGTTCCTGTTCCCAGCTCATTGCATGCACCTACATGCTTGATGAGAATTTCTTGGCATCACAGATTACTGAGTATTCCGCACAGTATAGTCCCTTCAAGCTGTTACAGGAGTCTTTCAGAATCAACAATTAGATTAAAACAAAATGCTTTCCTGATGTAAATTTCCTGCACGAGTGCGTCGTAACAGCCAGAGCATCTTATCTACTTAATATGGACAACTGCTCACAGTATGCACAGTCGCCACACAACCTATGCAGAATATCTCCATATTGAAACAGTTTTTCTCAAACATCAAAGATACTAAACGTTAAATTAAATCTGAAGTTTACATCTGCACATTTTCAGTATTAAGAACATTTATAGCATTAATTATTGATTTATTCTGATGTAATAAGAATGGGTTAATTGTCAGCCATCCTCACACGGCTCTGAATGTGTGTTTGTATAGGTTTCTATTTGCTATGCAACTCCGGCACAAGGTCACAACATTGTTAACCGACAGCTGTCTGCTCTACAGTATATTCAGTCACATTTTACCCTCTGTATGCACGATCAATTCTTTATTTTCTAGAACTCAATCCATGCCCGAAACCTAAAGGCAATATGTTTTGCCCTTGTGGTTCTTATACCAATTGATCAAGATGGTGAAAATTTTCTCTGTTCCGAGGAATTTTATTCATTCATATATAGGCTTGGTAAGAGAACCAGCAGACCAGTCTGGACATACTAGGCAAGTGGGGAGTGTTTTTTCTCTCTTCTTCTTTTTAAAACAAACAAGTATGTGTAAAAAGAATGGTGGTTGGAATATTTTCAAGAATACATCCTCAGAGTTTCCACCTTGGCTTCCTATTCTTCCAAGATGGTATGTCTTTGTTGTCCTGCATGCTAAAGAAAGGCAAAAACACAGTATTCTTCAGGACAATGCAGTTGGACTAAACAATCTGAGACTAAGAGGATAAAAACAACAAAACAGAAATCATTATTAACTAAAATGTCTCACAGACATATTGGAAAACAATAACAGTTTAGCTGTTGAATGGAAACAAATATGAGCAGCAAGTTTTTCTTGTAATTTTTTTTATTTATACTTCATATATTGTTATTATATTTTATTTAAAGGTCCCATGTTTTGCTATCTTATGCACATTTATGATAATAAGCATTTTGCAACATGGACCAAACTATATTAATTGCTGCGAGGTCTCTATCCAGAACTATGAAAGGCTTGCTCTTGCCTGCTCCCAGCTTGTCTCATTTATCCACCCTGCCTGAACCGAACAGCCAGAAAGCTGCTGTATGTAGTCGACGTGTGGGGGTGCATGTCTGTTGATGAGAGCGCAGTAGCCCCAAAGGTCTTACGTACGGGCGGGTAGTCTGCACCGTGCCACGTCCGAGCGGTGGAATTAGGTGTTTGCTCTGCTTAAGCAACATGGATGAAAAATAAAACTATTTCTGGGATTGTTTTATTAACTAAAAAACAAACAAACAAAAAAAAAAAAACAAACAATAACTTTGTTGTTCACCAGAAAGACAAAGAATGGCTGGCAAGAAATAAACTGAAGAGTTAATGTGCTTGATTGCTAAACTCTACAACATATACTAGTTTTTCCACTATTATATTAGTCTTAGAGGGATGTTTGTTCCTCAGCTCATATCTCCAAACGTTGGCAGAATTTTTTACAAGTGTAAATAAAAATATCCTCTGCAATTGCATTGCCCTCTCAGTTTGTATTAAGAAAAAGGATAAATCAATGAAACACAAATGACTGCAGTTATTTTTAGCTCATCAGTGGCATATTCAGACCAACCAATCCATCCATTTGACAGACGGATGTCTGAATGGCGAATTAGTGAGTGCCTGAACTGTGTCTTTATGGGAATTTCTCTTTTTTTGTCTTTTCTTTTCCTTTTTTTCACTTTTAATGACTGCACTAATTAAAAAGTCTTCAGCTCCTGGATAAAATGAGTAAAGTAATGATGGATGGGTTCAGAGGCAATGAAAGAGAGGGCATCCAGAAGGAGTGATGTGCAAAGGCAGCGCCAGTTAAATAAAGGCTATGGTCAGTTCTGTTTTAGGTCATGGTAGGGGTTCCTTTTAGCAAAGGTCCAGGCAGTTTCTCTTAATGAGGAAGTCAGATGGCTTTTGGACATGCTGGGAAGCCTTTAATACTGTTCACTTGATTGGGTGGACGAGAAAATATCTTCCATGACTAAGCATGTCTTTTTTCGTGGCAGTCTTAGACGCACACATGTATACACATGCACACATGCTCACACATGTACACACCATAAACTGACTAAACCTTATCAACCACATTTTTTCATTTTATTCTCTAAGCTGTGCTTTATTTTGAATCCTGCTTCGAAGATAAGATTAACAGATTGCGTGATAATATTGTCACCTTGACAATGTCAAAAAACTCTGGAAACTTATTATAGAAGCTGGATAGAAGATGGCATACAGAAGTGGAATTACAATATGTTTAATACAGGTGCTGAATAACTGAAACTCATTAAAATCCATTATGCATTCATTTTCACTCACTCTATTATCCAATACAATAAAAAAAGCCGTCAAATGCAGAGAAACTACAGGAGCCACAAACTTTAAAGATAATTAAAAAAAATATCAGCAGCTAAGCTGAAGTTTCAGTGTAATTCAAACAAACATGATGGTCACGTGACCTGCTAATCTCTCACCTGCTAATTGCTGGGACAGGATTCAGCTTCTCTTTTACAAAGTGGTATAAAACTTAATAAATTAATCCAAGAGCATATTTATAAAGATGTCATATTTCACCATGACATTATTGTTATTGCAATTATTTTTATTGCTTCTTGTTATTTCTTTTTATTTTTAGAGCAGTAATTCCTAAGAGATAAAATCTCTCATTTGAGATAGACTGGTACACAGGTATATTGACAGACTGCTATTGTTATTTGATGGCTCCAGTAAATGTGTGTGCAGCTACTACTAATAATAATGGTTCCTTTGCCTAATTTTAGAATCCCAGCAGTCCTTTATTTGGGATGAGATAGTGGTTAGCAGTTGCTTTGTAAATCCACAGTTCCAGGCTAAGTCTGGTCCTTCGACACAATGCGCAATTAAAAGGTTGAGAGAAAAACGATAAATTCACATAATTCAGTAGTGTCAAAAAAAATGGTTAAGGAAAGTATTAAATCACGACATTCTTCTTTTAAAAAAGAAAGACGCCCTCAAAGTATTCTTCTTACTAACATTGTGTTCTGAAAAAGGTCATCATTGCTTCTTTGGAAATAAACTGAAAATAAGGGGAATTTTTTTTTTTTTTGTATCTTTTAAGTTAATTTCAGTTAGCTGCTCACGTCCTTGCACTTGACAAATTTCTCCTTGCAGTGTTGGATAACCTTCAGCAAGGCTCTGAGAACAACATAGAACACGACCATTTTCTACTATCAATTACAGGACAATCACAGAAACTTATACAGTCAAGGTAGGCAAAGATAAATGACCCTACATCTGTTCATCCAAAAAGTGAAAGAAATGATTAGGACTCTTGAACCCCTGCCAGGCACACATACTACACATTCTCATACAAGAGTAATTTGCCAAAGAGGTAGAGCAGCCAAATCCAACATCACCTTGTCTTAACTTAGCTGGAAGTGACATGATAGTCTGTTTTGTCTTGGTACTTTTTATGAACACCTTGAGCACCATGTTGTTGCTGTCATATTCAGTTTTCAAACTGCAACTTATTTGTCAGTCTAAAGCAGATGTCAGAGGCAATTTAGTCTGTTATTATCGTATTAGAGCTGCCGTCAATCACTCTAAAACCAAAACTCTATTCTACTGTAAATAAGAACGCATCTTAATTCAGGTAGTGAAGTATCTCTGTCACTTTTATATTTCCTTGAAGCTTTTGCCATTCGTTTCTCACTGGTAATAATGACATTTTACTTTGTCAGTCTCAGTTTCCTCTTCTAAATCATTTAAATGAATGTAAATTAATGTATGAGTGTGTGAATATAAATGGACAAAATCCCATTTTGAGAAATGGTCAGCTAAAGAATTCATGGATATGATAATGAGCTGGTAGAATACATTGTTTCATTACTGATAGAATGTAAGTAGTGTTACAGAAATGATTCAATAAAATGCATTTGAAGCCTCATGACAATCCCTGCATTGCATAATTAAATTTACAGAAAATGATAATAGCCAGAACTGAAATGAAGTCAGTACAGTAACTTACAACTTCATTATGCTGTACATGAGGTGGACTTTGTAGGAAAAAGAGCATTGCATAGATTAATATCCTCTTGCAGGTAACTTATTCAGGTTGAAGGCCAAAAGCACAATTTATATACCAATAAGATAACTTCCCTTCATTAGAAATGCCAAACGGGGTTCAAGTTATGAATTGTTTAAATTTTCTTTTATCGTAGAATATTGGATATATTGTAGTAAGGAACTGGTATGAAAAGACAAGGTCCATAGATTCATTTAGGATACTACGCTAAGAGTTTTTATATAGTGCAATAGTTGAAATAACTGATTGTGGAGAGATGTTTTCATAGATAAACATGACTTGCAGAAAAAACAACGTGAAGTAAATGAGCCAATTGGAAAAGTGCATTATGAAATAAAAACACGTTTTTATGGAATCTTGACAAATGAAATAAAAAAGCCTTATTTAAAAAGCATGATATAGTGAACATATTTTTGATAAAATATTAAATAAAAAAATAGCAATTAAGAATAAATTAGGGATAAACTGTGGATTGTAAATACTACTTTGTCTCTGATTGGGAGGACTGTTCTTTCCAATTACAAATCCTTAATATTTTGTTTTCCATGTGTGAATAGAACCTTCCTTGCAGAGCAGCTGTAGTCCCAGTTGATCCGTCTTACAGTAATCCACTGAGAGACTTTTGGAACGATGGGTATATTGAACTGGATGCATAAACACAAAAAAAGTCAGGGCCTATTTTCCAAGCATCAAGGTATAGCAAAACCACCCATTCTTCCACAAGTAAGTTAGTAGGTGTTAGAGCCCTTAAGAAAATCAGGCTCAGAAAAGGATCGGTAACATATGTGAGATCGCCGCCCAAACTATAAAGTTTAAAAATGTGTTTATTAAACAAAGTAATCTAAAGAGAAAGGAGCCCCGCCAAAATAAAAGAAGGGAACAGACCTGGACCAGCCATGCAATGGGCCGAAGGATCCGAATGTCACTCCAGCCAATCACTGCAAGGGAGAAGAGAACATAGATAAAAGCATAATAACAATCAGCTGGTGAATGTGCACACAACATTAGGATACTTTTATTTGTAGGCAAAGCAAATTTATTTTTATATCTACAACACACTTATTCAAAAGGCTTTATAGCTACCTGAAAACATTAAAAAAATTACAACCATAATTTAGAATTAAAAGCAGCAGAGCAAGGGAAAGAATATTAGATAAAAAAAAAATATTTAAAAAAGGTTAAAAAGTTCATGTTAAAAGAAACAGAGGAGATTTAGATTTTTAAATTAAAATTATTTAAATGCAGCTGAGAACAGGTGGGTTTTAAAGCCCGGTTTTAAATAGACTACATGTTTCAGCTGCTCAGAAACTTCTGGTAGCACTATTTAAGGAGGCTCAACTGCACTTTGGCAGATTTTTGCACTTTGGCCCAAATAGAACCTCCTAATGAAGACTAATGAATCCATCTCTAATTCTGTCTTTTACACTTTTCACTTTATTTTCCTCGTTACCTGAGAGAGGGATATGTGGTCTAATTGAGTAGGCTTGCTGGAAAGTATAAAATGAACTATAAAATGTTTACTGTGTGGGACCATGGTATAAGTGAATTAAATGACATGAATCAGTGCATCACACATTTTTAATACACTTGTCATTCTTCATAGGACAACACAAAGCCTACTGAAATGTTCCTGAAGTAAACATCAGGATAGCTGACTAATATTTTTATTAATCTTCTATTGACATTTTGAAGACAATACCTTAATTTCTTGTGTGACTTTATATCATCAGGTTAAGAGACAATCTTATTTGGAACCTGGTTCTAGGTTAAAAAAAACAAACTTTGTAATTATGACTCAACCAAAAAAAATGTAAAGACAAGCAATTCCTGATTTCAGCCAGATAGTTGTGTAGCATTTCCTTAATCTTTGTCTTATTGGGATCAGCCACACTGGGGGCTATGGCTTTTCAGTCTGCTAGTTCGCTGCTGTGGTGACCATCCTTCACTATATCCCACTATATCCCCCCCCCCCCCCCCAAAGATCTTAAAGATATGTCTTCCTTATGGCTGCATGTATCCTGCACTAGGTTTTGTCTGTGGGGTAAGGAATTGTTGGTTGTGTCGGTAGGTGATAGTGCTTTGTGTGCTTTAACCTATGTGAGTGTCAAAAACATAAAGACTGGATGTGTGCTTTTGTTTTTATTTGCTTACATTATATACTTGGATATGATTAGGCTTATTTTTTAGTATTTGTTGTCATTTAGTTTTTGTTTAAAGAATTTTAAGTCACTCTTTTGTGAAAAGTGCTACATAAGTAATATTTAGTTGTACATGAAATGTATGCGCTACAAAATCTGGCTTTAAAAAACAAGAAAAAACCTCCAAAAATTAGTTACATTTTTCTTGAAATAAGATAAAATTTCTTGTTCTGCTGGCAGATAATTTATCTTATTTCAAGGAACATTAACCTGTCAAGAATTCCTAAAACAATTAAAAATAAATCTTAAAAAAAGTAAGAATAATTTTCTTACGTTTAAAAAAATAAGCATGTGTTTCCTTGATTTGAGATGTTTAATCTTACTTAGATTTTAGTTTGTACAGTGTAAATATTAATTTATTTATACAAAAAATGTGGCATACAAATAAATTAGCCACACCCTCTATCATGTCAATGCTCTGGATGGGGGATTGTATCAAAGATAAGATATGTTACAGTGGATGTCATCTCTATTCTAGGGGGTCCAGTTCACCATGTGGACCTAAGACCTGCAAAGTGTTCAAGGACCGAGGAGCAGATGTTATTAAAATGTTTATCCCTGTTGTTAATATGATATGATGATGGTGACTCCACTTGGCTTGGACCATAAAAAGTAGAGGAGAATAAAGGAATGGACTGAGTCACAGCATTTTACATCGTGGTTACTGGTGAAAAGGCTTTGAGATAAAACTGAATTAATGATAATGCATCTTTTATTAGATTCCCTAAGTTGCAAGTTATATAAAGTTGTGTGTTAGATAAAAAAATAAATCAAATCACGAATAAGTCCATTATCCACTAACTCTCTCTCACCTAGGGTGACAATCTAGTGTCCATTGCTGATCCAGAATATTGACCTCTGCTCTATGTCAAGGTTGCTCTGACCCTGTCTAGTCCTGTCTATCAACTTTGAAAATGAGCTGGGGCCTTTTCCCTCTGGTGAAGTGACATTGTATGTCCTGATAGACAGTTTCAGCAGCTGGGGATTAATCAGAGCTTCTGCCCTAAATTGCTACCCAAATCACATTTCAGTGCCTCCTGCAGATGCCTGGTTCATGGTCATCTAACTCATTTGGACTGTGACCCCATGGGGAAAAGTCAGACAACCAGGCACATATAATCAAGCCTAAATTCCCGCAGCCTGGCTTCAGTGTGAGGTCTCAGCGTCTCCAGCCAGGATGAGGTATGTAGAATTTTTTTAATTCTCTCTATCTTTGATGATGTTTTGAATTAACCTTGACCAAGACTCAGTGGACCTTGGAAACACCGGCAGTGCAGTCACAGCTTTCACAATCTTTTAGCTTTTTAAATCAAACTGTCATAATAGGGGTAGCAATTATTTGAGGGTGTTTTATGCAGATGGAGATGAAAAGCAACCAGTAAAACAGTTGTTAAATATATGTATTAAATTAGGTAAAGAGTAAGTTGTTAAGTCGTTGTCTTGTTCCACATGCAAAGCTGTACAAGACACATGTTCACACATTTTTCACTGGTTTTTCTCATAAAATTGTAGTGTTTCTAAACACCGCAAACGCAATAAAAGTGAGTCTCATTAACCACATTGTTTATTTGGCAGACATGGCTTTACTCCTTTGCTGCACTACTCTGTCTGCTTGTGGTGTATTGTGCCAAGGGTAACATATGGGGTTAATAAACTGTGCAGTACACAACATATGTCTTGTACTGCTTTGCAGAAAATGGTTTCTCTGTTTTTCAAGCTGCTATATCTGCAACGATGCCAGGATTTCCTACCATACTGCGAAAGGTGACACTTCTAAGCTGAGTGTGTTGTGCTTTTCTTTTTGTCCATTTCTTCTTCTATCTGTGTACGAGATTATGACTGATAGAAAGGCTATTCACCATTAATGCTTAGTCGCCAAAACACACTTCTGTACCACTATTATAGTTTTTTCTTTTTTTTCCTTCTTTTTTGCATTCTTCTTAGTAAATGTTGTGAAGTCAAAATATCCCCGGTGAATAGTTGCTGATGACATGGGACTTATGTATTGCTACTATAGGCAAGATATTAAACATTAAAAGCATTAAAACTGTTACGGATGGTCTATAGAAAGAATAAAGACAAGAACAAATAGCAACCATCACAATGAAATAATAAACTAAAGGATATGAATAAAAGCAAGATTAGTAAAAAGTTGTCTACAACAACCTAATGTTTGTTAAATTGTTCAAATATAAATATCACACAGTGAGACTCAACAATAGAAGAGTACCATCTGCACATTTTGGACCACATGCAGAAATGCCCTAACTGTGACGGGTGACTTCTTAGTTGTCCATTTTCCATATAGCCCACCCAGAATGCCACAAGTCATATCCTCTGCTAAATCTGTCACGTAATCAATCCCACTCAACTTAAGTCTGCTCAGCATTTGAGAAACGATATTGGAACTTCAGTTTTCACACAATAAACACAGTGTTTAAGCATCAACAACAAAACAAACCCTAATAAGCATGCAAATGAATACTGTCATTTTCTGACACTGACAGTTGCAGATGTATTCTGCGCCTCAAGCGGTCTGGGATTTCTGAACAATCAGCAGGGTTTCCAGTCTATTCTGTAACTGACCGGAGGTCAGTGCTAAGATTTTACATTTTTCAGATCTCTTCGTACTAGTCAAAGCTCCAGCAGCAGCGTTCTGGATGACTGAAATTTAGCAAGAATTCTACTTTCATTTTAGAAGTAATTTAGCCGGTTCAATACATCGTTCTCAATAATCTTAGATATAAAAGAGAGATTAGAGACATGTCTGTAGATGTTCATTAAAGAACATCTTTTTCTTCCCCTTCTTCTTTTCTACTCTTTATAGAGGAATTTCATGTATTAGCTTAATTACCTTGCTCTTAATTAATGTCTAGCTGAAAGGTTTGAATATAAGGCTCCTAAACTGAT
>JBAMHX010000005.1:14280321-14292365 GCA_037177515.1 Pseudomugil tenellus
ACATCAGTTTAGGAGCCTTATGGTCAGACCTTTCAGCTAGACATTAATTAAGAGCAAGGTAATTAAGCTAATACATGGAATTCCTCTACAATTTATTTTGTCCAGATATAACCCTCTGATAAAGTCTGGCTTCAACCTCTTGTATTAGTTTGAAGTTAGATAAATGTACAAAGAGGGAAAATGAACAAGCAGAATATTATTCACATATTCCATTGAAATTTAAAACAAAGCATGTCAAACCTTCAGGCTTTTTGGCTTAAACATATACTAAGCTATTGTTTGTTAATGTGGTATTTGAAATCTGCCCTGTAGCACTCTTACCATGTAAATTACATCCCTAATAGACTTGTTGTAGACTACAATTCAGAGAACAAAGCAAAAGAATTAATTCATCTAGAAAACAATCTGACCATAGAGAAATAATGGAAAAGAAAATAATCACCCTGAAAGGTTGGCATTTCTGCGAGAAATTTACAATTAAACACTTTTACTGCTCTGTTTGAGCTGTTTGAGCCGCTAGAGACAGTGTGTGACATCATGTTATAGTCCAGATGTTATTACACCTCTACACATTGTGATTTCTTTCATTCCTTCAACTCAGAAATGATTAGTTTCCATTTTTGCCCTTTCCAGAATAAAATACTAAAATCTGCTTGCAGGATATCTTCTTGTTTAATACAGTTCAGAAAATATTAAAATCCATAAAATATCTTAACAATTTAAGATGATTGTCTTTGTATGAGGGGGAATATCCTGCATATCAACAATGTCTAAAGCAGGACATGTTTTAATGGGGAAGGACAAATTGCACATAGAAATCCAATGTCTGCAGCTAGTTCAGAACACTGCCGGATGACTTAAAAGGAACTAAAAAGAGAGCATTGTTATGGTTTATAGATTTTGTTACTTTTCCGGTTGTCCTCCTGGTCTGCATTTGGGTCCACATCCTCCAGCGCATCCTAACAGAATGAACCGGCCATACAAGGATACAGCAGACTTGGAGGGCTATGACTTTGCTGCTGAGGTGGTGCAACAGGCCGCCCAAACTTATATGGACTGCAAGGCACGTTCCTACCCTGCTATGGTACGGTAGGCAACAGCCACCAGGGTAGTGAACGTGCTACAGGATTACCCTTCCTTCCGGAAGAAACCTGGAATGGCGGACCTCTTAGCGGCGGCTACGCTGGATGCTATCCCAGTGTCCCAGCCGCCGCAGCGCTCATCTCCGAGGTCTCAACCCCAGCCCTGCTCGTCTCCCCCAGTCCAGCCCTGGTCCACGCCGCCGCCGCCTGCGAGCCAGCCCTGGTCCATGCCGCCGCCGCCTGCGAGCCAGCCCTGGTCCACGCCGCTGCCGCCTGCGAGCCAGCCCTGGTCCACGCCGCCTCCGACGCCAGCGCCCAGGTCCCGTCAGGCTCTGCCACCAGAGGAGGTCCCAGGCCGGGACGCTCCTCCGCCCATCTCCGAGGGGGTCCCAGGCCGGGACGCTCCTCTGCCCATCTCCGAGGGGGTCCCAGGCCGGGACGCTCCTCCGCCACCGGTGGTGCCCGTCTCCGTGGAGGTCCCAGGCCGCGACGCTCCTCCGCCGCCGGTGGTGCCCGTCTCCGTGGAGGTCCCAGGCCGGGACGCTTCCCCGCCCATCTCCGAGGGGGTCCCAGGCCGGGACGCTCCTCCGCCCATCTCCGAGGGGGTCCCAGTCCGGGAAGCTCTTCTTCCTGCTCCTCAGGACCTCCTGTCCCTGCGGCCCCCGGGCCGGCCTCCCGTGCCCGGCCTCCTGTCCCTGCGGCCTCCGGGCCGGCCCCCGGAGCACGAACGCTGGTCCCTGCGGCTCCCGGGCCGGTCTCCCAAGCCCGGCTTCCTGTCACACTCCACGTTCCTCAACTGCTTATAGGTCTTCTCTATTATTGTGCCTAAACAATTGAACAAACTACCTTTGCCTATTCACCTGAATCTATCGCTGCCCCGTTTTAGAAAACTCACATTTAGTTGTTAATTTTCAACTTAATCTTATTTTAATTTAAAAAAAATGATTTTTTTCTTTGACTTTTACTGTCAATATTTAACGTTGTGTTTTACTACTTTCATTATACTTAAATATTTTATATGGTTGTTTTTAATGCATGTTTATGCTTTTATTTTATCTACCTCAGATGTAGAGCATTTTGATCAGCTGGTGTTAAAGCACATTATGAATATGTAACGATCCCACCCTCAACAGACCCCTTTTTAGAACACTTGGATGAACTGGTCAACAAACTGTGGAATTTATATGACCACGTCAAACTCTCTTTCCCAGAGGAAAAGCTAAATGTCTTTGTGGGTGCCTCTGTTCTTCACATGGGGCTGGAGACAACCACTCACCCATACTGGAGAAACTTGTTGATACAACATGATAACCTATCCCCTCATCCACACCTCCAGCTCTCTCCACAAGAGACCAGAACACTCGAAGGATAGAAGGACTTCTTAATAAAAACGTATCTCTTCTTGATTCTAACCTTTTCATTCTGTTCCATGCATGTACATTTATTCTTTTATTTCTTGATTTAATGACTTTAATTTGTGTTTTTTGTTTAATAATTAATGTGATATCCTTTTAGTTTAATGCACAGTTAGAGGTAATTCTGTGGTAGGAGCCATGAGCCAAAATCACCCCCACAGAGCCCTGATTGGCTGGCAGCATCCAGTCCTGCTCACTCATCAAAAGCCGTCCACCTTCAAAACACCAACATGGACTCTGCTCTGCTCTCTTGCCCCTTTTTCCTTGCCCAATGGCTTCTTTCCTGCCCTTTTGTTTCTTTTGGCCCCCCTGGATCACGCTACCTCCTCGCTACCTGCTTCAGCTGATTATGCGTGTGTGAAAAGCCTTGTCCTGCTCCTGGAGAACAAAAAGAGGGTCACATGGTAACATTGTCACATGGAATGAGGAATTTAAACTTCCACTCTGCAAACAAGCTTGTGCCTCCTAACGGACGTTCGATTTTCCACAACAACTTAAAACCACCTCACTTTTGAACACTATTGAACTTTTCACCTTCTGCCTCCAACCTCCAGCCATTGACCCCAGAAGGAACCACTAAAAGCTGCGAACCTTAAAGACAGGCTTCTTCCGGATTCTAACGGCGCCTATACAGACCGACACCGTCTCGGTGCCCCAGAGCGGATCCGGACCCAAGCCCAGTCCACTGGTCGTAAGCTGCGGTTCTGAACAAACCCCATTTCCTCAGCGAGGAACTATTGGTCTTTAATGATGGTTGGTGAGTTAGGAGACTATCTCATCTAGGCCTTAGAAATGGTTCAGTCTTAGACATGATTAAGGAACATCACAGTTTTACTTAATACATGTTTAATCCCACACACATAGTTTCTTCTCTATAGAACTCAGATTTATCATCAAAGCTCACAGCAACACTGGTTTATGTTATGTTTGTCTAGTCTGTCTTGGTCGTTATATGTTTTATTATTTCTCATGTATAACCTGTAGATTGGATAATAAATACCCCTTTTACTATCTGGTCGTTGTCTATCTTGATATCCTGTGGTCATGATTTAAGTCAATTCAAACTAGAACTTACGACTATAACAATTGAAACTGAATGATTTATAGAGACTGATGAATTATTTTATTTTTTGATTGAGTTATCAACTCATCATCTTATTAGGTTTCTTTCCATACCAATAGTGTTACCAAAGTAAACTAAAAATAGGAGGTGGTGCCTCGAGGTTAATTACAAATTAATTACTAATTGTTAATATTAATATTTCATATTAATATTGTCATAGTAATTCTGTTAAACCATTTTAATCCCATTAAATGCTATGATGATGATGATGATTCTATCACCAAAGATGTATTCCACAGAATCAAATGCAATTTCAGCTGCTATATTTGTGTGATTTGTATTGATGGCCACAAATATATCTTCAACTAAGCATGTACTGTCCATGAACTGCATGACCTGCAGCTGCCAAACAGCCGCATTATAAAACCACGAGGCAATCATGTGCAGCAAAGTAAAAATTCTTATTTGTAACCGACAGTCTTAGATTTTAATGTGTCACTTCTTTTCCCAGTTAATGCTTAAAAAGTGTGCAGATGGATCATTTGTGTACCATCCTGTATAACTTTTCAAGGAAGGATTTTCAGAGAAGATTATTGCTATTACCGTTACTATTCTTGTCTCCAACCATGTATTTCCTAGTGTGGCAGTCTATATGTTTAAAAGAAAGGATACTTTAATGTGGTATATTAATACTGTGTCTCTTTTAACACAAGCCATGTATTTACTTAATATCAACTGAACAGTGCCTAAAACTAACAATATTCCTGTTCTTTAAATCATCAAGTTCTGTTTTCTAACAGAGCTGTTTATGTGGAAATAAGTTCTTGACTGTTGACAATTTTGAATATACGTTATTTTATGTTTAAATATTTAACGAACTATAAATTTGCTTTTTATATAATTACATATAATTTGCATGTAGTTTTCTTCTATTTTGTTTGAATACTTCTTACAACCTGATGTAATGCTTGTGATGTTTTTATCTAAAGCATTGAACATGTTGTTCTGTACATGAAATGTGCTGTACAAATAAACTTGCCTTCTAAAGTCAGCTTAGAGGATATCAAATTTACCTAAATTGGATGAAAGTATGTGTGCTTTCATGTTCATATGGCCCATGAGAGACCTCCAAATGGGACAGATGCCAAAGAAAAACTGCACAACCTGATTCTAAAAGAAAAAAACTTTCTTTACTAATGCAATAAAACCCCTATAAAATCAAGCAGCATGGATACTTTGGTTTGCTGTACTCACAGTATAGCCTGCAGATGTGAAGATCATGACCCATCCAGGGCATCACTTTAGGAGCAAACTAACATGGGGCAACTGTATTAAAAAATTAAAATTAAGAAAAAAAAAGAAAGATATTACCTTGGTGGTAGCCTCCTCGCTCTTCTTGCAAGTGGCTTAGTTGCTTAGCGCACTGCCTTAAGATTTACCTTCTTATTTGTGTGTATGGTTTGCTGGTACCTATTCCACATCTGTTGTCTTGCTGGTCTTGTTGGTAATTATTTTCCTTAGTATGCTTTAAGCATCCCTTCTTGCTTAATGAAAATTAGAAAAATATCTTCCAATAGCTTCTTCTGTCATTATAAGTGATTGAATTTTGATTTAAGAATGCACACTTAAAAATTATCAGACTTACTGGTTGTGGCAGTTGCAGGTTAATTCCATCCTCTTCCCGTCTGCCTGAAAGCTAAGGGTGCCCTGACACGATTCTGTGGCAGGCACTGGTATGATTTGAGTCATGCCAGTGCACAAACTAGTCGTAAACTGGCGTGAATAGTGCATAAACCCAGCGTGATTGTGTGCCATGTCGGGGCGAGAATTTTGAAATGTTCAAAATCTTGTTCACGACAAAATCTCCTGGAGCCTCCCTGTCGTGCCCCAAAATGCCACAACTTGCCACAACAAAATTGTGGCCAAACATCGTGCAAGTGTCAGGCTAACCTTAGCCAAACCGAGGCAATAATTCCCAAGCTGTTAAAAAGCCGATGTGGCTGACTACCGGAAGTGATGTAACAATCACATAATCACTCTGCGTCACGCCAACATTTGTATTTTATTATTTTCCAATGTAGATTATAGGGATGCATGGGAATAACCCAAATGTATGTGCCAATGTATGTATCTAAAGTGTATTATTTTTGTCTTTTTTTCTGGTCCAGAAATCAGTGAAATAATTAATTGATTTATTTGTAAATAAGGAATAGGAGAGTCCGGGATGGGCTTGGAGTATTTAAAAATAAGCCTGAGGAGTAAAGTGAGGTTATTCCTCAAATAAAATCTGAAAATTTTGTTTGGTTGTGAGTCTGAAGAAAGAAAACAGAACTCTGTTTTTTTCTTTTGTATATATGTAAATGGACCTGGCATTGGATTTTGGACATTATTGCACTGTTGAGGACACTTTGGATAGCAAGCACAATAAATCCCCCACAAACTGAAGAGCGACTTGCCATTTTTATTGGGGAGCAAAGAACCCCACCACGCATCTATAATTTCGGACTGTCATTGGATCCATCTTTATCATCTGCAATTCATCAGAGGCAGAGTTTAAGAATAGCCTAATGTTTTAGTAGCCCTATCTCCATTTTTCATCTGCACAGTTCTTTTTCTCTCCACCCTGATAAAAGCAATAATTATTTCATTAATGGGCATTCATTATTATTTTGTTAAATATAATCAACAACCATTATCTATGCACTCATAGTATTAAAGCAGACTGTATATTCAAGCTAAGATAGATGTTTTTCAGCAGTGTTATTTTTACTAAATTGCTTAAAATCACATTCTTGTCTTGCTTTCAGCCAAGTAATGAAATGTTCTAACACATATATAAAGTCATTTAGTCATCTTTGGACTGGACAGGACTGAAAGAAATCACCATCCAATTATTTTAACCTGCCTGGTCTAAATGATTCGATGGTTATATGCCTGTGACAAAGCAACCATATCCCAAAAATCAGGACCTCCCAGTATGGGAAAGGCTGATTTAACCTGACAACCAGTGAAGTTTGTGCTGATCAGACTCCCACCAATCTGCTACTGATATAAACGAGTGAATGAGTGTGCATATGTAAGAGACTTTTTGATCAGAAGCAATAGATCAGCAGTGATCTTAAATCACCTGAAAACATGTCGAACTCTTTATGCTGAGCAGTGGAAGCAGAGACTTTAGTGTAGGCTCAAAGACTTTCAAACTGTGAGAGCCCCTGCAGAGAATCTCTCCAAGTAATCCATTCTGCCTCTTTATCAGCTGATAGGGAATGTTTTACATATCTGGAAAGCTGCCTCATCAATAACTTCCCTTGAATGGTATATGAGCCATAAGACAAAGTGGATCAAAAAAGGCTATTGGTTGTTGAGAGGACTCTTCCTCATGTAAATGATTTGTTGCAGCTGGCCACACAAAATGTGACTGTCATGTACAAGGCTTCAGCTTAATCCAAGACTGCGTCGCACTGGAGGTGAGTCAATGTAAAGGTCAAGGTATCATCAGAAGATGGAAATTCATGCTTAACTATTAGACAGCAAGATGTGATTTTATTGAGCCTGATGTTGGAAACAGCAAACCTACCTTGAACAACTTTCAGGAGATTGATGGAAAACTTAATAAACTATTAAAGCACTCGGAGAGTGCAGACCTCCGCCAAGCCACACAGTTCCCCTTACTGGCAGTGATCAGAAAGTCTTTCACCCTCTTTCAGGCAAACATGTGCAATGTGCACTCATCACCTACAAAATTAACCACTTCACCAAAACCAATTTTCAAATTTTAGTTCCTTACAGTGACAGGTATGGAAGATCCCTGATCTGTCTGCAATTAATCATTCATTAGCAACCATTTTTCACTTGTGAAATGTTCATTTTGTCAGGGTCAGGGAAAGGAAAGAGAAAGTGTGTTAGACTGCTATGAAGTTCCTGTGAAATGTCACTATAAAGAAAATGCTACAGTTTTATTATTAAAAAGGGCAGAGGACAGAAGAATATTCCAATTCCCCAATTTTCTGAGCATTTTGTTGCTTTAAGTTTTTCTGATTCATTCATTACTCTTCCTTGATTTCCTGTCATATTTTACTGTCAGTCTAGTAAAAAGTAAAAAGTCATTTGAACTTTTGGGAATAATATGTTCTGATAAATATATTTAATATACTTTTTTCTTCATCTATTTATCCCTATTATCCCTATTAAACATTGCGAAATAAGACCCAGTTTTAGAATGGCAACCATCTTATTTTCCTATTGTAACTGTTGCCAACTCAGTAGTAAGGAAAGTAGCTCATGTGATTGCATGGCCGCAGAAGAAGGCTCTTCTTCTAGGGTACTGACGGCTGCTCAGAATATAATGAGGAGCAACTTGTCCATCCATAACAGACATTTTGAACAGTAGATGTGGAAAGAGGGATCTTAAGGATTCCACCCAAAACACACACCCTCTATTTGATCTTTCCCTTCATGAAGTAGACTACGGATCATCCACAGTAGGTCCACTATGCTGCGGAACAGCTTTTTTCCAGTAGCTATTACTGAAATATTCTGTAGCCCAGGTACCATTTCCATGATCGAATCCCCAACATATACCCTTCTGCTGGAAGAACACTACTGAATACGTCATCAGGTGCAATATCTAAGATTTTATGCACAACACGACAGCAGCCATTTGACGTCTTCTCCTCTCCATTGTTTGCAATTGAGTGTTGTTTTGATTTTATTCTTATATTTTTTTTCTTTTATTTTATAATTTCAAGTGCCATGCACAAGCAGGAGGTAAAGAATAAACAGCAGTTCACAAATTGTCAGTGGAGAGTGCAACAGAGCTTGGCAACAACAAAGGGGAGGGGAATGTTAAACAAAAGAAACAAAAGGAAAACCATATTGTAAAATCTTGTAGTCTGTCTTCATGGTCTGTTCATTTGTTGCTCTGTTTGGGGATTTATTAGTATGCATGTATGGCAAGTGGCCAAGGGAATCATGCTAATAAAGTTTGTGTGTTTGTGGGGACACACGAGTATAAAGTTCATACATGGATAATAACAAAACTTTTTGCTCAAAAATATCTGCTGTCGTAGGGTGAATTTGCAGACACATTCTGAATCGACTGGAAGAAGTGGACTCCTTAATAACGCAGACCAAACGGAGACCTAACTCATGACCAGATGTAGAAGAAATTGGCAAAACAAACAGGGGAAACAAAATAAAAAGCTATATTTGTATAAAAAAAATGTTGATCATATAATTATAAAAATATATTATTATATTTTAAAATATATTATATAAATATTTCATAGAATACATTTAAATAAGTAAAATAAAAATCAAGTTAACTACCATTAATAACAAAAAAACAAACATTTATTGTGTCTCTTGAGGTAAAATAATGAAAAATATATTGCATTGCTTTTTATTACTACATGCATGCATGGGTTAATTTTCAGCACCCCTTCATACAGTACAGTAAAACTGAGGTATTGTTCAGCGATGCTTGAATCTCATCTGTTTGCTCACAACAAATTTATAACAACTTTTTATGCTGCGTGAAGTTGATTAATTCAGACATATTCAGTCCATGCAGTCATAAGTATGGTCATTCAAGCTATCCAGGGGAATTAAGAGACTACAGGCATGTAGCTCTGACCTCTCTTGTCATGAAGGACATGGAGAGACTGATCCTGAGATACCTCCTCCCCCAGGTGGCTGCATTACAAGAGCCTCTGCAGTTTGCATATCAGTCTTCACTTGGTGTTGATGATGCACTGTTCATCTGCTGCAGAGGTCTTATTCCTCCCTGGATAGACCCAAAACCACATTGTGGATAATGTTTTTGGACTTTTTCATGGCTTTCAGCACAATCCAACCTGTGAAGTTGTAGAACATGGATGTGGATGCACCCTTAACTGTGGGTCAGCAACTATCTGACAGAAAATCCACAGTTTGTGAGACTGGAGAACCATTTATTAGAGCTTTTGATGAGCAACCTTAGTGAGAACCATAATAACTGCTGAATGAATGCTAATTCTGTTTCAAGAAATGCACCAAGGAAACTAAGAAAAACTGTAATGTATGCGACACAATGTTTCATATGTATTATTATTCTATTGTTGCATTGACCATCTTCTTTGCTGTGGTGTGCTGGGGTAAAAATAAACATGTGCACAGACTGAACAAACTCAAAATGTCAGAGTCCATCATTGGGATGAAGCTTTACACTCTGGAGGAGGTGTTTAGGGAGAGAATGCTTCCAAAACTGCTGCAATCATGGTATTAATTCCCATTCCCTACATGACACTTTGGACAGCTTGAGGAGCAGCTTTATTAAGCAACGTTCATTCTCTCTGTCTGAATGAATGATACAGAGATGCTGCTGGCTTTTCACTTCCACTACCACTCACCCACTCAAATAAAACTCTTCTGATTCAAATTTTTATTCTATTAAGTGTACTTGAAATTGCTCTTAGAAGCATGCCAAACTTGATGTCTTTCTGGTCTGTGTATGATTGCTTGAATGTCTTTCTTTCAGTTGTTCAATTTAAGTAAAGTAAGGCACAGACAGACATGTACTGACAGTGCATTCATTCTCACACAAAAGTAACTGTTCCTGTCACTTGGTTGGGATTGTCACAGCAATGTATTAGGGCTGTCCATCAAGACAACATCACAAATCTCCCCAAGAGACTAATTCATGAAAATAGCTGAGAACTTTGAAGTGCCAGAGACTTTTGGCATAATCCCTTAACTTTTGTTAAATATTTTGTATTATTCTTACATAAACAAATTAATTTGTTTATTCATTCAAGTCTGAGAATTTAGAGAAGTACTCCAAGTAAGTACAATAAGATCTTTGCACATTTTATGGAAATTCTCATCTTTACAGAAAGAGTCTGTGCCAGAGAAATTATATTTAGCATAAAGAGTAAATATTTTACACATTTGAGCAGCTTGCAACTCAACTTTGGCATACTCTATTTAAAAATAGCACCATGTCTGCAAACAATCCATAATTCATTAACATATTTAAAAGCACACATGCATGTTTTAGCAGTTCAGTACTAATGCAAACTCTTGTACAACATCTTCAGGGTTTAATGTCTTACTAGGACTTTGTGGCTTAGGACTGTTTATGAAAAGATAACCCGAGTACTACTGTATGGATTAATGGAGAGCCTTATGTACCAGATGATGTGGTTCTCTACCACAATAACATACAAAACTTTTTCATTACAGAGTAATATTTGGATCTCACAAAAGTCCTCATTTGCCAAGACAAATTGGGAAAAGAGGTAATTGTGTTTGAAAAACTGATAGAAGTTTCAAATCAAACTAAAGACTACTGAACAGATCAACCATTATTTAAAATAATTTTAAATTTCTTATAGAACTAGAAATATAGGTACTTATGGTGCTTTCCATCACCTTAAGTTGTTTGTCCTGAGGCTGTGACAAGCTTGTACAGTGCTACTGTGTTCTGTGAAGACAAGGAATGCTTTGTCCTCCAAACTGTTTCACTAGCTTGTGTCAGGTGTTTGTGCTCTCCTGTCAAGGCCCTTAAACTAAGTCTGTCAGGATGTATCTCCTGTTGTAAGAAAGAGCAGTTCTGTAAGGAAAGCTTAGTCTAAAATGTCTGTACTTGTTTAAGAGTCACACTTGGGTTATTTGACAGGTAAGGAGGTGTTGAGGTGAACTCGGCTTTTAGGTCACACTTCTTATGTCTTAAGATTTTAAGAAGTTGGCAGTCTCATTGCATTCCAGCTTTAAAAGTCAGTCCAGCTTGGAACAAACACACATTCAAGTCCTTAAGAAGAAATATTGGGAAAGAATCCCTGCAAAGCCCTGACATCTTGGCTCTTTTTTTAATTATGTGAAGGGGAAAGATGACACTTCCTTACTTCATTTATAATTTGACCATTCATAGTAGGTCTCCATTGACAATCAGCATAGTGCAGATAGATGGTGGCATGTAAGGAAAGTAGTGCCTGAGATTCATGACCTGTTCGGATGACACCTATGTGCAAACAAAGGGTAAAGGAGGTTTCATCTCAGGCTCAGTGACAAATGGATGTTACAAGAGAGCAGCCTGCTGAGCCTGACATTGGTTACCAGCTTCAGTGCATCGGTACTGAAAAGAAAAAGAGTAGAGAGAAAAATCTGTCGCAGATTGGCTTTTAAGACAATCAGGATGGTCTCATTGGTTTGTCCAGTCTCTTCCAAATAGGTAAAACCTCATAGCCTCTATTATTTATAGAATGATGACCACATTTTATCCCAACCTGGAATCAGTTTTAACCTGAAGATTGAAGAAAAATGTATTGTTCATCTTCTGATGACAATTGCTCCAGGTGAGCCCTCAGGCTATACAGGAGAGAGACATGTCCTGAAGCAAGTAGTATACTGTAATCCACTCGATTCACTGTGTTCTATCTATCTATCTATCTATCTATCTATCTATCTATCTATCTATCTATCTATCTATCTATCTATCTATCTATC
>JBAMHX010000005.1:14295337-14312058 GCA_037177515.1 Pseudomugil tenellus
CTATCTATCTATCTATCTATCTATCTATCTATCTGTCTATCTGTCTGTCTGTCTGTCTGTCTGTCTGTCTGTCTGTCGTATCTATATATCTATTAAAGAAATGTGCTTGTGTATCTTTTTTTATTTCAGCAAGTCATTTTTGAAGCATTACCTGCTGCTTTACTGCTTCCGCATCCTACATCTGGATGTCTTCCTGCAGAGTGCACATCTGTTCATGCTGACTATCTTAGCTGACTCAGACATGGCTCAAAAGAGTTCATCATATAAGTCAGGACACATGCATGTTGAATTTGTTTCCTGAAAAATATGAACTCAGCCTGAATTAGAGACAAATGTGATTAAACCTACCACACCTTTTCTGATAATGCTCACGCCATAGTTCAAACAAATGTTATTTGCTTCAATATATTGATCCATTAAGTTTATAATTTAAGTTTATTATATATTTTCTTGTTGAATCAACTAAAGACAACATTGAGAGTAAATGCAAAAAAGAAAGTGATTCTTTGAGAAAACTGTTACTAATTAGGTGTTTCCTGAGCTGTCATACTGTAGAGATGGTTACAATTCTTTTGGAGATCAATTTAAGTGTTTCTTTAGCTGAACAAGGTTTGTTGACCTTTCACTCTCAAAGAAAAATCTGTTTTGCATCACCACCTTGAACAAATACAGTCAATAGTACAGATAATTATAGGGGAATCTTATTTTTTCTGAAGCTTTGCACATAACAGTAAAGGCAGGATCATCCAACATAAATGAACCGGAGAAGCAGGTAGCTGGTAGCAGCTTTCCCTTCAACCCCAGAATGGAAAAATAAATGTTTGGGGTTATAAAAGATGCTTTGGGTTTTCTAAGAGAAGCTGTTAGCGGGACTTCTCCTGGACTTTCAAGATATTGAGTGTTCAAGCAAAAGCTCAGTAGTCAGTCATTGAAGACCAGTGATTGATAGGCCAGAGAACAAGGCAGGCTTGGAACCTTGTCCTGACTCTGTCTAATCTGGAACGGCTGCTGTTAAATCACCCATAACTGCCTTCCTGCAGCTGCTTCTGCACCTGACTGCTGATGACAGAGAGACTGAGGGGGCTTCATTGTTTACCGATACGGGGGAGAAGGTATGTCTTTTATATAAATACCTTCCTACTAACTTTCAGCCAGTGTTCTATTTTGTATGGTTTTTGTATGTACTGTATTATAACTCAGTTTTATGGAAGATGTAATGAGACAAGGATGAGTTTGCTGGAGTTAGATGCACATGTCCATCCACCACCACAGCATACCTCTTCAAATGGCCCTAATACATTATTTGGCAGTACTGACAGTCGGACATGAGTCCAGCAATTTAAAATAAACAAATAAATGGATGATAAGTGGACACAGTTTGCAGAAACCCCAAGCATGCAAATGAAATGTGCCTACACATAAAAATGAAGGCATTATGTCTTTTTTTATATAACAAGAACCTTTAACAATATTTTTCTGAAATTGTTTTGCACACTTCTATTGAGGAGACTGAGGGTAAATCCCGCAAAAATGTCTCATTCCATAGACATGGATTTATAGACAACAATGCTACTAATATTCATATATGTACCCAGAATGAAAGTCAAATCTTTAAAGATTGACTTTCATTGTGTACCAACAGTGTGAGAATCAAAGGGCACCAAATGAAACATTTGTGTACTTGCCATATGAGAATCTCAGCATAACTCTTTCAGGAAGCCTCATTCACAAATCCCTCCCCTTCCTCAAGGTCTCTCTTTGTTATGCATTATCATATTGACCTCTACAATTATTTCAGTGATTTCTAATAATCCTTCCAGGCACTGATTAGACCACTGATTATGTGCCATATCTTCAACATGGTCATAATTATGGATACAGTTAGATATACATATGGGTACGTTCCATCTCAAAGACTGTACCGTATTTTCACAACCATGGTGCACACTGGATTATAGGGCACAGTTTCAGTTATGGGTGTTTTTTCTGTATTTAACACACAAATAAAGCGCTCTGGGTTTTAAGGCACGGGCACGCTAAAACGTACCGGTAAAACCTGCATGTTTACCTGTGTAATATCTGTTGCAGTCCCCCTCCCATTGCATATGAGTAACTTTAGAGGACAGCAACACTTACCAGATTAAGTGTTTTTGGAGTTTTGAGCTTTCTGCACAGTATCTTCTGCAATAAACAGTAGGTATCAGAATTCAGGATGTGAAAAATGTGGGGTTTTTTTTGGGTCACTCGTTGCTACTGCATCCCAGCTTCCTTTTCTGGTCCATGAATCTTTTTAAACTTTATTTCATTTGTTGATTAGCTTATCGATGCACAGCCGGCTGCAGCCAGTCAGTTTCTTCCCGCTGCTCCACTGCTTTGTTTTGTTTACTTTGGATCACTTTTTTTGCTTTCTGGCAGAGGTCCAAAGTCAACACAAGCGTGCTGCTCAGACTAATTTTTTACATTTTATATAGTCAATTTCTTCCTTCTATTTAGCTGTTGGTCCATGTTCATTTGCATCACTTGTTTTTCACAGCGGCCACACTTCCTGCTTTAGCTGTCCTCTCCTACTTCCCCTTTCCCAAAGTCACACAACAACACATTAGGCGCACCGTAGATTTTGGAGAAGATGTAAGCCTTTAATTGCCTTATAATCGTGAAAATACAGTTGTTACTTTTGCTTAAAACTCTATATAAAAGTCTAAAAGATCATATTACAGTAAAAACTTCACTTGTTTTGAGCTTCTTTTTCTGAGCTTCTTTTTCTCTTAATATTTGACATTTGCTTTGAATGTACTTAAAAATGTACTTATCTTTCCCAACTAACAGAAGTGTGTACATGAGTTAGTCTTACCTACAATTAAGGAACATCCCACACCAAACAGTGATAGTATCCCACACATACAATATACACCTACGTTTTTCTATCTACACTTGCTGAAGTGGATTTTTAGACTCAGATTCGGTTTTAAAAACAAACACATACCTTATAGCAGCATCAAAACCCATGGCATGAATTTTCTTCCCTCCCGAAGGTTTTGGATCAAATTATTCTCAGTGCTCTATTGAAAATTCAGTTTAACTGATAAGCAACACTTTGTTGATTCCTTAAATGCAGGAAAATAAAATGAACAAACAAGGTAAAAGATACCTTTCTCTCCAGAGCTGTTATAAAACAGCATGTAAATTACTTTGACTCCCTTGAAATGAACTGAAAAGGAGTGACATGGAAAAGAATAAATGGTACTAGAAAATAAACACAGACACATATAAATGTGGAACAATAAAGAGAAACAATAAAATACAATACACTAAGCAAACAATTTCCATCAAATGTTTACACTGAACCAATCAGGTTTGAGCAAGTCTCCTTATTATAAACTTTGCTTTTACATACAAAGCATGGTTTCAAAACTTTTTAAAAAGCCTTGAATATGACCGGTATATGGAGAAAGCAGGATAGCAACACCAGTTGTGAACGATGTTTTTTGAAAGATAAGATCAAAGTGGAATAAATTTTCTATGACATACAGTGTCATATATGCCGAAACCCACAAACAATATCAGCACAAAAGATGCATGCCAATAGTCAGACAGTGATGGAAAGATGCTTATACTGACTTGTGATAAAGATTCAGGACTTGGACCACCTGTAGTCACTGACTAATATCTGAAGTGTATTGGAACTGATAAATGCAGACTACAGCTGCTTGCATGAATAGATCCATGTCTGAGTAGTTCCAGAATCCATAAATAAAATACTTTTTGCAGCAAACAAACACATTTTTTTAAACATAAAGTACTCTGGCTAATTTTTTTACACAGCGTTTCAGTGATGTTTGTATTTAAGATGAGTAGTGAACAGAACAAAACATGTGAAAAAAGTACTTAAGCTATCTATAACATAACATAACATAACATAACATAACATAACATAACATAACATAACATAACACAAAACAATGCAATGCAATCCAATGGAATAAAATTAAATATAACACATGTAAAGATGGTGAAGGACATCAGATACAGTCAGATAACAAAGAAAATAAACCCCAGCTCTCTTCATGTTTAAGCCTTAATAACCCAGTAAAACAAAAACAAGTATCTGGTCAGCACTGTCTCTTGAACTTGGATGATATCACCCAGAAAATTACACATTGTATCTTTCATATAACAAAAATATGCTCAAATATAGAATATGTGTAAAAAGCTAAGCGAAGACTAACTCAGTGTGTTGCAGAACACCTCAAGTCACAACTTGAAATGATCATTTTCTGTGTGACATCAGTCTTTCGCAGCATTGCAGAGGAATTTCCCCACATCCTGCTTCAGTTCATTGAGGTTTCACAGCGCTTTTGATGTGTCATGATCAAGTTGGCCAATGCAACATCTTGATCCTTTTCTCTTTGAGCTTTTATGGAGAAGAGTTCCTACTGTGCTTTGGATCATTGATGTGCTGCATGAGAGAGTTTTTGTCAAGCTTTTCTAAAGCAGGATCAGTTTAAACACATGACATAAGCTGACATAAGTCATTATCCCAAGAATTGCACAAAACCTAAATATCACATTAACAAAATGGTAATGGAAATATCCAAGTTTAAAAAAACCTTTCAAATGTTGCTACAACGTTTCTATGCTCTTATGAAGTGGTTTTTTGCAAGGTCTTGATATGGAAGTATATCACAAAGTGGGTATTTTTCTCATTTACACCTCCCCAAACTTGACGTAAAGGGGTCACATGACCAGGAATTGATGGATGGAGCTGATGGATGGAGGAGGAGATGAAAATCTTTTAAAAAAGAGAAAAGTACAACAGGCATCTTTAATAGCAAACAACAGTGCAATTGTATTTTAGAAAAAGTTAGAAAGTGAAAAGACAGAGAATGACTTGGAAAAGTAGTGGGAAATCCTCTACAGCATGTGGAAAAACCTTGAGACAATGTTACATGGCTACCTGGTACAGCCGTAAGTCTGTAAATCCCATCCTCAAGTCAAGATTTAGAATTGCATTTATACTGTAAAAACCACTCAGTGGAAACATCTGCAAATTGTTGTTGTAGTTGTGACTGTCACCAAAAACAATGTACTGTGTTGAATGAAAATAGCATTTCAAGGTGCATCCAAACCTATGTGTCAATATTGATCATAATAATTTCATAGCTTTTTCCATATGCTGTTGCATAGTCCTGTCAACTGTCTTTGTCTTTGCCTGTGTGGTTGAGTGTGTGGTGGGAATCGTACTTTAGACTTGCTGACATTTCTCAAAGACAATTATTATTTTTTATTACTTGTGCCCGTTACATAAAGGTTCAAATAATTTAAGAAATGAAAGACTTTTTTTTTTTTGTTTTTGTTGCAATTCAAAAACTTCAAAACTGTTCTTAAATGGGGTTTTTACATTTTTAAGCTAGGGTGAAAATTTTTAAATGATTGAAGGTCATTGGTAATGGGCTGTAATTGATAGTCTTTTTTCCTCGTTCTCTCTGAGAGCACACCTTTGAACCGCTAAGAGTCGCTGATCTGTGACCACAAAGTGACACTTCATACATCTTAATATATAACTTAATAAGCTGCCATCTTACATTCTTCCCTTCTTTTGGCTTTTGACATCTTACCGTGGAAACAGCTTTGTCGAGATCAGAGGCCATTGTGCTTTTTAAATTAACAGAGTTCAGCACAAAACAGTCTTAGATGTTGGCAGACGACTGGAATGGTGAGCACAGACCATTTGCTATCTGTCTTCATCACACTCTGCCTGTCTCTTAAGGCAAATAAAATACTTTACTTTACAATCTAATCCACGTGCTAATGCTAATTGTTTTTCAAATAAAAAGCTCCAGGACAAAAAAGAACAAACCAGCTGGATTAAAGATAATCAGGTTGTCAACATTTCTTGAAAATGTTAATTAATGTTACAAATGTGATAATTGAATATATGTGTTTTTGGTTTTTTTTGGGTTTTTTTTTACTGATTGTTCATTTAGAAAAAATAGTTTTAAATTCTAGGTTTCTCCAAGAAGCATCCTATGGAAATGCATGATACAAAACAGTAAACATCAACATATCAAATAAAACTTTGACATTTTACAGCATGGACCAGCGCCGATAAATCTTGAGGGGTGAGATTATTAGTGGACTTAAAGGTTAAAACAAGAATTTTGAATTTGATTCAGGAGCTTACAGGGAGCCTGCAAAGCTGTCGAAGTACAGGGGCGATGTGGTGGGAGGAGGGGGTTTTAGTGGTTATATGGCCAGCAAAAATTTTGGATTAAAGGAAGTTCATGGATTGATTTGTAGGGTGCACTAAAGAGAAGGGCCTTCAAGTGATCAACACAGGAGGTAACTATGCTGTGGACTAGGTTGGCAATGGAGTAGTTGGTGAGGGAGGGGTGAAGTTGGTTGATATCTAGGATGATACCCTACAATGAGGGGGGTGGTGGCAGTTATCCATTTAAAGTGAACAGTTGTTAGTTTTAGAGAGAACTGAAATGAGTTTGCAAATGAGAATGAGCTCAATTTTATATCTGTTCAGTTTGAGAAAATTGGAGGAGAACCTAAATTTTAGGTCAGCTAAACAGTTGGGAAAGAAGCAGGAAGAAAGAGTTGGATTAAGCAAAAATGTAAAGCTGGATGTCATGAAAGTAGAAATGAAAATGGATATTTTGTTTTCAGACAATATTGCCAAAGGGGAAGATGTAGGAAATGGAGAGAAGGGGTTCTAAAAAGGAGCCTTGTGGGGCACCTGCAGTAAAAGGAGATGACTGGGAGGACAAAGATTTGAGCGGAATTAAACAAGTTTGGCCAGAGAGAAATGATTTATGCCAACTGACGGGGATGTTTTGTGGTGCCAAAAGAGGTTAGTCTATTGAGGAGGATGGACGATATAGTGTCAAAGGCTGCACTTATATCAAGATGAAGGAAAATGTAAAGAAAACCAGGATCAGCAGCCATGAGGAGGTTATTTGTGATTTTTAGGAGTGTAGAATCCAGACTGGAATTGCTCATAGAGACTGTTATGGGTTTGGAGAGAGTGGAGCTGTGAAGCAAATACTTTCTCCGGGATTTTGGAAAGAAAAGGCTAACTGAAGATGAATCAAAGATTTTTCTGAACTGGGATTTTGTTAATAATGGTGTAATGGTGGCAGTTATGAAGTGTGCTGGAACAATTCCAGTAGTAATTGAGAAGTGGCTGATAGTGGTGATAAGGGGAAGAGAGAGAGGAGGCAAGCTATAAACAGGTGTGTAGGGAGGAGGTTGAATAGGCAATAAGAGGATTGGATTTATGCATAAGTTTGGAAATTATTGAGGGGTTGGGAATTCAAAAACAATGTGGACAACTTGACAAAGGGTGAAAGCATATGCTGTTGTATAGGATTGATTTTGCTTTGAAAATTTACAAGGGTGTTGGTGGTGGAATCATGGAGCATGAGAATTGTTTTGTAAAGAGAAAAGGGAGTTTGGAAATTAACATTGTTGGGGTACATGAAAAAGAGTAATAGTCATGTTTGGTTCGTCAGAAACAGTCCTTGTAAAACTTAACATAGTGTAAATACATTTCTTTATGCATGAATATATCAAAAGCCTGTTTGAAGACAGAGTTCAGGCGAGAACCAGTTAGCAGGAACAGAGAAAGAAACAACTCAGAGTGTTAAAAATATTACACAAATTTCTACTATAAGGAGAGACCAAATCAGTAGGGTCAAATAGGTTATGTGCAACGTCCAGGGAATTAAATTAAGATGAAAAAGTAGAAAGGTCGATATCCTTAATATTTCAGAAGGAAATAAAACTTTGAGGCTTGTTTGGAAAGGTTTTATGTGCTTGGAGTTCTACCAGTTCGAGGAAAGGTATGATACCTGGTGGATATGTCTCTGTATTGATCTTCTTGAAAATGGATGAGTGTCTGAGTGGAGTTGAAATTCTGTCAGTTTACGGTGGCCCTGAAGGGTCACAGCAATACTAAGCCACAACACTCCACAATTAAGCCACAACACAACGAAATAAGGCACAACACTCTACAAATAAGCCACTAGGAAGTTACGCTTTTTTTTTACGACCACCGGAAGGCAGAGGCATTTACCAGAGCCATGGGTACTCTTCGCTCCACTTTCCAGATGTTAAACAAAGTGAGATAATTGGCTTTATGCACAGGTCCACAACTGACCTCAGTAACCACAAAAGCAATGACCATACACACCTGGATTAATCAGTTCATCCAGTAATAAAAGACAGGAAACAAAGGAGTTGGTCTAAGTTCAGGAAGTAATGGAACTGTGCATAAAGCCAATTGTTCGTGGGAACTGCAATCCAGCTAGATTGATATATATTTTGTGATCCACTTGCTGTGTTTGGTACCAGATTTATACATGCTGTGTGTGCGTTTATGGCGGATCCATACTTTAGTTTGTGTGTAAATGTTCAGCTTGCACTCCTTAGCTTGCTGTTCAACATAATGGTGTAAACAGCCGCTGATAAAGTGACTGCACGTCATCTGTAGGGTTACGACTGTATATTATATAACCTATATCTTATATATGTAGGTTACAATCTTCTTCAAAATTGCCTAGACGCGGTTGTTCATGTAGCCCTTAAAAGTTAGAAAAAACTCAGCGCTGTCAGTCGATTTGAATAGTGGGAAGTGAAGCAAATACATCAATTTCAACCCAGTACTGCTCAATAATGTGTAATGATTAATTTACTGTCTATGTACTTTATCATTTTTTTTTCAAACTTGTGTCTTTTACAACAAATAAACACAGAGGTATAACTGCCATTTCTCTCCTGTGCGTGCTATGGAAACGTTACACCTCATCCCCCTGTCTGTCAAATGTTAGCATCCTCTGTGAGCTTACTTCCACATTAACATTCTTCAACAAACCTTGTGATATTATTGTTCCCATGATTTTATCTCCCAAATGCTCCGGCTGTGAAAGATCTCAAAGTTTGTTTAGTCTGGTGTCATTTGGAAAATTAGCTGGATGGCAGAAAGTGCTGTAAATTATAACGTTGGATTAATTCTTCTAATGTATTAAAAACATCATTACTATATCACTAATATTATAGATTTCACTTTTAATTTATCTGCAATGCAGCTAATTGGTGAAACTAGAAAACTATTGTTAAATATTAGCAAAAACAATTTAATTTTTAAAATAATCTCAAATATTTGCTGTTTTATAAAACCAAATTACTAAATGAGTTTATCGGGTTTTCAGAAACAATTCAAACCAAAAAGGACACACAATAAAACATTTTTCAATATATTACAATATATTTTTATTTGATAGTCTCAGAGAGATAAAGAGAATGTGTGCAAACTGGATAAGCTGGTGATTACATCAAACGTGGACCTACAGCAGGAAACCGGGAAGCTTTCTGAGAATCTGACATGGCCTGGACATACTGGAGTAGTTTGTTTTATTATGTTTATATGTTGACGGGAACCAGTAGATGAACAAGACTGGAAAACTGCATCAAGCAGAGGAATGCTGGAGCTTCTTCAGGATGTCATACCAGCTGAAAAATATGGAAAGATTACTAATGTTTACAACCAAATCCTTAAAACAAACAAACAAAAAAAAACATACACATTAATCCAATGTTTGTGAAGCTTTGTCTCTTTCAGGATATAACTCCAGCTAAATTACCTCATCAGTCCTAAAGAGGAAAAACTAAATGTAAATTTAATAAATATTTTAAAACCAGCAGTTAAAATCAGCTCGTACCAATACAGCAATCACCACAGGATAATTTTAATATTAAACAAAAATCTTTACATGAGAATTAAACATGGATTATAACTTCCAGAAGTGATAAACAAAGGCTGAATTTTACTATGTTAAACTTAAATAAACAGCGTGCTTATTGCAAAAGTTATTTTGGTTAGATTCCTGCCAGTGAGGTTCTGCTGAGTGTTTCTTAGCTTTTAACACAATATATTTTTCGTCTTTTTTTTAACGTTTCGTGGACGATAGGCCCTATTCATCTTACAATAGTCTTGTAACCTATAACATTCCCAACACCACACTGCAGCCTATACAATTTATGTACAATCTAATTGAACATAAAGTGCTACCCCGAAGTATCCTGCATGTTAATGAACAGTCTGCCGTTTGCTCTCTAAAGCTCAAACAATGGGTGTTTCATTGTTGCATTTAGAGCTGATAATAAAAAAAAAAATCAAAACTTTTTTCAAAGTTTATCTTTTTTTAATCAACAAATTTTAAGATAAGCTCTTGGTTCTTTTGTTATTAAAGTAACTTGTGTAGAGTGTTTCCTTCTTTTAGAGTAGAGTGTTTTTGCAAAATTTAGGTGTGTGGGACAGGTTCTGACAGGCTGGGAAAAGGTGCCTGCCAGAATTTGTATTACTTGTCTAACTTTTTTAACTGAAAGCCAAACTTCCTCATGTTTACTGCAGACATCAGCTATGATCTGAAGTGTCAATAGGTAAAATCATCTGATGAATAAAGGTACAAAATACTATATGAGGCAGGAGATACAGATTCTGGCAGGCTGGGAAATGGTGCCTGCCACAATTTGGTATGAGATTTGGTCACCACCAGAAGGTGTGGTATACCACAGTAATCAGACTTTATTTAAGGAACGTACAGATGCAAACAAATACAGGTGGGATATAATATAAGTGTTTTTGAATGAGGAGAACTGGTGAACTAGACCCCAAAAGACAGATTAATCTTCAACTACAATAAATAGCCATTTACTATACTATCATCAGGGCACCCAGAGCAGGCAGGGCAAAGGGTCCAAGGCCCCAAGAACCCAGATGCAGGACACTTCCTGGTAGCACTTAATGTACAATTAGAGATCGGAGATAAAGATTGTACAGTGTGGCGTCGGGAAGGCTTTAGGTTACAAGACTGTTGTTTAGGTGTTTCAAGGGTGTTGTCATGTCTTTAAAGATGAATAAGGGCCTACAATCCGCAAACCTAAAAAAAAAAGAAAAAAAATCGCACTAAAAGCTAAGAAACACTCAACAGAACCTCAATGGCAGAACAGGAATCCCCCCAAAATAACTTCAGCAACAAGCACGTTGTATATTTTAAGTTAACATGGTAAAATTCAGTACAATGAATAAACTAACGTTAGACGATACGAGTGCGCGCTCCTGCTCCTCACAGGATACAAATTTTGTCGGGGATAAGTACCTTGGCACAACACCTACTGGACTTGTTTCATACGATGCACTCAATGATAACTACTGGTGTTCTATGGTGGGGTATTCTGACCCATTTATGAAGCATTATAGCCATAGAAACACCGTAAGAGTTGAGAACAAATCAAATAAATGAATAAATCAGTAAACAGTCCCATTTTACCTTTAGCATACATGAGCGCTTAGCATTCACTAACATTAGCTCGTTGGTTAGTGCAGAACATTTTACATGCCTATTAACATATACATATCAATGTAACACAAATAACTTACAGCATTTATTTGGCAATCATACCTGTTCTCCTAAAGGCTAGGTGCTAAGTAAAACAATTTGAAAGTTTATTGCACAACCGTCTTCTTTTTTCTCATGTGAACGTCTGCTTTTAACCTTCTCCTTCGTTTCCGGGTTCAAGTGTCACTGAACATACGTTCGAAGGACACGCTCACAAAAGCAAACATTCAATCTATTATCAATATTTCAATCTGGCCATTTAAACTCATATTTGTTCATTCATAACCTTTACTTAAAAAAAATACAATGAACAAATCTTAACAGTACTAAAGACTGGAAGCAACTTTGTTTTACAACTTATACTTAGCGTGAAATCCGCTTTCACATTAGTAAACGGTTACGTCACCTAGCTGCTCATAAGCTTTCAAAATAAAAGCTTTAGTTGTATTATTGCTGTATGCAAACACTTTCCCAACCAATTATAAAAGTAAACATTAGCAGTTATTTACACCAAGCAACTCAGTAAATTCTGTCTTTTATCGAGATTTTACTGCAGTGATCAGATGCTGAGATGAGAATGAAGTCTACGTCTGTGGTAGCCACACTCCTACCACGATAATGCAATGACTTTATTTATATTTCACAGTACACACAATGAAAATAATTGACATTTTTATAATCTGTGTTTTCTTCTCGGGCTTTTTCCAAATATTTCCAGAGTTTCAATCAGTAGCAATGAAAATAGCTCCAGGGATGTTTACACCATTCACCTCTGGTAGCACTTTTCTTGCAATAGTATAAAAAAAAAAGAACTTCGTTGTGGCTAGTTGTGGAGTGTTGTGGCTTATTTCGTTGTGTTGTGGCTTAATTGTGCAGTGTTGTGGCTTATTTCATTGTGTTATGGCTTAATTGTGGATTGTTGTGGCTTAGTATTGCTTTGACCCCTCTGGGCCACCGTAGTCAGTGGAATAACTGACATACAGAAGCCCAGCCATAGGAGATCGTCAGCTGAGTACTGGAGGAGACTGGATGAAGGCCGCAGGAGGCAAGACAAAAACAAACGGACTAAACAGCATTCAACACCAAGCAGGTACTGATCATTTCCCATTTTTAGTGGGTTACCAGCGGGTCGGCGGTGAGTGACAGATCATGTTTAGAGGTTAACACAGCTAAAAATTGTTAAAATGTGAGAGTTGCGCCACCAGCATTTACTACAACTCTGTTCAACTCCCTTTTCAATATATTGAGGTTTTATGTAAGTAAGCCCTATAATGGACTAGCAAACTGTCCAGGGTGTACCCTGGCTCTTGCGCGATTACTGCTGGGATAGGCTTCAGCTACCTGGAATCCTGAAATGGATGGATAGATGTAAGTCAGACCTTTTTCAACATGGACACAAATACAACACCATAATGCTATAATGCTGGATCTTCAAAATGCATTAAGTACTTGTGTGTAAACAACTTCATACCGACTTCGTTAGTTTATTATTAAAACAAAACATTTAATATTATGTCCTTTTGTGATCCTTTTTCATATAAGCATCAGTCATTTCATTCCTTTGTCATTCCATATTATGCCAACTACGCAAAGCTGTCACATTCAACTAGAAAAATTTCAGAGTTGTAGTAACACTATGTGCAGCAATAGAACTACTGTTCCTATGATGCATTGTTTCCCACAATCCTTTTGCATATTGTAATGTTGTTTGGGGCTTCTAAGAGTCTAGAAAAAAGACTGATTTTAAGAGTCCACCTGTTCCAATGTCATTATTGTACAGTATGGCCATAGTGTGTTGCTAGTGGGTGTAGAAAAAATAATTTAGAAAGAAATGATACATTTTACCAGTTATTAACATTACTTGTGAAATTATGGGTCCAAAGGTCTGCACAGCTTAACTCAAAACCAAATCAGTGGACCTGCTGGCAGGCATGGTGACATCCTGGCACTATCCAATTACCCTGTAAAGCTACATGTAATTTTTCCCACAGTGCAAGCAGCATTGTAGACACACACAAAGACACCAAAGCATGCTGTGAAAAAATAATGGACAGAGACCAAATAACCGCATATAGTTAGGCAACACAGACGCACACTTTGGAAACATGACATTTTCCCCCAATTATGCAATGTTCACTGAAACAGGCAAATAGAAAACAAAGAAACCTATTGTGACTGTAATGTTTGGACTAAAATGATCCAACTGCTGTCTACTAAGGGAACTTTGTCCATGACTGAATTTAGTGATATTTGTGCAGTTTTAGGAGAAATTTCAAGAGACCAGTATCACTGTACTGTTTCTAATGCGGCATGAAAAGACGTTGAAGAATGCCACATATCGGAGAAATTAATGTCATTGTTTTGTAGTCCACTTATAGTCCATAGTAGGAATAAATAAGGTGCTTGCATTATGAATGAGGTCTGAATTAGCCTTTGCATCTGAAAACCCACTTTCTGATCACATCTAAGCAACACACCGCTCAGCTCTAAGAGTTGTGGAATATAAAGGTTTTCTCCTAATTGTACTGTCATATGGCAACACATTTGGTGTAATTTCACCTCTACTGAACCTTGAATGTAGCTTGCAATGCTAATTTTTCTCTTTTAGTTAAAACAGATGATAAGGAGGTGGAAAAACAGATGCTTTCCAAACTGGTCTAGGTCATGTTATAAGTGATTAAATATGTACCGACTAGCAAACTAACTTAATATTAAATTGAAAAAATAATATTTCTAATTAATAATATTTACCTTGGGAACAGCACCTTCTTATTTTCTAGGTATTTGTGTTTGTCTATAGGCTACAATAGTACCTATGAAATTGTATATGTGGAGTTAAATAACTTAATCAAAAAATCAATCATCTTATCAATTTAATCAATCAGTCTCAGATGCAACTGCTTAAGTTCTTGCTTGTTCTTTAATTGAGGGAAATCAGACAATGACCAGGTAAATACATGTGAATATGTATTTATCTAAGGTTTATACATGAGATAAAATATGAATACTAGAATAAAAAGGAAAAATAAGCAAGTGTAAAACAAGACAAATACTAACCACAAATGTGTAAATATGATGATAAACCTAAATTTATTTGAGAGAGAAATGTAAAACTGTAAACATAAATTGGTCAAACTGTGGTGTTCATTAATTGATATTTAAAGAACTGAATACCAGATTTCTGCTAGAACTGATATGGATAGTTGTTAAAGATTATGTCTGACAGAAACAGATTCACATCAGTGACTCATCAGCCATCATTCCTTATGAAAGGGAATTGCTCGCCATCAAAATGAGTTTCTTTCCGTACTGCAACAATACCTTTGTACAACATATGGGGTGGACTGGTTTGAAATACAAAGGGGATCACAGAATGCTGAATAACCTAGTTCTGACACCAAGAAGATCTGTGAATGTGTGTTTCATTTTTTACGATTCCTGATCTTGGAATTTGTAGTTTTCATCCTCTCATTCTGCTCTGATTGCGATTAATAAAAGGTCCAGGTCAACGGCTTCATCAGTCATTTAAAAGATTAAGAAATAAATATAAAAAAACATTTTAAAAAAACTATTAAAAAAACTGGTGAAGGAAAAACCTGTCTGAGTTTACTCTAGTTATTGCAAAAATGAATTAGGCTATTCATCACTTGTGTGTGGAGGGCAGGGTTGGAGCTTAGGGTGTTGGGAAAATCTAGTAAATGTCAAGTCAGAGGATAAAAATTTGTTGCAAAAGAAAAACAAAACTTCATCATCTGTTCTCAGAAGGAATTCTCTAAGTATCTTGGTCACAAGTTTGGAATATGTGGGACACCCAAAGTTGTCATTGACCTCAAATCAAGTGCAAATAAAATATCATGACCTTAGCATGCATCCTGTCCTGACGTCATACCGGGCTAATCTAAAGTTTTGACACTAGGTGGAGCTTTGTGACTGAACATGTGCAGCTTTATATTATTGTATTGCGTCTATTCAAGGATTGGGGGCATTTGGGGATACACCCCTAGTCGTCGCTTACAATGGCATAGGCCTTGTTTATAATGTACAATCTGTTTTTATTATTTTACTTTAGATATGGCCCTCTATTCTGCAGAGCAAGCAGGTGCACAGTCTGTCATGCAACTGTCATAATAATCCTAGGACGACTTGTGCCTAGTATACTACTAACAGCCGCACTCTAAGCCATTACTGCTTGTAATAAACCAGAGAATCACAGCAGAGACAGCCCACTGCACCCTATCAGACAGTGAAAATTGCATGTCTGTGTGTCAGACTAAACTAGAAAAGACACGCATACTCACACTCACCCATGAAATATTTCATATGGAGCTAGCTCAGGGCAAGCCCAGCAAGAAACAACAGAGCTGTGCTGAACTACCAATCCATCTATTTTGCTTTAAGAAAGAAGTGAATGGAGTGACAGAGAAAGGTGGGATGCAGTGACATTGCACAACCCAGATCACAACGGTGAATACCCCTGAGATAAAACCACATGAAAGGGCAGGTCATCCACTAGAACATTTTGACAGGGCTACTCATTTTGCCCATGAAGTGACCACACAGGTAAGATTTAGCATTTTGATATAACTCCCTAGAATCCTCTTCACTTTAATTCTGCATTAATAAGGATGCACTAGAGGTTTCATCTACTTATATTCTTGGAAGAAAGTCATTTGAATACATTCCGAGAATTGATCAAAAATCCAGTTACGTGCAACCTTCACAAAATACTTCAGATGCAATTCAGTCATGGTTTTATTTATATGATATCTTAGCTCACAAATTCATATGTCCACAATATGCATATGACAGTGGTCATATCCATGGGTGCACTGTCATTCGGGAGATGATTGATTCTGTTTTCACCACAGGCAACTCAGTGAGCGGTCAGAGTTGTGTGTCTGATGCTTAGACTTATGAAGGACCGAAACTGACAAAATCAAAAGAAATAGAGAAATACAGAAATGGCTCAATAAATAAACTGATTTGACAATAAATTATATTGAAAATAAATTTTTCCAGAAGGAAACATAAAAATGTGACATAAATTTATATTACTGTCATTTTAAACTGTTTTAATTTGATTTCAATGTATGTTCGCCAGTCATTTTTTTTTAAACGTGTCTTGTCCAGAATCAAAGCAGGCAAAATGATGATCTGACTGCTTGTTGTGCTGAGCAATTTTGCTCTGTCAAGAGGATCTTTCTGTATATATGCATAAGATCCTCTTGATAATAAGAATTTTATTTTTAAATGTATATTAATTGCTGGACCGACCGGAAAAGACAGAAAAGGAAAAAGAAAGTACAACCCCAATAG
>JBAMHX010000005.1:14319234-14331766 GCA_037177515.1 Pseudomugil tenellus
CTCTCCCCCCCCCCCCCTCCCCCCCCCACCCCCTTCCCCTCCTCCTGCTCCTGTCATACTCTTAGGGTTTATGGGTTTTGTTAGTTTGGTTTCCGGTTTTGTTTTTGTAGACTTCCTCGTTTCCTGTTTGCTTTGTGTTTCTGTTCAACTTAATGTTCTGTTCATTGGTTTAGCCTGTCTTAATTATGTTCACCTGTCCCTCGTTTGTTCCCATGTATTTAAGTCCCTTGGTTCATCTGTTTAGTTGCGGGATCATTGAATTAGTTGGTTTGTCTGTAAGTAGTTTCCTGGTTATCTTGAGTGTCAGTGCTATTAATAAACCCACTTAATCCGCATCCTGGCTGGCTCTTGCTTGTCCTCCTCACCTGCTTTTGGGTCCACCACCTACCTGCTTCCTAAAACCCTGGGACTCCCTGTATGTGAATAATTCAGGTTTAGAAAATATGGATGTATATATGGATGTTATAGATTTGGTAGCGTCCTTCTGATCCTTGTCCTATTTATTCAAATTTAGCCAGCCCTCATTGTCAGACAGATATTTGACTCTTTAGTGCTTTGATATGCAGACGAGTTCATAGTCAGCTCACTCACTGTAACATGTCCAGGTCTGATACCTTCAACATAATCCGAAATGATCATCTCTCTGCCAACATACTTTACAGTAGGCATGATGTTTTGCTATTCATATGCTTTGTTTTATTTTTTATCACTGGTGGAATAGACTGCACACACACACACGTGTGCACATTGACACACTTGCTAGATCCATTTCCTCAACTGCCAGCCATTTTGCTCCATAAATGTTCAATTCATCTGCAACTCCCAGAATCAATGATTGTATATGTCTCTATGGATCTAAGGCCATAAACAGTTTCCAAGGTTATGTCCAGAACCCCACCCCCCACTTAATAACACTACCAACCATCCCTCAGACTCACTTTTAATTAATCAGATGCACACATTCATTACATCAGTCTGTCATGTCGTATAAAGGTGTCTTTGGATGCTGTAAGGTGGCAACAATGGAGGGTGTGTAAACGGAAAATGTATTCTACTCTGTACTACCTCCCTGTGAAGACACTACAGACAAAGGATGTGTATACTGACATGTTCATAGGACCAGACTGCAGGCTGCTGTCTTGGTTTGGGGGTTTAGGGGTGAGCTGTGTGATATCCTTATAATTGGTACATGCCTTCTGGTCAGCCTTTTAAAATGTGTAACCATCAGTCCAGTCTGCCATTCTGCTAGCACACTTCCTTACCCTGCAACATTAAAGAGGTGTGTCAGCAAAGACAGCCCCACAGTGTTCAAAGCTTTCAATGTTCATGGTTAATTTGGTTCAATTCCTGGTTACTTGCTGCTAATGGACATTTAAATCTCTCATAGACTTCTATAGGGCAAGGAATTTAATTCAAGCTTTTCTGCTATTCACTGAGGATAATTTGGGGTTTCAGGAATTCCTAAAAATGCTCTTTGTAACACCAATAGTCCAAAGCAGGGCTATCCCTTTTTCCTTTTGTTATATATATATATGTATCATACATCTACACAAGATGGAATCATTATGAAAACTAAATCTGCCCACAATGTGTCAGTTTCTAGACTATGGACTTTTCTTGGATCATGACTGAGTTGTTTTGCATCTTGTGTGTGCTTTGTGGCACATGCTTGTACCTATTTACTCTACCAGTATGCCCACTGAGTGCATGGGATGGTTTGTAGATTTCCTTATATGCACATAGCTAAAGACCTAATTGTGCATGTACTCTGGTGTAAACAGTCCTAAAAATGGATTATTTTATACCCATATTTAAATTATAGCACATGTCTTCAGGGATGAATGTGAAAATGAGCGTGTTTGTCTCTCTTCTTTGGCCCAGTGATGGACTGGGAATCTATCCAGGGTGTACCATACCTCTCGCCCACTGATTGCTGAGATATTATAACAGATGTTTTCATTTTGCAATGATACTTATTCTATGCTAAGAATTTTGAATTGATGTAAAGAAAAAAACCGTACAAAAAGGTTTGTTGAAGCATAGTAGATTATTTTGATCAGTTTTCAAGTGTCTCATGTCTTTGAAGTAAATTTTTGTAGATGACCGTTATTCCTGTCAAGGACGAGGACAGTGGTATCTTTAGATTAAGAAGAATGTAAATTTAATAATGAAGAATAAAATAATTTAAACATACATTGAAACATGAAGGGACAATACATTAAGACATACAGACATGTTTCCTGTGGAGAATCTCTTCAGAGATCTGTCGTCACACAGAAGTCTGGAACTATTCTGCCATAGTCAGATAGGGGCACCTTTGTTTAAAAGTAGCTGAGTACAAAACAGCACTCACCCTGGCAAAGTAATGGCAGTAGCATGAGACTCAGAGTAAAATAATATTTTTAAAAGACTGGTTCACCACACTAGTATGGGTAAGATTAAATGTAAAAGGAGACATATATCTCCTAACAAACAAGTACACAACCTCACTTGATCCACTAATAGTAAAACTTGCTTCATATTGCTTATTAGTATTTATTCACAATTTATTAGATGTCTTTAATTACAAGAAAATGTAATTACATTGCAACAGAACATTTTGGAGATATAAAGTATTTGACGTTTACTATCCTAAAATCTTTGCAAACCAAACAGCAGTATATTAGTCAGATGCTGGTGACTGTCTTTCAGTGAGCATTAGTAGGATGTGAATTTACTTAATAATCCAACTGACTCAGATTTTACTGGAAAAGCACGTGAAGAGAAATATGCCAAGCATCTCCTTTACACATATTATATTTTCCATCCAGAGTTTTAGTCCTACATTTTTTTACTGTTAGATTCCGAGGTACATTGTCTTGTGTCTTGGTTATAATTTGGTATTTGTTGCATGTTTGCATGTCCATTTGTTCTTTTGATGAAAATTATAAAGATCCCTGTTCTAAATTTTTCCTGTTCTGGATCATAACATCCAGAATGTTGCTGGGATCTAAATATCATAGAAATAACTTTGATATCTTGTGAAATTTGTTGGGAACTACTATGGAGTTGTATGCATATATACTAAAAATGGCTCCATCTCTTCATGATAAAGAATCCTTAAAAAAAATCCTGGATCCAGATGGTGATCTGGATCATTCCCAAAATTCAATGAAATCTAAATTAGAATGAAATCGATCCAGCTCTTTTTGTGCAAACAAACATGGATAAATAAGTGCTGGAAAAAACACAACCTCCATCGCCTCCTTGGTGGAGGTACTTACAGCAGTTCTCTCCAAAAACCCCTTTTCACCTGTTGTGGAAATTTCATATAATAGATTATTTACCTTGCTCTTAATTAATGTCTAGCTGAAAGGTCTGACCATAAAACTCCTAAACTGGCCAGCGTGCTTCTATCAGGAAAATGTTTAGACGAGGCCTCCATTTTTATCTGTCATAGCTGAAAACAGGTTTCAGACTGATGCACACAACCAAAGTGCTTAAACAAAGGTGTCTCTAAGTGACTGGGCAGAATAGCTTCGGACTTCTGTGTGACAACAGATCCCTGAGGGCATTCTCCCCATGTTATAACCTTGTACCTTGTTTGTCCGTCATTCACGTTGTCTCACTCCATGTTTTAATGTTAAATGTATGTTGAGCTTCTTTTATTCCTCATTATTAAATTTATATTCTTCTCAATCTAATCTCCTCATCCTTGACAGGAAAAACGGTCATTACACACCTCAGACACCTGAAATAAAACAATGTTTTGTGATCCCATCAATCTGGTCTATCAAAAACCAGAGCTTTCAGCATCACATAAACATCACCTGGCATTCATGTAGTTTAAAATTGAAAAGTGTCTTTAAATAATTATATGGTCAGAATACGTACTTGCATGGTATTTGTGCAATCATTCCGTTTTGAAGATCAATTTTTATTGAAATCCCAAATGTCACACTTTACATGAATTTGTCTATCGAACTATTTGCACTACAACACTTTACTTCACTTTATTGTGTTATTTCTGTTGCTGTCCGTTGCATTGTTTTACTTCATTGTAAATGCATGATACATTTTCTTATCTGTTGTTTGCACCATGGAAAAGAGAGGAAATAAATTTAATCTGTGTAATATGTTATGTAAATATATGCACACTTGACAATAATGCTGACTCGACTTTAAGAGTTTCACTGTATGGTGTAATGTAGCTGGATAGTGATCATGAAATAGAAGCTCAAGAAATACACATCTGAGCAGATATTGAGCTTGAAAATGAAGACATGTGGGCCTTCAGCAAAGACAAAATGAATATGGTGTGACAGCTACTTGATGGTACATTCATTCACCTGTATATGCTGTATATGGCTGATGAAATTACTGTCAACTGTTGCTTAAAAAGAGCAAATAATGTCAAATAGTGCACATTTATTTCTATTTTTGCTTACTTAAAATTTTCTTTTGAACTGGTATATTTCAGTGAAAGTTTTAAATAAAATATGGTGCTTATTTCAGTTTGGAATTCATTATTTGTTTAACTATAAGAGATTTCTAATGATAGTTTTATGTATTATTGTTTATTATGTTTTCAACAAAATTTTTATGGTTACTTGTGATTTTCAGAGTAAATATTGTTGCAAGAAAATGTGATCTTATTAGTAACACTGTTTTCCTTTTATGTGTTGACCAAAATGGTCAAGATCAAGGTCAAAAATCGAAATTTATTAGATCAACATGTATAAAAAAAATAAATAAAGGAGTTGCATCTGAAAAACAGTAAATATTAAAAAAAAAATCAAACATTATGTGTCATTGTAATGTTGTGATATTTCTGCATATGGTGGAGAGTTTCACCACCCCTTTGTTTAACACAAGAAATTTTTTTTAACTTTAAAATTTAAAGATGTTATCTGTTATTGTTAAATGTGACCCTAAGTCTACAATTTGCAACTCATCTGCTAAACCTGAACAAATACAGGCTTGATAAGCTCAGGCATTCCTGTCATAATAATCTCACACATGTTCTAAGAAAATAGGGGGAATAAAATCAGATTTATGGGCGGCTCTAGCTCAGGTTGAAGAGCAGTCGTCTTTCAACCGGAAAGATCGATTCCAGACTTCGACTGACTACATGTCGAAGTGTCCTTGGGCAAGACACTGAACCCTAAGCTGCCCCCCGATGTGCCTATCGGGGTGTGAGTGTGTGAATGGGTGAATGTGAACTATGTAGTGTAAAGTGCTTTGAGCGGTCAACATGACTGGAAAAGTGCTATATAAGTACAAGGCCATTTACCATTTAAGATATTTAACAAATGCAGCTTTTAAAAAAAATAGCTGGTAGTTATTTAAAAGTTAAACAATGACCGGCATAAGCCATGATATTAACTTTTTTTCCCAACCCTCTTCAAAATGGCATGTTCAAGAGCTCTCTGCCATTATGATGGGAGTACATTACATTACATTACAGTCATTTAGCAGACACTTTTCTCCAAAGCGACTTACATCTGAGAATAACAACAACACAAGCACAAAATCAAACAGTAGAGGACATCATAGATAAGTGCAGTCAAACTGCTGTAGTGTATTTGGGCACAGGTGTTGCCTCCAGTGCTAGGTTTTTTTTTGTTTTTTTTTTTAATTAGAACATTAGAAAACTCGCTGATGTTTTTGTGTCACAAAGCACTTTTTTATGATGATGGGGGGGGGGGGGTGAATAAATTGATCAAGATACTTTAATTGAAACCGTTTTTTAAACAGATGTCTGACTTTGCAGACATGTTGACAAACATCCTTTCCTTTTCAATAAGAACTTACTAAAATAAACAAACCTTGTAAACAAACCTTTACAAAAGCAGTTTTACACTGTAAATAGTTTTTACGTTAAAATTTTTTTGTCTCTATCATTTTTTTAAATCTGTTGCATCCTGCAGCCAGTATGCTTTAAATGCTGGTTTAAAGTGAGTATGCTATTTTTAATCCAATCCTCAAGCAGATAGTGTTCCAGCTCATTTAAAGATGTTGGCAGGGTGAAACAGTTAACCTTTGCTCCAAAGCACAACAGATATGTTTATTTATGTTAAGATTTTATGATTATGCTAGCCATTCTAAAGGCTCTGCATCACTGCTGCATCAGTGCATGAGATTTCCATATATGGTCGAAGTCCCAGGCCTGAGGAATTATAGCAAGTTTGTAAATTATTAGCTTTTTGAATTGACATATCTCACTAAAAGCAGCTGGCACTTTAAAAGATGGTCACCCAAAATTGACAAATATTTATTAAAAACAATTCTACTATGTAATCATTGAGACTGTGCAGTATTATTATTCTGCTGAACTACTGTTATGAAGAAAGAAAATCTGTATTAATATTATTTTTATTGGAAAAAATTACACATTTTTATTCAACTTCTATGGATTAAAGTGCAAATCAAGAAATTCAATTTACAAAACTTCTTTAAAGAAAGAAGACTGTTTACCATTCATGTAACATCTGGATACTAAAGCCCCATTTCCACCAACAGGTGTGGGCCATGTTGGGTAGCAACGTATTTATTTTTAGCATTTCCACACAAATACAGGGACATTTACCCAATATCTGAACATTCCTACTTTTTCATTACACTCTGTTGAGGTAACAATGTAACTAGTCCGACCTGAAATGGTAGACACACAACAATTTGTTAATTGGTTAAGAAAATAAAGTCACTACCCATGCAATCTGGAATAAAAACACAAGAATGGCTCCTTCTTTACAGCAATAATCTTTTTATCCATAAAATCTTTGTTCTACTCATAATAAACAGTCAAATGTGAAGAACAAAGAATAGAACTGTTGAGTAATTGGTATTGTCCTGAGATCCATTTGGTTATAGCCTACTTAAAGGAAGGCCTCACGCTGTGATGGTGTCATGCTATTATGTAGTTGAGGAATCTGTCTTACTGATGCTCTGTCTTTCAGGTAAGGTTACAGTTAGCTGTGGAAACGCAACGAGATTAGAGTTTAGAGGTCATATCCACACCCTACCCCTCCCCTGGAAACAAAGCTTAAGATGACTCATTGGAAAGTAAAACAACTATCAGGTATGATATTTGTGAGCCAAAAATCACCTAAAAAGAAGATTATTATCTTATAATTACAATGCTAAATATATCTAGTTATTTAACTTACAACAAATCAAGATTAATATACACATATGTAAATAAAAAAAACAAATAACAGTATCAGACAACAACAAATCACTTATTTTATCAATTATTAACCACGTGTCTATGCAGAGATGATCAGCTGGTCTGTTATCTTTTTAAAATCTAAATTTAGCTTTTAATCCATAAGCTTTTACTCACTCACACCTCTTTACATCATGATAAAATAATGATCTAGCATCAAACTGATGATATGTCAAATGGCTTCTTTAGGTCTTTAAATTTCAAAAGGAACACTATCCTTGAACTTGATGTACACTGTGTGTCTTGGAAGATTAGGCCATTGATTTATTTTCAAAGGAAGCTAATTCTATCATCATATCTGAACCAGACTTAACAATTTGTGAACAGAATACCTTTACAACAATGCAAATGATGCAACTTTATAGCTTCACAAAGAGATGGAAACAAATAAGTAGCTCAAGATTCATTTAGTTCTTACAGCATAAGAAAAGCATTAATGTGTTTTGACTGACTGAAAGACAACCTATGAAGCAAAAACATATTCAGCAACAGTGAAAACATTTCAAGTAAATAGCTGCAAACCTGCCGGATTTGGCAATTTTAGCCATTATGTTTCATTTAGATAAAAAAAAGTTCTGTGTTTTCTTTTTGGAGAAGTTGATGATGAGTGGAAGAATATTACTTTCAGCTTGTTACTGTGTGCCTTTTGTGTAATAAGTATACCTGCGGTTGTGGCTGAGATTAGTTTTTGTGCTCATTTTATCCATTAAAGTTAAAGTAAAGATGTAGTATTCCTGCACAGCACATTCAAGGATTCTCAGGGCTTCCCATGCAATGTGTGCACCATTATCATTTTTATCCCATACACACCAAAATGCAGAAATGGATTCTGTGCTGAAACAGTGTCAGGTGCTGGTTGAAACAAAGTATCAAGCGTGAAATTGTGAAAACAAATCAGCCAGAACGATAATACCCAGAATAAAATCCTTAACAAAACGTTCTGTCGGGGTGATATGAATCATTTAAGTTAAGTGCAGCATCAAAGTAAAACATTTCAGCTATATGTGCCTTAATGCTTATCTCTAATAAATCACACATTAATACATTTCAACGAAAAATAAAGCTGTTATCTTACTATCTTATTTATCTGACTATTTTAGATTCTAGGTACAATTCAAGTCACAATTTTTATTTAAAAAATAGACTTTTTATATACAGTGTTTATTTAAACACTTTATTTAAAAATAATTTAAAATAAGACAAATTCATTTTCAGAGAAATGAAAGAAATTGCTGTCATTTATTTTTCAATAAAAAAATTGTTGTTTTTTTATATTCAAAGAAAATGGGCTCAAGGAGCCTGTCTTAAGCAGGAAATATTTCATGTGTAATTTCAATAAGAAAACAAACAGATAATTAATTGCAGGCTGTAGCTAAACATCGTGTTCCATGTTCCGTGGCAACATCTGAGTTTTTTCATAGATTAATACCTCTTTGTGCTTAATGTTTAGGACAGCAAGATGGGATAAAAAAGACGGCAAAAATACACATGGAAAAACAACTAAAGAAATTTAAGCTTTGTATCCTTCTTATCGCACCAACTTATTTATTGTGAGTTAACCATTTCATTTTCAAAGCTATATCTTCAAGGATTGTTTTTGTGAAGCTTTTGAATGTCCTAGATTTTTAAAGATTTCTACTTTGCTATGGCATTGTTGAATACTTAGCACTTGAATAAAAATATTTGAAGTCTAAAGAAAGAATTCAGTGGGAAGTGTAACTAGAACAGCATGTGCTGTACAGTCAGGATTGTTTCACATCTTGACCTTCAAGTAGCTGCTGATGCCGAAGATGTAATGTTATTGATGAATATAAGAGCTCAGCTTGCATCGTGACAAAAGCATGTCTCTTTCTCTGGTTGTTTGTGAAAGTTACCCATTTTGAAAGTGTTATGTGCTTAGGCACCTATCCTGTGTTTTGCTTGATCATTGGTCAAGGTGTGTTAATTGGGAGGGAATGGTTTTTGTTGTTGTGGCTCGCCAGGCCTATAAAGAGGTCACCTGCATGCTGCCCAGTCTCTCTCTCCTTTGCTCCCTCCTAATGCTCCCCCTCTTGCTGCTAAATGACTACTTCCACTGATTGCCTTGCACTTTAATGTCTGTCATATGCTATTTTTATTTGTATTTTTTAATATTTGTGTATGCATGGGTCAGTGAGAAACGCGAAGAATTGACAAAAGAACCTGACTTTGCCTTTGACTTTTCTTTCTTTTTTTTGGGCCACTGTGCTCTGTTCAGGTGGCCGGTTTTAATTAATGCGTAGCTGAAAGGTGCGACCATAAGGCTCCTAAACTGATGTCATTCTGATCTTAATAAAATATCTGCAAGGCCAGCGTCCTTCCATCAGGGAAAGGTTTAGGCGAGTTTTGTTGTCATAGTCGAGTAACAGGCCCCAGACTGACGCACGTGACCAAAATCTTTAATGAACAATCAACAATGCATCAAGCATTTCTCCAAAAACCTGTTGAGAGCCATTTGAGATGAAATTATTCATTAGTCAAATGTTGACTGGTTGAAAGTAAGCTTTACTACAACCAATTTCATAATGATGAGGATGTACCAGCAAAAAAGTTATAAACAAAGAAATATGGGTAAAAAGCAGAGTAAACTGCTGTACTTTAATGTACAAATTTAATTTTCAATATGCTTTTCACTCCAACACAGAGATCTTCTTGACTTCCACAACACCGCAAAGCAAAGGTTTCAGCACAAGCCAGGGGAAACCACAGATGAGATTGTTCCGCATACTGATTACTGCCTTTAAATGAACACAAAATGTCAAAACATAGACATCTACATCTGCAGGAGCTGAGAGAAGCAGAACACAGACATCTTACAGCAGCAGTGTGATTGCACCAGAAACAGAGAAGGTGAGTTTGGAATTAGAGTAAGGTACTGTCCAAGGGCAGCACAAAATGATTCTTTCCAAAATGATTTAGAGTAAAAGTGGCCTTTTTTGGAAATTGTTTGGCAGGCAGGATGGCAGTGAAAGATGGGAGGATAACATGCAAGTCGGAGCCACATGTCAGAAGTTGCACCCACACTGGCTTCATTTAGGAGATTCAGCCTCTGCACGTAAGAAACTTGTTCAATCAGCTAAAATAATAATAAATAACTCTTAGCCGCACTGTTTCGGTACTGTGCTTACTTTCAAAACCAGACTGGAAAACCTGGAAAATATCATGTTTCTCTAAAAATTATGCTAACTGACCATAAATCAGTTTTTCTAAGACCTTTGTCAGAAACATGAGAATTGAGATAGGCCTGAAATTTGATAGGTTTGTCAGATAAAGACCCTGTTTTTTAATGAGGGGTTGTATTATAGCATGTTTGTAGTCAAGTGGCGCTCTCCCAGTACTAAGGCTACCATATATGACATCCAGAATGTATGGTGCTATGGAAGGAAAGACTTCTTTAAAAAGCCTAGGTGGAACTGTATCTACTGGGGAACCTGAGGTTCTCATGCAACCTATCAGCTCTTCCAAAAACGATTGACTGATGGGCTGGATAGCATTCAGAACTGCTGTGGCAGAGGGGGTAACTGACAGGTCAAGGGTCAGGGTATTATAAAGGACCTGATACTCAGTATTTTATCAACAAAGAGCTTAGAAAATTTCTCAAATACTTCTACAGAGGACTCCAAGGAAGGAGTTTGAGAGACATTAAGGACGTGGTTAAGAGTTTTAAACAAGACACAAGGATTGTGGTAGTAGGATGAAAGAATCTTAGAGAAAAACTTTATTCTGGCATCACTCACAGTTTTATTATAGATGTACCAGCTATCCTTTAACATCTGGAGAGATACTTCTAACTTGTCTCTTTTCCATCTGCGCTCAGCTCTTGTACAAGTGCATCTTGGTTCACAAATTACCTCATTAAGCCAAGGTTCTCTGTTGGTTTTAATGATTCTTCTTGTAAGCTGAGCAACACAGTCTAGTGTGGTCTGACAGATTAAATTAAAATAAGAGCATAGCACATTAACGTCATACCTTTGATGTGCTTCTACAAAAAAACTACCTAAATGTGGCGGGGAAATGATCTGCAATAGAAAGATTAACCATACGATAAAGTTGAGGACCCAAGATGCAGGGTTTATCCATTGTTGGAGCAGGAATATCACAAACCACAGGCATATGATCATAAAAAACAGCATCACCAACGAATGAATTAGAAACAGTAAAACCATGAGATAAAACCAAGTCAAGTCTGTGCCCACGTTCCTGAGTGGGGCCAGATACATACTGCACAAAGTTAAAAGAGTCAATAAGATTTACAAAGTCTTTGGCAAACAGTTTAGCAAAGAAAACACACATGAATATTAAAATCCCGAACAATTAAAACTCTGTCATATGTTGTCACCATCTAAGCCAGAAAGTGTGCAAACTCATTGATATAATCCTTGCTAAATTTGGGTTGTCTGTGTCTGTTGTCAGGTGGAGCCGGCACACGGCACAGGTAGGCTGGGGTCCCATGAAAGAGTGGTGGAGAGCTGGAATGTTCATTCTGCTCACATTTTAATAAATAAAGAGAATATGGTTGAAGATTTAGTAATGACTGGCGAACAGTGGAGTGAGTAAGCTTGGGGGAGCGGAGGGAGTAGGATGCGGGTAGAAGAGGGAGAGAGAGTGTGGGGGGAGGGGGGCCCTCGCTGCTTCCTTCATCGGCATGTGGGGGGCGTTGTTGCCTCCTTGGACTAGCGGCAGCTCCCGGGTGGGGGGGCTCTATCCTCGGGCGGTGGGGACGGCTCCCCCCGGCTTGTCTTGGCCCTGGGGCCCGGGGGTGAGTGGCGCCTGCTGGCAGCCTTTAAGCGCAGGAGAGGGGCAATCTCCCTGGGCCCTGGATCCCCGGACGTCCCTCCCCACCTCCCAAACCCTCATGGGGGCCGAGGGGCATGCCGGGTGGTGTGGGGGGGCCATCAAGATGGTCCCATTGGCTCCGACCGGTGTCTGGTCACCTCCCAGTTTTAATTGCACAATGGGGTCATCTACGCCCCCATCCTCTGGGCGCAGTCGGGGTCAAGTCTTGTGCCAGGGGGTGCTTGGACCTGGGGCCTGGGTTTGGGGCTGGCCCTGCTATCGGGGATGGTTGCGGGTCTTGGAGGGTACTGGGCTCCCTGCATGTCGGTGATGGTGGTGGGGGGTGCTTGGACCTGGGGCCTGGGTTTGGGGCTGGCCCTGCTATCAGTGATGGTTGCGGGTCTTGGAGGGTACTGGGCTCCCTGCATGTCAGTGATGGTGGTGGGGGGTGCTTGTGACCCCTTCATCCCCTTCATGGATGGCGAGTGTATGTTGGTGGTATTGATGATTGGAAAGGAAGGGTGGTGAGGA
>JBAMHX010000005.1:14331866-14347178 GCA_037177515.1 Pseudomugil tenellus
CTAGAAAATAGGAGGTGGTGCCTCGAGGTTAATTATAAATTAATTACTAATTGTTAATATTAATATTTCATATTAATGTTGTCATAGTAATTCTATTAATCCCACTTAAATTGCTACAGCAGTTTACTTTTAATGGAGCATCTTTCAAGACCTAAGGTGTATATTGTAATGAAGGTATCCAGAGCCAGAAGGAAGGTGAACAGGATTTATTAAAGGTAAGAAGGGATGAACTGAAACCTGTAAGGAAGGTGGAGGAGTCCAGGGGGGTTGCATGGAAGAGAAAAAGGAATGCAGGCTGTGAGATATCCAAAACGATAGACAAGGCAGGAGGAGCAGGAACAACCAGGGATGTGTACTCAATGTCAGACAAAACAATGACTGGTGATTTGAGGGATATAAGGCTGTGAGGGAATCAGGAACAGGTGCAGGTGATCAGGAATAATGAGTCTGGTGGCAGGTGATGGTAATTGGGCTGATCATGTCCTGAGCAGGGCGTGGCAGAGTCAAGGCCTGACAGTACCCTACCTCGAAAGGGCAGACTCAGGACGCCCCCAAAACAGACAACCAGGGTGGGGAGGGAGGGACGAAGGCAGAATGAAGCCAGGTCAGGAGGTCAACCGGAGGTCCAAGGCCGCAGGAACAGGAGGTCTGGATCTGGCGGATGGCCTGGATCAGGAGCTAGATCCGGAACCCGAAGAGTCGGGCAGCCCAGATCCGGCAGATTGCCAGGATGCTCAAGAGTCAGGAGCAAGTGCTGTGGATCTAAAGGTGAGCCCAGAGACCAAATCAGCCCAATGGACGACCCGACCCGGATGTGGTGGAACCAGACCTGGAGGTCGGCCTGGAGACCGAAGGATCAGGAAGAGAGCATCATTCTCTGATGTTGGACCCAGAAGTGGAGACAGAGGAACGTCATCATCAGAAGGACCGTCCCGACCCAGGACCTCCTGGGAGACAGGAACTGAAGAAGCATCCCGACCCGGGACCTCCTTGGAGACGGGAACTGAAGGAGCGTCCCAACCGGGACATGCTGGGAGACAGGAACTGAAGGAACGTCCAGACCCAGGACCTCTTGGGAGATGGGAACTCACGGAGTGTCCTGGGAGACAGGATACAGGTCTGGCATTGGAGGCTGCAGAGCAGGACTGGACCTGGGTGCTGGCGAAACTGGCGTGGAGAGCTGCTGCGACACTGGCGTGGAGAGCTGCTGCTGCGACATGGAGCCATGGGAGACAGAGCAGGAGCCCCAAAGTAGAACTTGGCTTCCATGACGGTGCGATGGTGATACACAAGCATTTTGAAAGAAAGCATGTGACAGATTCAGTTCCTGGTGAATTGATACCATTTGATACTTGAAAAGCCTATGCAAATAATTATTTTATTTTATTAGGTCCAGTGCCTTGTTTTTTGAGGTTTTTTGTATTTTACTATAAGTTGCTCAATTTATTCAAAGTTGTTAAATGAGATATGTTAATTTATTATCAGATAGCACATAACAGAGATTCCACTTCAAGCTGGAATCTAATGATGGTTATGTAAGAGCAGTTGCATGCTGGTGCCATAAGCTACAATTTTCATATGGTTCGATTAGTCGAGTAATTGCCAAAATAATTGGTGACTAGATAATTATGAAAAAAATCATTTATGGCAGCCCTATTAATAATCATTAAAAGAATCAGTGTGTCTTTTAAGGGAGATTTTAAAGGTCATTATAGATCAATTCATTTATTATTATGCCTAACACAAGACCAAATCTAGGTTGAATCTAATGAAGACAAATGCAGGGCAGAAAATGGTACTGTCAAGAATACCATGAACATTAAAATCACCTACTAAAATAACTTTATTAATCAGAGTACTGGGTCGGATAGGAAGCTGGAGAATTTATTGACAAAAGTTGTGTGTGGACCATGTGGATAATATACTACCGCAAACAGGACTGATTTGTTGGATTTTTGTTGACCAGAGTACCTGGCTGCAAGAGTTTCTAAGGAGTTGTAATTACTTTATTTCATATTTACTTTGGCTTAACTGTGCTCAGCATAGTGTATGGTTCTCTGCCATCTAAGATAAGCTTTGAATGCAAGCAGGTAAAGGCAATGATTCTCATGTCTTATGAATTGCTTATCCTCAGAAATGTTGCAGTCATTAAAGCAGTAATGATCTTAGCTAGATTGAGTTTTCACAAAGTGTCACCATTTGATTGCTGATGTTTGGACGAATTAAAAGTAAAACAGCTGCACAAATTACATTACAGTAATTTAGCAGACGCTTTTATCCAAAGCAACTTACATTTTCTGGGTCATATTGTTCAGTGTCTTGTCCAAGGACACTTCAGCATGTAGTCAGGGGACACGTGGATTTGAACCGCCAACTTTCAGGTTGGCAGACAACTGCACTTACCCCCCAAGCTACAGCCTCCCTGTTAACATGGAAAAATTTCAAAAGGGTGTTCACAAAAATATTGAGGTATTCATAAAGGAGGAGAAAGTCACTGAGCACGCTAAAGCTAAAGCTGTACTTGTGGATAAGAAACTTCTCCCTTAAGAAGGTGCGTTTAATAAGTTTGTGTTCCACCTTGCAGTCCCTTTATATATATAAGAATGGTTAATTTAGCAGGGAGATTTTCTATCCCTGTGATTGTCCTTAGAAACAGCTTCAAGTTGTCTCATTTGAATAATATACTATCTTTGTCAGAATTGAGGACCGGTACACTGGTACAAAGTTTCTGTTCAAAATTTGTTGACATTTTATTGCACCACATTGATCTCAAGCCGAACTTGGTGTCCAGTAATGTGGTTGTGATTGCCTGTTTCAAATTTCCCATCAAATGGTAAATAGACATGTTTCAGTTTTCTTTTGGGCAATAAATTGCAATGGAGCAGGGTTTTGGTGAATCACAAGATTATGACTGTTTCCATGGTTAAGCACACAATGGCAAAAGCAGAGACTGACTGTTGATCTGGAGGATCATTTCATCATGTTGGTTCTGACTTGAGAGGCTCTGTGTCTGAGACCATGTAGTTATGATAAATAATAATGTCTTTACTGGGCACCTGAGGATCAGTAAATCTAATGATTTCCTCTTGCAACATGCTTTTTGGCCTGGTCTTGGTGTGTGGGAATATTGTAAAGATTCTAATGTGTGTTAAGTGTTAAGTGTGCAAGTTCCTCAACATCCTTTGTATCTTATTCTAGCTGTTGATGGAGCGGCTGTTTGACCATGTGTTAGTAGACGGTGTCGGTCAATTTCCTCAAGCCAAGTTCTTGTTTATAGTGATTTGTGTGTCCATTTGGCTTTAGGAGGAAATTCCTATGAAGAAAATGACTGCTCCGGCTGTTGTGTCAGATTTGGTTTAGTTCTTTTCCATTTTGGTCTGCCAAAGTTTATGCAAATAGATATGGGTTCAAACTTTGTGTCTCAATTTTCAAACTGGCATTGAGACAGCTCTACATTTTTTCACCATTGGTATAGTGCTTACTAGAGTCAAGCCATGTTGGAGAGGTTTTTCCAGACTCTGAAAGTCATGGTTCAAGCTAATTGGCTATTTTTGCAGTGCCAGAGGTGATCCAAGAATCATTCAGTTTTCAGAGCAATAAATTGCAAAGACAGCTGTGTATTTTTTTAACACATTCAGTGAATGCCAGTCTGATGGAGTTCACATGATTTCAGATGATGAGAGTAACAAGCTGTATCACTGTGGCTTGTTGCTAACAGATAACGTTAAGCCTCCACATTAGACCATGAAACCTCTCCAGGTGTGCTTTAAGGTGGATAAAGGCAGATATGGTGGACCCAACATCCAGTTCATATGGCAGAGGTTGCAGTTTGCTTCTCTGTCATTTGTGTACAAAGTTTTTGATTATGAAAAGTTAACATGGTGCCGCATACCGAATGAGTCTGTATATCGACAGCAAGTGGATCAGCTGGATGTCTGGTGCATTCAGAACAACCTGGAGTCAGCATATTCAAGATGGTAGAGATGATTGTGGACTTTGGGAGACACTCTGATGCTCTGCCTTCCCAACAGTCCTGAGCTTAATCATTTTTCGTGTGCGCATGCATCCTGATATGAGCTGCCACCAAAATGAGGACAGGAGAAGATGAGACTATAGCACACTGAGTATGATTGGAGCCCCTTTGCCCCTCTATTAAAGGTCTGTACTCCTTCAGAACTCATAGAAGGCAGGGACCCTCTGGCTTAGAAGGATTTTATTCTTTAATCAGCATGATACTGCAGCTTTAACTTCAGATCTTGTGGACAAAATATGGTAAAATGTGGTCTTTTCACTTTTCATCTCAGGGAACTTATTTTACCCTGCACAGATTTTTTTTAAACTGCTCCTATCTGACAGTCGCTTCAGAACCCTGCAGACCAGGTCTGCAGAGGACTCCAGGACCTGAATTTACATCTCATCACAATCATGCATCTTTTATACTGCTCCTCTAATCTACTGAATATAGTGTGTGTAATTAAATTTATATTTTTACATATACTGTAGCCCTGTGTATAGTAGATATCACTATAAAAAAGGGTTTTATTTATTTTATTACATTTGACTTTTTTTATTCCCTCATCTATTTTCTATTACTTTTACTTATCCTAAGACTTCTACTAGAGGGACAACATCTGATAAGGAAAAAAAATTTATGTGTTAATATTTGATGAATGATGCTGATTCTGATTCAGCAGTCCAGTTCACCCATTGACACCAAATACTATGAACAGAGATGTAAACCACATTAAAAAAAGAACTGCATCAATGTATTCTGTAGTATTTTGACCAAAATACACAAATATTACCATAAGACCTTAGAAAATGTCAGTTTGTGACAAAAATGAATTATATACATGCTAAACGGACTGTTTGAGATGATGCACCCATGCCTTATCTTTCTCACAATTTTATGCTTCAAAGTCTGATTCAGCTACCAGCCATAACAGAGTGTTTATTGCATACAGTGCTCAGACCTGCAGACAGTCCTGCACACAATTATTAAATCTGGCAAAGAAAACTATTAAAATAGCAACTCATTTCAAACATGTCCTATCAACAGAATTTCATTCATAGTTAATTTAAACTGCCTGAAATGCGTGGGTTGTAGTATGAGGGCTTCTCAAACAAATAATTGTATGAAAGCCTTCAATCTAATTTCCTTCCTGAATATCCAATTCTTAAATCATTTGATTGATAGCTCAAAAATAGCAATATTGAACAGATGATTTAATATATTATAGCAATTTTTCTTTTACACAGAAAAAAACGGACCAGCTTCTATTTATATGCTGTCTATTTTTAGCAACGATGGTGCCACAGTATCTGACAAATTTAGAAGCCCTACACGTGACAGACTTATCCTCTACAATTCAGTGCTTTCACTTCCTCGCATGCATGCTCCTTTCATCTTTCTTGAACTGTTTCATTGAGAATTTAGTTTTTTTTCTCTTCTCCCTCACTCACATCATGTCTCATTCGTTTTATTCCTCCATTCTTCTTTTACCTGTATTCCCATTCAACTCTTTCGCTGTCTTGCTCTCTCTCACTCTTTCACTCTCTCACGCTTCTTTCCATTCAGTCATGAAACACTGACTAGAGAGTCACGTTTTGCTTCATACTTTGACAAACCCCTCAAGGCAAGCCATTTCAGGATATTTCACAGCAGAGCAACACACCAACGCTGTCACTCTCGCAGACATGGGCACACAATTCATCACACACGCACTTTCACGCAGGTACAATGAACACACACAGACACACACATCGCTGAACCTGCACACACTTTCTTCTTTTTTGCTTCACACGTGAATCCTTAGCCTGTCACAACTGATAGGGATTTACCACACTAACATGTTTTGCGTTACATACCCAAATATGACAAGCAGCAAGAAAAACAAAGAAGAGATTTGCTTAAGGCAAGAAAACAGCACAATTTATATAGATTCATGAATGTATGAATGCAGCAGAGCTAAAAATAATGCCTGTTTTATTTATTTACTTACTCCCCCCACTCTCCTCACCCAGAATCATTCAGCTCATGCCTCGGCTTTGCTCTCCGAGGAGATGTGCTATAAATAGAGGTGTTTCCCGTGCACGTTTCAGAATTATTTCTCTCAGTCTCTAAACCTCGTGCCCCCTCCTTTCTTGTCTCCGTTTCGCACGTTTTCTTTTCATTCTCTTGCAGTCATGCGTCAGATGGATACAAATGCAGACATGTACATTGAACTGCTTCATTTATTCTGCCACATGGACATGAGTAAATGCCCCTTACTTAAGAATATATTCACATGATGTATTTTTAGCTTCTATTTTGCTATGAGATGTTTTGATTCAGACTGAATAGAATTTTTTTTTTACTAGATCCTGAGTTTTTCTCATATTTGTGGTAAACACTGTTTGCAAATGAATGGAAGCAATGTAGGACATATACCTGTTTTTTAAACATTTTTCTAAATATTTTAGCAATCTGTCACTGCAATAGAGTGCATTGTAAGTCTTGTGCAATAATTTTCAATTTTTAAATTTTATTTTAATAGCAAAATGTAGTCCCAGAGATTGTTTGACAAGCAAGAACGGCTGCAAAGAAAGTTTTGAAATCCTCAAAAAGTGTTTCTTTGACTGGCTATCTAGGCAAATGTACTGATTTATGTTTCACAAAAAATAACACTCCACAGATTAGTGAAATCAAAGCTGTGGTTAAAAATGTGGTTGTTGTGAGTCTTCTGAGTGACAGTAAAATTTTTTTACAAACAGCATTAAAATGACTTGGTGTGTATGCACCTATACATGGGTGAAATATATCTGTATGTAGGGGCGTATATGTATGTGGGTATAAATGTATATATGTGTATTGTTACGTCCCACGCACAGGCAGTAACAAAGATGAGGCGGAATACCAGTGGTAAAGGTCAAATAAGTGTTTATTTTTCTCAGTCAGCCAAAAACCCAAAGTTCAGCGCCTGCTCTGAGGCTCTTCCAGCCCTGTCCTGGGAGAACACTGGAGATCAGACTGGTGGAGCTTTTAAGAGAGGCAGAGCATCATGGGAGCCAGGTGCAATTCATACCCCTAATCAGACAGCACCTGCAAATCAATTAGGACAAATAGAAAACAGTGCTGGTGCTGTCACAGTATATTAACACACACATATGTGTGTATATATGTGTGGGTATCTGTCAATGTACATACAGTAGTTATTATTTCTTCTTTTTTTTTCACTATATATACTTTCAATATAGGATTGGGAAACAAGATGTTTATGAGACGTGAGTTATAACTATGAATGATATGTAGGGGTGGGTGCAAATAAGTTTTACTTCTTCCTACCCCTTTTCAGCCAGAAATGTATGTATGTATGTTTGTGTATTAACTTTTTTTTTGCTGCTTGACTTATATTTGGTCTCAGCTCCTGGACTTTTAGTTTGACCATGAGTTATTAGTAGATTTGCTTGGCATATGTTTTAAAAAAGGACTAAAAGTTACTGACGTAAATCTCAGGCACCACAAAAAAAGAAAAGAAAAAAATCTGAATGTGTCTTTAAGGAAAAAGAAGAATCTGACCACATTTGGTTAACATGATCTAAGGTCAAAGCTGCAGTACCATGATGATTAAAGAGTGACATCATTCTGTATCATTCTGGATTTATGGCATATTTACTAGATGGGGAAACGTAAAAAGCAATATGGCATTTTTTGTGCTGAGGTGTAAAAAAATGAAAGAAGGAAATTAATTTAAGCAGGAGTGATGATTGCACTGTTTTCATAGACAAAAATAGTGAACATATCAAAGACCAGACCGCTCACAGATACATTTCACCAAACTCAAACGTGTGCTTTATTTTAGGCTGATTTACAGTATGTAAAAAACGATGAATTTGCATTTAGGTGTTTTATTTTGTAGCTTGTTAACCTGCGTTATAAATCTAAAATGTACAATTCTAATTAAAAAGAACGGGACTAATTCATTGATACGGCTACCATATACCTAAATGCTTGTGATGAGTAAACTATTGCAGAGAAACAGTGCCAAATGTATTAATATTTCATTCATGTGCCAGGGTTTTATCTAAATGGGAGTTTTTGTGGGTGTCTTATTTCGCAAGTCATGCTCACAAACATATATTTTTGTGAAAGGCAGCTTGGTCAAAACCGGAGTTTCTGCAAAAAATTCTGCTACTACTGCATGTATCCGATTCAATCAGGAACACATGTAGGCTAAAAATAAGTATAACTTGAAAGTCAGCTATTTTAGAACTCGGTGGCCAAGTTCACCTTACCTTCCCGGTAAATTGAGCAATAACTACAAAAGAGTTTAGTAACAATTTCACTCTAATTAGAGATTTTCTATGCAGAAACGACTTTGCGTTTCCATAAAAGAGCACAATAATCACTTAAAATTCACACACACATCACATTTTCCTGAAATTTAGAGTACCAGAGCCAGAACAGTATGAACAGCTGTTGTTTGTTTGTGTAGGTTTTTTTTCTTTCCGTATGTGTGTGGTCTTTAAATCACTTTATGCAACTATGTACCTTGGTGTGTTGGATTTCAATTTTTTTAACACCCATTTTCACAAAAAGCATCAATGACCTGAGCTACGCATTTGTATGACTTTACTTGTATGCTGTTTTAAAAAGGGCATCCACAATGGAGAGAGCAGGGCTTAAAGGAAATTGTTTATGACTCAAGTCATCTCAGAGCAAATCGGATTAAACTCAATTGGCCATTTCTGTATTTTTCCCATACATATGTGTTGACTTTGTGTAGTTTTGTAAAGCCAAGCTTAAATTAACGCCATATGACGTGTTGCATTTGGCCAATAAAACCACTCCCCGTCCAGAGTGTGGGTTGGATTTAACTTGGCCTTATTTTTTCAGTATTAAACAGACATGACATTCTTGTACTAAATAATTGCTGATAAAATGAGATTTCGGTGGTTTATCCCTCTCCAGCTCCACTGTCAGAAAGCTCAGTACCTATGATCCTTCCTGCCAGAGGCCGTACCACTTTATAACAGTTCCTCTGTCAGACATTCCCCACAGTCATTGGGTAACTCTTCATTTGGCATCTTTTCTTCATACACATTACACATTTGTTTTAGATTTTTAAATCCAATATTTTCTTTTTACACATATTTTTGCCATTTATTTTTTTATTGTGTATCATAAACTGTATTTTTATTTCTTAATTATTCCATTTTATGTAATTGTTTTACATTTCCTTTTCCTTTCTATTCTTTCACCTAAATGATGATTAAATGTGCTGTGTACAGCATTTTTGCATCTTAGTAGAATTTTACTCTTTTCTCATTGTGTCTCCATTATTCTTTACAGTCTTGCATTTATGAAGTATCTTTGACTGCTTTTCAATTTCTTATTGATTTCTGTAACCCATTTCTTCTTCTGTTATCTACCAGTAGTCTCATTCTCATATTTATTCTTTTTGTTTGTCTTAGTGTAGCTTGTAAGATGGATGCATATTAATTAATTTAACCTCGGCAATGAACATGAACATAGAACCTAAATAATTGGATATGATGCCTGTTAACAAAAAAACACTGTCAGAAGGAAGTAAAATATTTATGAGTGTTTGTGACTGTGCTGGCAGAAGTGGACTTATTCCATATGCTCAGGGGTTTTAGATGAAGTTATTATCCTCCTCTTTTATCAAAGTTTAATTAACTTCACAGTACAGAATTCTACTCTAACAGGCTGGCTCTAAGTCAGGCTGCAACAAATGGTTTGTATGATTTCCTATGTAAAACAGTGCACTTGTATTTTTGTACATATTCCTGCAAAATTTGAGCTAATCACTGTCCAAATCACTAAATGACTAAATGACAGGGCCATCTTGAAGATGGACCTGTCCAAACATTTATTGTAATACTACATAGTTCTTGTGCTATACAAATGTACTTGTGCATTTTAATAACATAAAAAGATTATAATGTCCTGGTGTTAGGTTTTGAGGATTTTTTGTAGAATAACCCCAGCTTTCATATGAATAGGAAGAAAAAACATCTATCCAGCCATTTTCTACCGCTTATTCCCAAACGGGGTCGTGGGTGACTGGAGCCAATCCCAGCAGCCAGTGGGTGAGAGGTGCGGTACACCCTGGACAAGTCGCCAGTCTATCACACGGCCACACACATAGATGAACAACTACGTATACACACACTCACACCTGCATGTTTTTGGACTTTGGGAGGAAGCCGGAGAACCCACGCTAACACAGTTAGAACATGCAAACTCCACAAAGATAGGCCACTGCCCGAGCCGGGGATCTAACCGGCAACCTGCTTGCTGTGAGGCTACAGCGCTAACCACCTCGCCACTGTGCAGCCCCAGAGAGAAAAACTATTTTTTTAAAAATTATTTTGACCATGCTTGGCTTAACCTTAATTGTGGGCTTATTATAAGAATTCAAAACTAACACCGGCCTGTTAAATTTAATTTTCATGACTATAAATAAAAACTTAAATTAAATTAAATTCCACAGAAATCCACTGGCTGCATGCTGACTTTATCGTGTGTGGTTTTATGTACCAAACTAAAAAATACAGTATACAGTATAGTGCACTGCAAAATATATTATATAACAAAAAGAAAACAATCTACACTTTGTTGTGTTTTTTTAAGAGGTTCAATTTCCTTAATGGAAAAAAAAATGTATGTGCTTACCATTTTCTTCTTTGGCATTGTCTTGAGACCCACCTTTAAGCTCACCAGGACCATCATCAACATGCTGGTCCATGTTTTACCTCAGGGTAAAACTCATAAATGGAGCCATGAGATGGAGCTGCTGGTCACTGTCAATGGGCTGTTGGTGGAGCACCCTCAGGGTAATTGCAGAGGCCTTTGCCATGCCGCAAGCCACAATTTGCCAGACTACCCAAAATGTCAGAAGAAATCATAACCATCCTCTGGAGCTTATAATTTCCCCAAGCAAAGAAGGTGGAAGAGGTTTGGAACAGCTTTGTTCGATATCCTGGATTTCCAGTGTGCTGTTGTGCCAGTGTCTGCTGCCTCAAACATACATACACACCCATTCTATTGATTGCACATTTGTTATATTAATTTAATGTCTTTATGGGTTGACAAATACTTTATGCATAATCATCCCATAATGGAGGAAAGAAGGAAAAAAACTCAAACCTTTCAAACCTTACATGTTCTGTCATTTACAATATTTACATCTTTACATTTCTGTCTGAATAGGAGAAGTGTAAATGTTTGTGGCCGATCCCATTGTCCAAAGCTAATCTGACAGGACAAGCTGTGTCTGGAGTGAGTGAAGTCATCTACACAGTAAAAGAGGAAACAGTCCTTGGTGGGAAAAAAAGCAGAGAATCAAAACCTGAAGCACAAAACACCCCTGCACAACTCTGCAAGAGAGCATCACATTGGCAGATTTCTTGGTAAATTCTCCATTCGAACTACAGCTCTGATACAGAGGGATTTTTTTCTTTCTACATCTAAGGGTATATGCCTTTTGATAATTATGGCAATGCCAGTAATTACAGTCTGAGTTAAGTTTTAAGTTCCAAAGACAAGTGGTAGTGCAGGTATTACATGTCGTGCCTTAAAAGACACAATGGTAATGTTGTCATTAAATCTATTCAAGTGGAAATTTTTCAACCATGTCCGTAGTAGTACATTTTAACACTAATTGCTCTATTCTTTCTATTCCTTCATTATTCCTTTCCTTTTAAGAATTTCACTTATCAAGGCAAAAGTTCATTACTCTGTTACTGGAACTGTCTTTAATTATTAAAATGTTTAATCAAATTATATTGCAAAGTGTTATTGTTGAAAGGCAGTGAAAGATGGAAATGAACTGCATGTACTAAAAATTAAATAAACAAAATTATAATGATATTATAACCATTATAACTGTAACCTATTAATCAAAAGTCAAAAACAAATGTTCAATAAATGTTATGTGCATTTTTGTTGTTACCATTCCTTTTTGAGTTGTTAATCCATTTTTAATCTGTTGTCATTCTGCCATCAGGACAATCTTTAAATTCCCTAATTCAACTAAATGTACTTAATATTTTCATATTCTTGAATTATGTCTTTGCATTTCTTACAGTAGGGTACTTAACTGGTTAAACTCAAAACATTTTGTGCCTGTGAGAGAGGAGGTAGGTGTATCACACTGACCAAACTACTGTAGTTGCTCAGTGATTCACTGTACGTGGGATCATGATAGCGAGCACAGAGGAGTTACAATTTTATTGTTCGATGTGCTGTTCACCACAATATCACTTTGGGTCAAACCTAAAATAAAAAAAAAAAAAAAAGTTAGAGAAAATCTTCAGGTAGAAAAGACAGAAAAAGCCATTTTTTTCTTTACACTTAAAAACTTAATAACTTCGGTCTATTTGTATCACTTGCTTTGAGTTACAACTTTTCACCATTAAGACCTGTGATATACTACATGAAAAGAAGAAAAAATACATGTAGTGCTCTGAAAGTGTGCATAGATCTGTTTAATGCGAGTAGGAAATTGGCAACATCGTAATCTGGCAACAGCGATAACTTTCAGTTTATGGAAAGTGTGTGTCATTGCAAAGCAGAATCCTATTGGAAGAAATTAGGTCTTGTGAATGATGGGACTAAATAGAAAAGGGAGTTTATATATCCAACGTTAATGTAGGTGGTTACTTGTACTGCTAATAACATTGGCTATTTGACATAAGCTGGTGTTTGCAAGAAAATGTTTTGAACAATACGGTAAATAATAATTAGTATCGACTACCCAACAGTAAGTCATACTTGTATATTTATATATATATATATATACACATGATGTGTATAAAGTAAATTAACTTCTCTTTGCAACAAAATGTATTTTAAGAAGCAGAAACATACCTTCTCTGAGTTTTGTGTTTGGATAGCTGTAAGAAATGTTATTGTGCATTAATAAAATGATATGGAACATAATAATAATAATAATAATAATAATAATAAGTTATTTTATTTCTGTAGATGAAAGGTTTAACATGCCAAGTCATTTACAATGTTAAACCACTTAAAGACAGTTTATTGCTTCCTTTTAACCCACTAAAGTTTCCATTGTAATGCCATGTTGTTTACTATGATTATTCAAGTTTTCAATCTCACAATTCCTGATTGTAACCCATACTGTCTTCTTCTCCAATTAATTTTCATGCCTCCGTTGAAACAAATTTCTACCAATCGCTGATACCCATGAGGCCCAATTCATAGTGTCAGAATGCTCATTAGCATTAGAATTAGTTAGACCACATACCAGGACCAGGTTAATCCTCATTCTGTTTAGAGCTACAATAACAACCTTGGGTACTGACCCCATTTGTTTCACTACATAATTTACTTTTCACTGTTCCATTTATTTTCTCCATCACATTACTGTCAGACAATGAGATAAGAAAAGGATATACTGCAGAGGACGTCAATGATTCTAAGCAGAATAGCCAGTTCTCTTCTATTGGATAAGAAATTAGTATTGTTTTTAATGTGCCCTAGATGTTTGATGTTGCGTGTCTATTAAGCCTAGACATGGATGAGAAGATTACTCAGATAAATAGGTCTGACCCAAAAACATAAGGTGTGACCAATTCAAATCTATTATGTCCAGTATATTACAGATGACTATATAAGTCAACCTGGACGAAATGCTAAAAACAATCAAGGAGAATAATGTCCACCTAAAGTGGCGAAGAAAAAAGAAAAACAAAAGAAAATAAAAAGACACAGAAGAACACATGAAAACTACACTTTAACAGGTAGTTTCACTAACTCAGTTATTACATAATTCTACATTTCCATAAATTCCATAAAATGATTGTTTTCACTAGATAAGCAAAGCTATTATCTACATTTACAAACAAAATCGTCAGTAGCCTCAGAAAGAAGTGATTGTATGCTTAAGAATAATTTGCTTCATTCAGCAGAATGATAATGAGATCCTCAAGGCACTGTGGGATTAAAGGAGCCACCAGCCAAGATTTTCTTTTATTTTCATATCACACCATCAGGTTGAATTTACCTTTTTGTCGGATTAATCTTGAAATCTCTGCATCCCAAATGAAGGAAAAGAGAAATTACATTTGTTGGACTATTTATTAACAAATTACATCAGCAAAGCATCAAAAGCCTAAATATTGATTTTACTGTAAATTTGCTCTAAAGTATGTTGACACTGCATATGATTTGAATTGACTGGAAAGTCAAATGTGGCTTATGAGTAAATATATCCATCCATTTTCTGTACATCTTTTTCCAATTCAGGTTTGCAAGTAACTGGAGGCTATCCCGGCAATCATTAAGCAATAGGCGGGGTACACTCTAGACAGGTCACCAGTCCAACACAGGGCAACACAGAGAGATAAGCAACCAGTTACATACACACATCCACTCCTAAGAACAATTTCAAATGATTACTCAACCAAACATGCATGTCGATGAATGGAGGGAAGCTGGAGTACCCAGAAAGAACCCACGCTAAAGTGGGTAGAACATGCATCCACACAGAGAGGCCACCGTCCAAGCCTATACTCCAGCCACCAATCTTTTTGCTGTGAGGCTGCAGTGCTAACCACCACACTACTGTGCAGCCTTGAGTAAAGATATTAATTACTAAATTAAAGTTTAGAAAATGAACAGGAAACACATTAATATCCAGGTTAATTAGGGGCATTAGAAATTTACTTCTTTGTGTGAACACAAGATGGATTTACACCATTTGATAATCAGTTAGAAAGGTTATTCAGATTCCAGTCATTTAATTTTCAAAATCTAAATATAAGAAATTGCTCAGTTTGATTCTATTTATTGGTATAAGTACTTCCTAGAGCTTGATTCCTTTTTATAAAATATTTGACTTTACCAACTAAACCTACAAGCTGGCTCGATGATGTTATACTGGTTACCAATATGCATAGCACTATGTAATAAAAGTTTGACTTTGCACACGCAAACAAGCAGGAAACTCTGAAGCCTGAAATACATCAAAACATACATGTGTTGTTTTCTTGTTTTAACACCACATATATGGACAGAAGTCCATATATCTAGCTCAGATATTTTGGATCAATATAAATATACAAACATAAATATTAGCTTGTTGTCACATTGATACAGTCATTGGTAAAGTCAATGACTTACTTAAGGCTGTTACATACTTCATGAGAAGCGAGAAATTTGTTCTTGTTCTCGGGGCTCCGAGAAGAAAATGACGTCATTTTGTTTGCGCGGACGTGTTTGAAGACAGTTCTCAACACACCGGGCTGGCAGAACTTTTTCTCGAGGGGCTGCGAGAAGTATTC
>JBAMHX010000005.1:14347278-14363201 GCA_037177515.1 Pseudomugil tenellus
TTGTACTTTTTTTTTGCGTGTCCAATGAGTTTGCACGCGTTTTAGTACACGCAAAGCTTTAGTAAATCTGGCCCTTAAACTGACTTGTTACAGGCTTTTGTTTCTATTGTTTCTATGATAATGAAGTCACTGATAGCAGTTCTGATAAGCAGAATAATCTCTAGAACTGCATTTTTGGTTCATAGGCATGTTATGCCACAATCTTCTTAAGACTTTTTAAATCTGTTTTCCTAAAGAAAAAATAATTTAAAAAACTTAAACATAAGTTTATGCATCTGTTCAGCAGATAAATTTTTCACACTCAAAAGGTAAATATTGTATCCAAAACTCATGACTCATTTACCAAATGTATGCCTGCACAAACAGTGAAATGATATCTAATTTACATACAAGTACACACAGACACACATACACAGACATACAAAAGTAGAACACATACCTCATTTGAATGTCTAACCATGTCTTCCCATGAAATTTTTTTCTAACTTACAATTAATCCAGAAATAACCAGTACACATGTCTTAAAATGACTGCTTGTTTTGATGGTCCAGGGGTCTCTCATTTATGTGATCTCCTTTTAGGTTGAGGCCTTGTGAACCTTGATGTCCCCTAATGGTGGCCTTTAGCTGTTCCTAAAGTCACAGGACTAAAACATATGTTCAGTCTCATTCCTGTAGAACAGCTTCCCAGAGAATCTCACAGCTGCAGAGACCGTTGCTGGTTTTTTTTATGATTATTATTATTATTATGTAAAGCACTTTGGTGGATATAATAGTGTTAATCCATCCAAATTTTATTTATATGAGGCTACATGGTGGTGGAGTGCTTAACACTGCAGCCTCACAACAAGAAGGTCACAGGTTTGATTCTTGGCTAAGGGAGGCTTGCACTGTGGTGTTTCTGTGTGGAGTTTGCATGTTCTCTCCCTGTATGTGAGATTTCTCTCCGGGTATTCTGGCTTTCTCCCAGAGACATGCATGTTAGGTTAATTGGTCATTCTAAATTGTCCCTCGGGTGAGTGTGAGTAGTTGTTTGTCTCTCTGTGTAGGCCCTGCGATAAATTAGCGACCTGTCCAAGGTGTCCAGCAATAACCTACTGCAACCCTGATTTGGAGGAAAGTGTAGAAAATGAATGATTCATTCATTCATTCAGTGAGTGAACCAAGAATTTACCATACAATGTTTTGGTTAGATACAGTCGTGGACAAAATTGTTGCTACCCCTCAGTTAAAGAAGGAAAAACCCACAATTCTCACTGAAATCACTTCAAAATTACAAAAGTAACAATAAATAAAAATTTATTGAAAATAATCAAAATCAGCCATAACTTTTGAATTGCTGACATAATCATTAAAAAAAAAAAAAAACTAATGAAACAGGCCTGGACAAAAATCATGGTACCCATAACTTAATATTTTGTTGCACAACCTTTTGAGGCCATCCTGGACGCCTCCCTGGTGAGGTGTTTCGGGCACGTCCCATCGGGAGGAGGCCCCGGGGAAGACCCAGGACACGCTGGAGAGATTATCTCTCCCGCCTGGCCTGGGAACACCTTGGATCCTTCCTGATGAGCTGGCAGATGTGGCTGGGGAGAGGGAAGTCTGGGCTTCCCTCCTTAGGCTGCTGCCCCCGCGACCCGACCGCGGATAAGCGGAAGAAGACGGTACGGTACGGTACCTTTTGAGGCAATCACTGCAATAAGGGATTTCTGTATTTGTCAATGAGCGTTCTGCAGCTGTCAACAGGTATTTTGGCCCACTTCTCATGAGCAAACTGCTCCAGTTGTTTCAGGTTTGATGGGTGTCTTCCCCAAATGGCATGTTTCAGCTTCTTCCACAGATGTTCAATGGGATTCAGATCTGGGCTCATGGAGGGCCACTTTAAAATAGTCCAACGCTTTTCCCTCAGCCATTCTTGGGTGTTTTTGCCTGTGTGTTTTGGATCGTTGTGCTGTTGGAAGAGCCATGACCTGCGACTGAAACCAAGCTTTCTGACACTAGGCAGCACTTTTCTGGCCCTGTGCCAGATGCAGCAAAGCAGCCCCAAAACATTACTGAGCCTCCTCCATTTTTCACCTTAGGGGCAGTGTTCTTTTCTTCGTATGCTTCGTTTTTGAGTCTCTAAACATAGAGTTGATGTGCCTTACCAAAAAGCTTCAGTTTGGTCTCATCTGTCCAAAGGACATTCTCCCAGAAGCTTTGTGGCTTGTCAACATGCATTTTTGCTAATTCCAGTCTCACTTTTTATGATTTTTCTTCAGCAGTGGTGTCCTCCATGGTCATCTCCCATGAAGTCCACTTTGGCTCAAACAACGACGAATGGTGCGATCTGATGTACCTTGGCCTTGGAGTTCACCTTTAGTTTTGTTAGAGGTTGTTCTGGGCTCTTTGGATACAATTCGAATGATCCCTCTCTTCAATTTGTCATCAATTTTCCTCTTGCGGCCACGTCCAGAGAGGTTCGCTACTGTCCTGTGGGTCTTGAACTTCTGAATAATATGAGCCACTGTTGTCACAAAAACTTCAAGCTGTTTAGAGATGGTCTTATAGCCTTTACCTTTAAGATGTTTGTCTATATTTTTTTTTTTTTTTGATGTCTTGGGACAATTCTCTCCTCCGCTTTCTGTTGTCCATGTTCAGTGTGGTACACACCTTTTCACCAAACAGCAGAGTGACTACTTGTCTCCCTTTAAATAGGCAGATTCAGCAATTCAAAAGTGATGGCTGATTTTGATTATTTAATTTTCAATAATTTTTTATTTATTTTTACTTTTGTAAGTTTCAAGTGATTTCAGTGAGAATTGTGGGTTTTTCCTTCTTTAATTGAGAGGTACCAACAATTTTGTCCACGACTGTAGATGCAAATAGAAATGACAGTGTATGTGTGCTGTCTTTTTCTTGTAAATAAGCAGTCCAGAGCATGGTTTGCAGCAGTTACTTATGGGATTTTGCTTTGTTGAGGCTGTCGTATCAGAAACCAACGACAAACGGCACTTTATGCATATCTATGGGATTCAAGGTATTCTGAGAAAAAAGTATTTGACACAACTGGAATAAAAATTGTTGATGGGTCAGCTTTGTGAACCTGCCCTACCAGGACTAAATGTCTGGGAAATGTTACAGTTACTGAGCTTTCTAGGGTTGGTCTTTCAAACTGAATTCGTGCCACAATGTCATTAAGCACATTTTGACCAAACAAACAAACTGCTTGTAGAAACTTTCTTAGAAAATGTGATCAAAATACAGAGTAACATTTCATTCACTACTTGAGTATAGTTAATACTGACCAGTGTCCTGAGCAACAGCAATTTAAATGATGACAATAAAGAATTAAAACCAGTAATTTCCTGTCTCCAAGTCCCTCAAATAATGTGCTAAAGAACTTTGGATTACTTATTAAAACACAGAGGAGTAAAAAAAGCAAAAACAAAGAAAAAATTGCAATTGATCTGCACTCCTTTTTGTGGTGTGTCTGCAGATTTTGGGATAAGTGATATTTAGACCATGTGATGTGTTTGGCATTGATCATTTTGGGCTCGCTTGCATAAGCCCATATCTGATTCACTGCATTGGAACTTAAGTTACGATTACGCAGGCGGTCTATACTAGGCATGATTTCACATTCCAATAAGACTGCAGTGCCTTGCAAAAATCTATGTCATATGCATTTTTCACAGTCAGTCAGACTATGTATTTCAAGGACAAGTACTCAGCACGTACAGGGAAAAAAATAAATGTATGTTGTGTTTAAAAAAACTAAAGCAAGCAGCAGCCAAACACAAATGTCCATACCAAATACTTAGAAAAAGTAAGGAGGATATAAGAGACACTATTCATGAAGGCTTTAAATGGTTTCATCCATTGGTCAGAAGATTGACGGAGAAGCAACATACTTCAAAAGGTGAATAAGAAAGCTGGTTGCCATAAGCTGAAATTTGATTTTGTGGTGAAATTCTTTATTAATGTTCAATAAAATGCCCTAACTTAAAAAGAAACCAAAAAGAAGGCAGTTGTGTAAATCACATCAGAATACTAATATCTGGTTTGTTTGGTTTTTTTTTTTTTTTTTTTTTTTTTTGGAGGGAAGAAACACGGCCAGCTATTTGTAAAAAAGAAAAAAAAAGGTCTAAGAAATGTTGTATGTGTCTGACAGGAAAAATTCTTTAGGTGTTATAGCACTGCTCGCTGTCTTTAACACCCTCTGCAATGTCCAATTTGCAGCAACACTTTTGCAAGTAAGCCTGGATTATTTTAGTTCATAGTACAGAGACACTGATAGAGAAAATTTTGGCTAGTTGTTGTTATGGCTGATAACCAATTATTTACCTGTTTACCAATAGCAATATTTTTACATATTAAAAGTTATGGACATCAAATTCTGTACAAACCTGTAATCCAGATGTTAGTGTATAACAAAAAGAATATTTTGTTGCAACCTTTTCAAGTGAATTATTTGGGAAATGATGCCACGAGTATAAAAAGGAGGTAAATGTTCAGTGTATAACGACTATCTTTTCCTCCCTTACATAACAGAATCATCCTCTGGTTGGCACAAATTTACTTTGTTAAAAGAAACTTTTACTATGTTTTTTATCTTTTTTGGGCAATATTACTTATGACCACAGGACTATACTAGAAGAACAATAGAAGGAAAAGGGGAGGAGTGGATGAATGGGAATAAAAAAACCCACAGAGAGCAAACTTTTAACTGTCCATAAAACAATATTTCTCTACAGGAAACTGTAAGCAGAAAATGGCTGCACAAGCTTTTCACTGAGTTTAGCCCGCCTACAAGCTCCCTCATTGGTTCTGCCAAACCTTATATCATTGGCTGTCCTTGCAGTCACTCCTGCTTTAGTCCGTGTGTACGTGCAAGGCTCGCGGTGGTTATCACTGGAGTCCAGTGTTGCCAGGTCTGTTTATAATAAGCAACTTTAGGCTTAGTTGTAAAAAAAAAAAAAAAAAAAAAAGTCAAAAATAAGAAGCAATACACATTTGGAATTATTTTTCAATTTTCCATTTACAGCTTATCTTATATTTAGCTCAGTTTACAATGTAGAGAACTAAATCTTATCTTTTTTTCAGTGGCTTTTTCATCATCATTATTTATGATTGTTCCAAATATAGAATTTGCTTTGGCTGCATTTAAAATATCATTAGAGACTAATGTCAGAATGTATGTATCATAAAACATTATCACTAGTTGGTGCATGGATCATATGGGATACATGCTTGTGAACACACATGCATACAGCCCCACACACACAGACATACAAATGTAGAACATATCCCTCCCTTGAATGTCTAAGCACTCTAGAGACTCTTTTTAAAGCAACATTTAGGAAAAAAACATAGTATGGTCCCTGGTTTGCGACATACTTCACCAGAGCTGTGGCACAAAAACGGAGAAAAATATGTGCTCTTCATCTATTAGAAGTTTCTTGCAAACTTCATCATCAAGCTGAAGCTGGATGCATACCATTTAAGATCAGTAACTGCTGTCTCTAAGGTGCTGACAGAAATCAGTGAACCATCACATTCCGCTTGTCCCATTTTTTAATTCCTCAGCGAAAGAAAATCTTTTCTGTTCAACTAAGCTATAACTAATATAGTTCACATTATTCCAATGATAAAAATTCCATTCATATTCATTACACTTTCTTTTATCAGACATTGCAATATGATTATAATCGTTGACATTTCAGAAACTTGCCCAAGATAGAACCCTTAAAAATGCTGACAGAATAGAAATTCAAAACATGAAACTTAAATGTGTTATAGACATTCAGCCTACATGTCAAGAGTGAATTATGTTAGTTAAGGAGATGTATGAAAACAAAAAAATAAATAAATCACTGAAATTTTTAGCATTGATGAGTAAATCTTATAACATTAATATGACATTCTGGAATGGGCTGCTCGGTGGCTGCAAACTGTAGTAGCTCTGTCTTAACTGTTGTGATTTTTGTGATTTTGAGCTTTCAATTTGGTTTGTCCAAGAAGACTTTTCACACTGGTAAGAAGCTGTGCTATACAGGAGATTTTCTGCATATTTTTTCTTCTCTTTTAAGGCTCGTTATGTCGAGTCTCCAAGGTAACGTAATTATTTACCACCAAGATCAACTGATAATGCTCTCCAAATTCAAGATTATCAGTGAAATAGCACTTTTAATCTCAATGGAGTTGAAAAGATGTTGTGATGGGTAACGTTACCTCGCTAGCTAAAAAAACTGATGAGCTCCAGGTGCTAACAGAACATCTCCTCACATCTTGTTCCCTTTGTTAGCATCGTAGGTATGTATTAGTTATTTGAAGCACTATCTACAATAACAGGTGTTTATTTTTGGTGATGATGGTTTGTGAACATTCTGTTACACTGTTTGTGATAACTTTGCTAAATGATCTCCTAAGCTTTTGTTTACTCTTTCCAAACAAAAGCAAAAGTTTCATGCAAAAATGCTTAAGATACATAGTGGAATTAAGATTTGATTCTAAGAAGAGATGTGTCTGAAATTACTAAATTAAGTGCATGTAACTTTCTTCAACATTTAAGCCTGTTTACTCTCACATGTTATTTAGAGTGTTTTAGCACCGACTTAAGTGTGCTTTGTATATTTCAGTTTCACCTTTCCTTGACTCATCAATAAACCCGTTATGTGGAGTTAAAAGGAGTTATGTGTCTTCAGAATATTGATGTCGGGGAGGCGTTTAACTGACTGCACAGTCATCCTGGACATGTTACCATTAAAGAGAAGATCTGCACAAGAGACATGGAACTGCTAGCTGAAATGAGCTACATGCTAGCCCCATGAGTCTACAGCTTTCCTGTCACACCTCCACTCTGTCACCCTGCAGCTCAGTCAAGGACCTAGAAACAAACTAATCTCCTCCACATCTCCTGGTGTCAAGTCCAGATGGTGTCAGTCCCAGATAACTGCCCGATTCTCCAGCACAAGTTCAACACCATTCTGAGTCAGAAAAGAATACCAGTGGTGTTGAAAACATCCTGCCTTGTTTCAGTGCCTGGAAAACTCCAACCAGCTGAATCAAATGCCTACAGGATTTGAATTTCCCTCTGGGATTAATAAAGTATATTTCATTCATGACAGTAGATGCTGCTGTTTCTCGTTGCCATGCAACACTGAACTTGCAAAGTATATTTATAGTTGATGACTGAATCGGTATTATTGTGTGAATGTTTTAAGGCATTCACACACTAGTTTTCCTGTTTCTCTTTCTTTTTCTCCTTTGTTTATTGTAAACTTTTTCCCTTTTTTGAATTCATCTTACACCAATTTCCATTATATTTGGACCTGATATTGAGCTAACACTTCTGCTACAATTGTTGAACTAATTTCAGTTTATCTTTTAAGCATTTTACTCAAACACTTTTTTTCAAACAATTTTATTTAAACATTAGCAACTTCAAATCATTTAAACTTTATTATGATTTAAATTAATGGTTCAATGAGCAGGTTCCAACTCCCTTCACTTATCTTACACTCATTTCAGTTCAACTTTCCACCAATTTCAACACTTTCCAACATGAATTTGTGGTTTCATCTTTCATCTCTAATAATTTCCCCAATGTTTTAAGCTTTCTTTAGCATTACAGTTCAACTGATTCAACATGAAAGTATTCACTCTGCTGTTCTGCAAGAAAAGAAAATTTCTAGTGACATATTGTATTTTATTTGCATGTGTCACATCCATCCATTTTCTACCGCTTATTCCCGAACGGGGTCGCGGGGGGGCTGGAGCCAATCCCAGCTACAGAGGGCGATAGGCGGGGTACACTCTGGACAGGTCGCCATCACAGGGCCACACATATAGACAAACAGCCACACACGCTCACATTCACATCTAAGGACAATCAGCCTAATCCCCAAGCTGCATGTCTTTGGACTGTGGGAGGAAGCCGGAGAACCCGGTGAGAACCCATCCTAACACGGGGAGAACATGCAAACTCCACACAGATAGGCCACCGCCCGAGCCGGGGATCGAACCAGCAACAGCTGTGAGGCTGCAGTGTTAACCACCTCGCCACCGTGCAGCCCGCATGTGTCACAGTTTAAACAATTTATAAAGTCAAATGGTCTCAGTCTTTTTCATCATAGTTGTATCAAACTGCAACACTACTTTAAACATAATCGATGACATAATCGCTAAGCTACACATTACAAACTCTCAAGTTGGGAGGGTGGAGATGGTGGGAGGTGAAGATGGTTGGGAGGGTGGAGATGGTGGTAGGTGAAGATGGTTGGGAGGTGGACTCAAATACAAGACGTAGGAATAGGCAGGAGGCATCGGGATAGCAGACAAACTGATATTTATTTTTTAACTGAACACAATCTGAACTGAACTACAAACACAAACAGAACCACGATTAACAGTAACCAATGAACAGGCGACAATGAATTCAAAACAAAGGACACAAATACACAGAAAACAGAACAGGTGAACACAATGACTAATCCAACCCAGGTGAACTAACGGACAGAAAATAAAGCTGAAACAGAAACACAGGGCAAAACAGGAAACCAAAAAACACCCACACCGTGAAAACCATGACACACATTGCATTGTACATTAGCAAGACATCAAAATATCTGCCATTTTTTAAATGTACAGCGACTTATTCAACAAAGAAAATTAAGTTAATTATCGGAAGAAAGAAGAAAAAAGAGAAAGGGATAAAGGAATATACATAACAAGAATTGACATAGAATTTAGTTTTATTTGTTGAACCAAGCTCACAGTAAGGGTAGAATTAAAAATGGATGCTGCATTAGGTGTTGATAGAGAGCGTGTCACTGAAAATTTGTTCTGTAGTGCATCTCCAAAAATGTAAACCAAGTTACATTGTTTTAGCATTGTCATCAGGTGTGGAAATACTTACTAAATCCAGTCATCCTATAAATGTCACAGATGCCTGTGGGATTTATAATACTGATGCTTAAAGAAGGAGGTGGTGAGAGCATGTTTCTTTATCACCTGAGTGATCAGGATTTGCTAATGACGTTGTGTCTTATATGAGGCTTGAAAGTGGTTGGAAGGAGAATGTTCTGATCCTCAGATTTGGTAACTCTTTATTGTCTTACCTTTTCAGCTAAAGGAATTAAATGCAAAAGATGTTATATTTCTATGTTTCAGGGGAAATTAGTTTTGACTGGGAGATTTGCCCTGTTTCCAAGAGATGTGATGAACTTGAATTCAAACAGTGGATTTTATTTGCACATTCTAAATACTTTTTTTAAAAGGCGTGTAAAAAATTTACATCAGACAAATCTGAAAAAAAAAATGTATGTCCTTTTTAATAATTAAATGCAACTTCAGTCTGCTTATAAACAAATTAGGTGACATATAAGTGAAATGTAAAATGTTGATGTTAAATTGATGTTATGTGATAGTTGTATAATCATGTATGAAGGTAATTTCTTCATCTCAAAAACAAAATCTACCAGCAGTTGTGGGTAGACCCCAGCATATGATATGAATATATATATTTTTATGTTGCAGTTGATTATCTTTTTGAATAACTGTAATGAGTTTGATAAATACTTGAACACTAAAAAGTTGTACTTGTACATTCAAAAGTTCCGAAAGGGTCAAATTCAGCTCACCTATAAAGGCTATAGTGAATTTTAGGTTTATTCTGATAATTAAAAAATGTAAATATTCCTAACATTTTGTGAGTAATATATATTAAAATGACAATGCAATCAGAAATAGCATGAAAAGGCAGAGGAGCAGATGTCTAACACTACAATCCGCCAAGAAACCTTGGTATTTACGATAAATAAACAAGAGATATGAACTGAAACCAGTTTGTTGTTTAAATGATGTATTTCTTTCTTGAGATTAGTTGCAATCAAATTGTATAATTAATTAAACTGCAAAGAGAAATTTTAGGGCATGCATTAACAAATGAGCAATTAATGGCAGTTAAACTTGGACAGCAAGTCTGCTGTTTTGCTCACATAAGTGGGTCAGGATGCTTTTGATGTTGTGGCTGTGTTGAGGGACAGATGGGACATCATGTTCTGTGGTCTGGCTGTGCAAGATGCAGCCGACCACTATGATCCTTTAAGTTTAAACTGTGAAAAAGATGGCCAAAGATAAGCTAAAAACCTCACAATACAGTTTTACAGACATTACCTAAATGCTCCCTTATGTTATGTCCAGAACATATCTTCATTTTCTTTTTACGTAATAATTAAAACAAGACTGACTTTTCTGAAGGCTAGCGAGTCAATTACCTGAACGTGATGGCTCAATCCTCAACCACTCCTTACACACTACCCTTAGTGTCACTCCCAATGAAGTCACATTCACACATGTGGAGCGCACTTTTATCAAAAGGGGAGGGCATAAATAAGATGGGCAAGAATTAGAAGCCCCCTGTCCTCCACTGGCCAAAATCTACACAGGGACCTGGGTAGGTTTCCATCCACCCTGTTCTTCCCTCTGGAGGAATTTATCGTCTCCTTCAGGAATGAAGCTATGCACATCTTAAGTCAAGGGTGTCCAAAGTCCTCTGTCCTGCAGGTTTTCAATCTATCCCTGTTTCAATGTGCCTGGCTTGGAACCAGCAGCCCATTAAGGGCTCCACAATGACTCTCCCAGGTTTCTGGAATGCACTGCAGGCATCAAAGTCAAGCTTAATAAATATTTGCCAAAAAAAAGTTTAAAAAAACACTTGCAAATCAGTTTTTATTTAAGTTTTTTATAACTTACCAACTCCACTGCCGTTGGTTGTATCCCTAAAAGAAATGCTGATGTCTCATAATTTCCCTGAATTAGTAGCTGACCTGATATTGTTGCAAGAGTTGGAACTAAGTGATTTATACAGCAAGGCAGGTTATGGAGGATGGCTTGACCGGTTGAGGTTCAGGAATCCAGGTGGTGTGGTAAGCAGTCTTACCATAGCAGGTAAGCAGTTCCATCAGCTTTGGATCCCAGGCAGAAATTCACATATGTAACAGTATGTATATGTAACAATGATCCAGCACTGCATGAAGGTCAGCTTTGGGTTTTCAAAGCAGCTACATCTTCTCAGGCACTGGATGACAACTCATTAAATTATGTTGTTTATTATTGCTACTTCATTTTGTGTTAGTTATTAGTCCTAATTGTACAATCTCCCTGTTGCTTTAGACAACAGTCATTTTGGTTTTCAATTTTTCTTAATTGCTTGGTTACAGAGTCAATGTCTTTTACCTGAATCAAAATAGCAAACAGGTATATTTAGAAAGATTTATATTTGCCACATTTCAAATGGATGATAAAGTTTAATCTTTTTCTGACCTCCAAGAGCCTTTGTAGGCCAGAATGTTTTTTTCTTTGAGGAGTGTTGCACATTGTGTCAGAGGATGCATCTGTGAAATGTTTATTGTGTTTCCTTTGTTCTTTGTTCGCATACATCCAACTTTTTTTTCTTTTGTATTGAACTTTTTCCCCCTTTTTGTATCCCAACTGACCACCTATAACTACAAGGGGATCAACAACCCAATTAAAAGCAGTAAGGCAAAACACCAACTTAACCAGTTGGGAACAGAATTTCTAGTTCTATAGCAGACTCACCTCAAGAAGTTCTGTACAAACACTCAATAATTTGAGTCAGGCATGTTGGAGCAGGGATACATCAAAAACTTGCAGGATTGTGTCCCTCATGGACTGGAGCAGGACCCTCCCCCCACACTCCTAATCAAGCTTTTTATTAAAGAAGGGTGAATATGCTCTCTCTAAATCATCATTTTTTGAGAGATTCATATGTGTGTGTGTGTGTGTGTGTGGGGGGGGGGGGGTCTCTGTTCTGATTAACAGACCTAACTTAAGATGAGTATGTCTCTATTGATGTCTCTATAGCTCAACAAGACTAAATGTGTTGGTTGAGTCCCATTTTATTAGCAATGGGCAATGAAACACTTTTGCGTTCGAACTCAACTATTACAAGTGTATGGCAAAATGATTTTATTTATGCTAACCTACTTTTGAATGTCTCTCATAATTCTTTGTTCCCACAGTTTTTCTTCTTCTTTCAGATTTTGGGTATATACGGAACTTGGGTAAAAGCTCATTTTACCCAGTACTATGGCTGCTGAGACTTTTCCCTTCTATGACTTTCCATTTAAAGCAAATGGTAGTTTTATATATGTTGGAATTGTGACTATACACAAATGACAGGACTGATTTAAAGCCAGTGTGTGTAGAGAAGAACTACAGGAAACCTTTGACCTCTGTAATAATAAAAAGTCTTTTTCCCCAAATACTAACATTTTTTTGTTTGAATACTTACTTGCAGCACTAACATATGAATAACATATTTGAAAATTAGACAATAGGATATCCAGATTTGTTCTTCAGACCTCTCCATAATTTCTAAGTGGGAGAAATTGCAATATATTGCAACGTGGTTCAAATACTTATATTCCTCACTGAAGGTTTAAATAATTAGCAAATTATCATATTCTGTTACTTACATTTTATGTAATGTACCAGCGTTGTTGGAATTAGTGTATTATTTTAATTCAATTTTACTGAGAACTAAACCAATAATGTTTTATTTGTCACAGTCATTCTAAAAAAACAGAATTATATATAATCATTAATGAATATAAAAAAAATATTTGGAAATGCTACATACAGAGATGCAGTCACAAATATGTAATTTACACTAATGAGCCTGACAACAGATGTGCAGTGTCATAAGGGAAACTCATGTGACTCTTTGCTTCCACCATTACATTCTGTAAATGTTGGCTTACCTTTTTGCTGAAGTGTGTCCTGTATGAGGACCAGAGTATACACTTTCACCCTCCTCCTCAGATCTCAGCAGCGCTCAGCAGTTTGGACTCCTCTGACTGGTTACCACAGTAGTAAATCCAAGTCATAGCTGTTATCATGCTCTCCCCAGTCACTTATTGTTTACCACTGGAAGATCTGTCCCTCTGTCACTCTCTCTTCCTGTTCTTGTCTTCATGCTCTACCTAAACTGCTCATCTAAGCTCCACCCAGGGTCGCGCCTCAAGGCATGATCAATAGGTCATGCTTGAAAGAGGCTTTCCGTTTCCCTGCTGTCTCCTTGATACTGGCAGATCGACTCAAAACAGACAAATAGCCTTGTTCTGAAATGTTTTTTTTTTTTCTTTCTAGTGGCACATCTGTCTGGATCTATTCCCTCTTTTATCCATGGCCTAGTTTTTGCTTTTTGCCATTCTCTCTTTTCATCTCTCTTCCTTTGTCACCTTGTTCCCAAGTGATTAAACCAAGACATATAGATGCTTACAAGTGCTATCTTTGTTTGGGCTTTTGACTTCTTAAAAAAACGTCTCAAAAATAATGAAGAGTCAGTAATTGATTTTTGAAAGGCCGTCTGTCAATGTTAAAGTCATGGGAAAGAAGTAATTACACCTGGCAACAACCACAGTAGTGGTTATTGATCACGTTACAACAGTACCTTTGCAATACTTCATGTAACTTCCCCTCTAACCTTACAGTCTGTTATCTTTATGTCAACTTACTTGTGATGAAAGCATCTAAAACGATACCTATAATATTCTTTTTTACTTGGAAGCATAGAAAGGAAGAACTAGAATAGATGAAAACAAACTGTGGGTATGGTTTTTCATCTGAAGGAAAACTAAAATGCACAGATTTAGGAAATGTACTAAATGTTGTTTATCCTGCAAGATGTGTGAAAAATTTTGCTTTATTTGACTTACTAGGACTTGAGTGGGAAGATGTGTCACCGTTTGTGCTCAACAAATTGGATGTGTACCTTTGGCAACAAACAGAGAACAGAAAATACAGACATTAATCTCAACAACCTAGATTGATGAGAAAAGACAGAAAAACCACAGTGGTGAGAAATTAGCATTGGTCTTTTTAGTGTAGATATTAATTGATTTTATAAGTCACATTGCATACGGTTTAAAAAGATGACTGTGAAAGATTGATGGCAGTGATTAAACTGTTAAAATTTCTCAAGGGGATGACGGAAGGAGCTGAGGGTCATGGGCATTTGTTACTTTTCTTCTCTTAATTCCAAACTTTAAGACAGTAAACAGAAGTGATACAGGCTGAGGTGCTGTTCATGTTTCACCTCAAACTCTGACTCACTTGAAAAGATCAATATCAGTTTCCTCTGTGTGCACCAAATTAACAGGTCTAGGCAGTGGTCTGGTGGCCATCAAGCATAATGTGATAAATCCCAGTGGCCCGCTGCATTGTTGGGCTCTTGTACATTTTGAAAAAAAATCCATAAAAGGTTATTCCAACCCTGTATTTCTCTTTACTGGTAGTTTCTGTGTGTTTGTCATTCACCATACACAGGCCAATCACAGTCCATTAACCAACCTGAAAGTCAAGTCTGTAAATCTTTTCCTGTTTTCCCCAGGGTGCAGAATCTGCCAAGTTAGAATGAGTCCTGTACTTAACTATGTTACTGTTACTGAAAGACAACAACCACTTTTGTAATCAATTTTGTTAGGTGTGCTAACTAACCTGTGTCATTAAGGATATTCAATTGTAGCGTGACCAAAAATAGAAAATAACATTTTAAATGTAATACCATTTTGTGTTGAGGTTGTTCCGGTTTTTATTTGTCATGTTTACTCTTACACACAGCTGTGTGTAAAGAAGATCAGGGGCTAATCTTTGAGTATGTGTCTAAAAAATAGTGCACCACACTGTTGTCAAAATCAAGGTTACAGCCAAAAACCTTTTACTACTTCTGCGTGCAGCTGATACAACCAGAAAATGTGTCATAAGTAGGGATGGGTACTGATACTTGGTATCATAATGGCACCGGTTCCGACATAAACGTTACTAACCTGACCGAAAAGAAACACATATTTCAGTGCTTCATTTCGGTTCCCCCAACTGCGACCCAATTGGATTAAGCGCAGCTGTACAGAAAATGCAAGGCATTCCGGTTCCAACTTGTTGGTTTTTTTTGCATGTCAAATACGTTGTATTATAGCCAATCAGTTTACGTTTGTAATGATGTGAGGCGGGCCCAGGTAATCAGGAGTGGTAGAAGCAGACCTACGGCATCAAAATGCCCAAAGCGAAGCGGTCGAAAGCGTGGCTGTACTTCACAGAAAAAGATGCAAACTCAGCAACTTGCAACAGGTGCTCTAAAGTGATACTGTGTAAGGGAGGTAACACCTCAAATTTGATTAAACATCTGACAACGCACAGCGTAATTTTAAAAGCCGAGCAATGCACCGTATTTGATAGCTTGCGAGACGTAGCAAGCACTTCCACTGCACTTGGAGTTAGCAACATCCCAGACCAAGAACACGTAGACAAGAGTCCTAGCCCCACCGAAAGTGCCAAAGAAATTATGGCTGATGATGACAGCAGCAGCAGTCGGTCTTCTTTGGGTGAATAATTTGTTGTTTTTCACATTTAATTGACGTCGAGTAAGCATATTATTATTAAAACACGTAGGGAGAACTAGAAAACCCGATGTACAGACGATGTACAGTCGTCTCATGCAGCGGTCTTTTTGTTTGATGGCAGTGACTCCCTTCACACTGGCAAAAAAGTCTCAATTGTCGAAACTGTTGGAGAAGGCAGCAATTGCAAATGCCACAGCAGCAGCAGTTGCACAGATATTTCACTGCATCATTGTCCTTTTACGTCAATATACAGTTTTTATGTTTAAATAATGCTCTTTTACTATTTGTGTGTTCAGCCTCCCACAGAGGACCCTTGAGCAGACTCTGAGGTTGATGATGTTGAGATGGACAAGCCACCAGAACATGTCATTTACATTTTTCAAACAGAAACTTGTTCAACTGTATTCTAAAATTGATCTTTATTTATTTTTACAAATATTACTTTTTTGTTTTCCAGCCAAGAAAGGTGCAGAAGTCAGCCTTGGAAAAGCTGTTTGAAGATGAGGACAGAGAGCTT
>JBAMHX010000005.1:14369563-14380435 GCA_037177515.1 Pseudomugil tenellus
TAATTGATGTTTAAGTTCTGTAATAGTTGACCCAAAGGGAACATATACAAGTTGAACAGAAGAGGTCCAAGAACTGACCCATGAGGTACTCCACAAGTCATGGCCACTCGCTCAGATTCATTGCTGTCTATCTTAACAAAATAACTCTGCCCTTCTAAATAGGACCTGAACTAGTTAAGGACCACTCCAGACTGTCCAATTCAGTTTTACATCCCGTGCAACAGGATTCTGTGATCTACAGTATCAAACACAGCACTCAGATCCAACAGAACCAGGACTGATACTTGACCAGAATCAGTATTAAGCCTTAACACAATAAATCACATCTGCAATTTGTTTGACCTCTTTCACATTTTCTTCCAGAGTCTGTTCATCACACCTTTGACAATATAGCATGGCTTTGACATTTGATGCATGAGCTACGAAAATAAGTGAGAAGCTCTAAGTGTTCATTTAGAACTTTCATACTTACAAGGGCCTGATTTCTGTCCTGCATCTGTCAGCTTTAATCCTGAAAATGTGGTGTGCCTGTACATCTTTTCAGCAAATTTATATTTCATATTGCTGCTAACCTCCTTGATCTCTTTCAGTTCATTCCTCTGAGTAGTACTTGTTGTAACATCAGCCAATTCGACTTACGATGTGAATTAGTAGAGAATGTCACCACATTTTTACTCTAGCTTTACTAATACATACATCACAGATGATTAGGCCTTTTTTATGTCCATGCAGTAAATGTTACATCACTGTACATGTTTCAAATGAAAATTTGAAACATGGGCAATTCAGCTGCACAGACATCAAGTGCTTGTGTGACTTACAAGCACAAGCAAATTAAGCAGATGTTTGATCATCTTGTAAAATCATAGCAACATTTTTAAGCCATTTTAGATGATTGATGACCACAGGTGTGAGATGATTCATGTATTTCCTTAATGGTGCTTCCTTTTTATTCTGAGTTATTTCCAGGGGGCTTGACTCATGGCACATCAGTTTGCAGTTTCACAGAAATGACTGCATGACCAGAGAGAGGCCATGTGTTTCATATTGGTAGATATATTTCCTTCTCAGCTGCTCTAATTAAAGTTGCTTTCACAGTCCCAACTACTAGTCAGGGGATGCATCTATTATATTAAATGTGGTGCCAAAGCTCTCAGAAGAAATATTTCTCTTTGCAATTTTTGCTACCACAATCAAATTGTTCAAAAGATATTTGGTATTTTTTGTTTTGCTATGTACTGAGAAAAAATCTTTTCTTTCACTCTTTTTTAAATCTGAAAGTCACAGTGAGAAAGAAGTGGTATATTGTCAAGATAATATATCCAAGCCTGATTGGCATGACAAACTTGTAGCGTGACCCCAAGTCAGCAAAGACGTTGGACTACTCCTTTCAAGTTTCACTTCTCCTCCAGGCCACATCTAACCCCAAGAATCAGATACAAGGACTTTGAAGTCCCATCAACCATCCGTTAGTCTGACAACCCAGAAACATCTGGACTAACAAACCTGTTTGACTCAATCAGACAATTCAGTGTAAATTAGAGAATCTCTGGGAAAGTGATAACTCTCTTGTTTACAACCCCATTTGAAGCTCACTCCAGAAGATTAGGACCAGCTAGGGGTCCATCCAGATGTCTTATCACTTCCCCCCTCTGAGTTAATGAGAACTTCAAACCCAGAACTGGACCATCTCTAAAGTGATACATAGAATCATATGACTTTGCTTTAGAATCCCCAGAACTTTGACAGGAATGGACCTGGATGCTTGCGTGGAATATACCTTATAGATTGAACCACTTTATAGAATTAAAAATAATGTAAGGACTAATCAATGAATTTCTATGACGGTTCAACAGTGTTACCCAGAGTGTCTTACAGGAAATGTTCAAATTGCTCATCTCTGTTATCTGTTGAAATAATTTCTCTCCCTTTTCCAGATATCTTCTGAAAAATGCATTACCTTCTGTTAGGTACAAGGAAAATGATGTCTCACCCTGCTAACCACTATTTGCTTGTGTTAAACAGGTTATGATTTTAGGTTGGGAAAAATATGAATAAAGTTATACCTCGGCAATCCGACCTGCGGTCTTTCCCAAAAGCCCACCTACGATGACATCATGCTTCCTGATTGGCCGACACCAAACACCGCGAGTAGGACCCGCTGAGTTTAAATGCCCCAGCGCCCTCCTCTCTCGTCCTCTTAGTTCCTCTTACCGCTCTTAGTCCCTCTTAGTTGCTCTCAGTTCCTCTTACTTCTTGTCTCATGTTAATTGTCTTCTTTGTTTTGCGTTTGTTTCTTTTCGGCCTAAGTCTGTGTTATCTGTATACATGTGTCTTCCTATGTTAATCTCCTAAAGCGATCGACAATCAGCTACAAAAGAAAGTCTAGACTACCAAAGTAATTGCATGCAACAGTAACTGATTGATTCCTTAAGAGTTTAATCGTGTTTGTTATTTTCCGGTTAAGTTAATTCGCTCGCAACCCCACTACACCAGCAACCTCCTTCACCCAGAACACCTGAAGCATCCCGAGAACCAGCCTGAGGCCGGTGAACTTGGCGCAGAGCTGCCACTAACAGTGACTTCGGATCTTCTTCAAGACGCAGACCTGGTACGGTCCCTGACGGAGTTTGTCTCTGCTGGAAGCCGAGAACGGAAGCAGGGCCCAATGCATTGGTTCCATTCTGCCAGGCGAACATCGCAGAGCGCTTCGATCCCCAACGCTGAAGTAAGACAGATACATTACCCTAAGCTGTGTATGGCCTGTATGCTGGTGTCTGAACGGACAATCTAAACCTTCATTCAAGTCTCAAGGAGACGTTTAAATTAAGTGCATTTGCCCCATAAGTTACCTGAGGCAAACCCCCTTTCATAAGCTACTTGGTCCTTCATCATCCCCACTACGTGACCGCGAGTCGCGGTCTTATCAAATCATAAGATCTATTTAATCCCTGCATAAACCATTTTCCCAGCCTTAAATCATTAAGCTGAATCTCTTAGACAAACTCATTTAATCATACAGTTACAGATATCCTTTGATCTCCCCTTTTTCTCTCTCTCCCTCTCTCTCTCTCTCTCTCTCTCTCCTCTCTCTCTCTCTCTCTTTCTCTCTCCGTCTTCCACGCTACCGCATCTTGTGTTTACATCAGCTACATTGTGTGATTATTACACTAATTAACCTGCATCTATGACTTACCTGTCTGGATAATAAGTAATGCGGTGTTAATAAAGTGTGTTTTTGTAATTAAGAAGTTGTAACAGCTTATCTTTGAGAAACTTGCCTCTTTCTGTAAAGACCTTGCCCCGATCAGATTAATGTGAGATTGATTTAGTTTATTTCAATTCAAATAAATGTCTTTTCACGGAAGCCCGTTTCGGCCGTGTTATAAATTTAGAAACTGTGGGGCCCCGAGGTTGATTCACGGTTTAAACACTGTCAAACTAAGTCATTTAATCTTCATATCCATAGACACTATATTAGGATTATTATTCTTATAACCTAAAAACGTAATAGATATTAGTAAATGCAGTGGTAATTTTTCATCACAATTTATACTGCCCGCGTGAGAATTCACGACAAACTGATAAAAGACCTAAAAAACAATGAATGATTGATTGTGTGGGACAAAACTTACACCCAAAGAAATGTGAATGAAATCATGACTTAATGATTTAGGCTACCCATTTGATTGACAATAGGGCAGGGAAAATATAATGTTTGACGAAAAGGTATTTAGTGAGCTCTAATTTGTTTAGTAGTAACATGTTGCACTGAAGTTGAGATGCAGGAAACCAAAGACTGCAGAAGTGGTATTAAGTAGCTAGCAACTGACCAGAAAACATGACTGGAAACATGCCAGAATAAGTAATGCATAAACATATGGGACAAGAAGTTATTTAATTTACAACAAATGAGCAAAGCCTTGACTTTTGCACATCTAAATATATGAATGCTATTAAGAAAAGTGAAAGAAAACTGAAAGAAAGACAAAAAAAAAAACGAGAGAAAGGCTCTTGTTTACAGGTTTTTCAGCAGAAGATTAGAAACAACAATGGTATTTTTGTGTCAAAGAATTACATTTCACATTAGCAATTTAATACATAAAATCACACATGAATTTTGTTAAATGGTAAATATCAAAGAACCAGATTGTATTGTATGTACAAATGTCCCTGACTGCATATAAAACCATGGCATCAACTTCAAAGACTCTTGAGTGCAGCATAGCAGGGCATAAAACTGAAGCCAAGTTTCTATCTGTTCCAGGTTTTGGTTTGGCCCCACATGCCCATGCACTCGCACACACTCCCACAAACACAGACAGTCACATACACACAACCATTAAACACAAGGGCATCCTGTCAGAAGCAGATTCACACTAAGTCTCATGCCAGAGCCCTGGGGCCATGAGATATGTTGAGCCTAGAATTTGTTTGAATGAATTAGCCAGTTTATTTGGTTGAACTAAATCTAAAGCAGAACTCTAAAAGGGAACAAGTCATTAATTTATTTGACTTTGTTTCTACTAAAGGCTAAAAACAGACTACCCAAAAAGAAAGCTACTTTTGAAGTAATTGCGTACCTTGTGAAATTGCATAAACTATTTATGACAATAATCTTAATAAAGCACATTTGTTGAATTCCATCCATTTTCCTAACCACTTTCTCCAATTCGGGGTTGCAGGCAGCTAGAGCCCAGCCCAGCAGTCATTGGGAAAAAGGCAAGGTACACCCTGGACAGGTCGCCGGTCCATCACAGGGCAATTTGTTGAATTATTTAATAAATGTATCAGGGTCCTCTTTAAAGCAGAGGTGGTGCACTCGGGCCCTCAAGAACCACAGTCCTGCAAGTGTTGGGAGTTTTTTTCTGCTGTTTTCTTCTGAGTTTTTTCTGTCATATCCGACTCAAATCAGCAGGTAATTAGCTGAGTTTGAAGTCAATCTCTGCACAAATCTGCTAATTAAGCTTGATGTGTGTCAGGTGTGCCGGTTTGATTCCTGGCTCGGACGGTGAACTATCTGTGTGGAGTTTGCAAGTTCTCTCCAGGTACTCCGGCTTACTCCCACAGTCCAAAGCGTACACCTTGGGCATAGGCTGATCGGTGACTCTAATTTGACCTTCGGTGTAAGTGGGTGTGCGTGGTTGTTCATCTATGTGTGTGGCCCTGTGATAGACTGGCGACCTGTCCAGGGTGTACTCCGCCTCTCACCCATTGTCAGCTGGGATTGGCTCCATAGTAAATATACCAAAAAATGAATTGCTGGTTTTTCTTTGAGATTGTGTTAAAAGGTTCAGATTCAGGTTCAGACTTTTTTGCCCAGTTGTTTTTAGGTCAGGCTTTAAATGGTAAATATTCCACTTTGATTACAAAGGATGTAGAACCCTCATTGTCAGTGCAGTTAAGATCTTACACAAATGTGACAAATATTGAAGTACTTACCCTACAGTTTCCTCCCCCTGCTGTTTGACCTTCCGTTGACCCTAATGCTTTAAAAAACAGCTGGCATGCTCTTATTGCAGCCTCTGTCACCCTGGTTGACACTGGTTTGCTGACTCATAACATCTATGACTTTGGAAAGGATAAATGGCCATTACAACTGTCATAGCGAGAAGTGCATCATGGAAAAGTGAATTGATGTCAGAATTGCAGGGCAGTAGTAAATATGAATGTCACACACTACTACCAGGGTAACAAAGACTGAGAATGAACAGGTCTTGTGTCCTTGACTGTAGCTTAGATAATAATTCTACCATATGTTTAGGATTACATTTAATTATTTCTGAAAATTTTATCAAAAGTGATTTGAAGCAGATTAATAAGAAACGGAAATTGAGGGATGAGTGGATTCAGGTTTCAGAATGTCACCAAACAACACTTCAGCATGTAATCTCAGACACCTGGGATCACACCAGCAAACTTTCAGCAAATGGATTAAGATTACATCATTTTACTTATGTAATGCCTTGAAAAGAGCTGTATAAATCTCACAATTTCCATTATTATTATCATTATTGTGATTATTTATTATTAGCATTATTTTTATTAGTCGTCACAGTAGTAGAAGTGATAGTAGTAGTGTGTCCTACTTTGCAATCTGATTGTTTTATAAAATTTTGCATCAATGTCATGTCACCACACAAGTGCAAGTTTTGTGACATGATTACTACCAAAATCTAATCCATCTTGGTGATGTCATTCTGCTTTACATCTGTGCAATTACATTAGGTCTAAGTACTGCAAATATTTGAAAAATGGTGCAGAAAAAATTTGGTCTTTAAATTTAAGTTGACATCAAATACATTTAAACTACTTCAAAAAATCTCCAGTAATTCAGTTTTTGTAATACTTAAAAAAACTATTTGACATGAAAGTGTAGCTGCAAAATTGTCATCATCTATTTGTGTTGGTCAGGACTGTGGCATATAGAGGAGGTATTTGTTGTATGAGACCTTGGAGTGCCAGTGAGTAGGGTCTCTGATATAAAACGGAGCCTGGCTATTGAGAGCCTTGGAAGCAATCAACAAGGTCTTAAATTGAATTATAAGATGAAGAGAATCTTGGATTGGAGTGATATGCACTCACCTCAAACTCCAACTCAACCATCTTACAACTCTATTTTGGACCATCTGGTGGAGAGTTAATGGTGGCTCTGAAAAGCTGTCATGATGGAAAAAAAGTTAAGACTGTTCTGTAAAATTCTGTTCATTTTATTTTTGCTTAGTCTGTTGACAGTTGTCCTCATTTCCTTAGAGCTTCTTGCTGTAAGCTATGAGAGAAAATTGGGGTGTTTTATTTGAATTTCCAGATTGTTAGATGTTGGAATAAATGGCAAAAGAGATGCCAGTCCAAGATATAGGTTTATAAAACAAATATGCTTTAACCCTCACTAGGCATTCAATATGATTGCCTCAGACACAAGTGCGCATTCCCAGGAAAGATGGAGTCAGGGCACAGAGGAGGTAGGATGTGTTTCGCCACAAAAGCACAGGGAGAGATTTTTTTAACCATCATATTCCATGCTCACCAGAAAAACAAGGATCTAATAAAGTTTGTTGATTGTGTACCAATAAAGAGTCATCACAACACACACAAAAAACATCTAACATAAGCATCTAACATAAGCATCTAACATAAAAGCTACAGGATACCTCAAGGGACTCCGGCACCATTTCTTTAATTTTCCTCAACAAACTGAGGATATTAGACATGTTTCTTGGGAGGGGAGACAGAAGATGGCGACATATGTTGCAGCAAACCTTTCTATATTTCTACATAAAAATAAAGCCATGTCTACTTTTTTCTAATTGTTTCCTATCTTGTGATTTGTGTGCTCTTGCATCAATGGTTCCCATTAGCGTCCGCATTGGGATTTTTATCATCTGTATCGAGGACATGTCATGGCCAATGGACCCCGTATTTTGAAGGAGACAGTCAACAAAATCTAATAATTTACAGATGTTGAGTAAACATCAGTCCAATAGTCAAACAGAGTGCAGGTCTGAGTATTTTAAGCTCTTTGGTTTTATTTATAACTTTGCTGCTTTGCATCACCATGTTGTGTGAATGTCATTTTCAAAGCACAGAGGAGGTGAAATTATGATGAAACAGGTATGAAGCCTGAAGCCAGTTTGCAGAAATACTGAGCAAACTAAAAGCTTCAAAGATTATTGTTTTCAGTGTTTAGATACTTGTTCTCTAATCACTAAGGTCTATGTTCACAGAAAGTGATGCCTCATGGTGACTAAGAGATGGATGCTGTTTGCTTATTATTTATTGTGTAGCTGAATGTGCTGTACAATGTATGAAAAGTGCTAGATTGATTGATTATTGATTGATTGTGTTTGATCTCACTTTTTTTCAGCTCACATTTGTATGTGAGCTTGGGGATATTGTTGAAAGTGAGTGGAAAGATGGACTCTTTAACTGAATCATATTTTGTTATATGATCTTTGGGTTTTCTTCTGCTTTTGTTTTCCAAACACATATGAAAACTTAGTGCTCTTGTTATACTTGGGGTTTCAACAGTGGATTAGCCACTGAATCACACTTTTTAAACTAAAAAGTTTAAAAATTGCTCTTTAATTTGATCTTCTGTTTCATTTCCTACATTCAACATGAGAAATACTTTGCCAGAATTTTAAAAAGAATCGCTTGTTTTCCTGTCTTGTCTTCTTTTTTGTGATTCATCCTTTTCATGCTAATACAGTAAATCCATTGACAAGGGCACTAACAGCATTTTAATCCTCCCAGCTCAGTTCCTAATGTTTGATACCTTTTTCTTCACTGCTTATCTAAGCTACTCCAGAGGAAACCGAAGATGTTCTAAAGCCAGATTTATAAATCCCGTCAGCATGTTCTGACCCATTCCTCGGTTTTTTCTCAGTTAGCCATATCTGGAATGTCAACACAAAGCAATAGATTGGGCATGCTTAGATCTCAAAAGCCCACTATGAAACCCAATCATCTCTTTTTTAGTTTTCTGTTATTGAGCTAATTTTACTGAGAATCAGGGGACTGGCCATTTGCCATCCATCCATCCATCCATCCATCCATCCATCCATCATCTACCACTTCTTTCCGAACAGGGTCGCTGGGGGGCTGGAGCCAATCCCAGCTGACACAGCACCCTGGACAGGTTGCCAGTTTGCCATTTGACATACCAGATATTTTCCAATTGGCCAATGTGCTTTTTGGGCCAACACAATAGCATGAGTGCTCCATAAAACTCATTAACTAACAACAGAATCATTGAACGCCACTCTTTTGCTGTGGCCACTGTATCTGAGCATTTCATTGGTTTAAATAGTCAGTACAGGTCTTTTTTTCTTGACCACTAACTTACAAATATGGCCCATTTGGTTGTGTTTCTAGATGACAACAAGGTGAGCTCAGATACATTAAACTTGAATTTGGATGCAGCTACTTGTGAGACGAAGAAGAGAAAACAATGAGAAGCAGGCAATCTGCTCAGTTGTTATCTCCCCCAAAGAGGTAATGGTTTTGCCGGCGTTGGTTGGTTTGTCTGTGTGTCTGTCTGTTTGCAGCATAACCCAAAAAGCTATGGACAGATTCTCATGAAATTTTCACGATATCTCCATTGTGGGACCAGGAACACATGATTAAAATTTGGAGATCATGTTTTGGGGAGTAAGTCAAAATCTGGGGGGACTGTGTTGCTTGGCAAAAGTTATGGACAGATTTTCATAAAATTTATAGCCAGTTCTGAGATCAGGAACGCATGATGAAATCCGGAGGGTTGTTGGGGGAAACTGTGTGGCTTGGCAAAATTCTGCACTCTCCTAGTGCTTTTCTAGTCTTCTTATTTTTTCAATGCTACCAAATCTTATGTAACCCAGTAAGTCTGGTCCATGGGAGCCATTTAGTGGCTGTTACAATATTATTGTAACAGCTGTTTTATTTCCAAGTTAATTGGTCTAATTACATTTATTAAATTAATGACAATGTTTCAAGGCAGCTGGTTAACTGGTTGGGTTCACTCATCAGTAATTCAGGAGCTCTAGACCTTCTTGTTTAAACAATCTGTTACTGTTCAGAGGAACAAGAATAGAAGAACAAGCATCCGATACAAAAACATAATTTCTATACTTTAATTCTGTTCTGTAATTTTTCACTGTTATTTCTGTTTTCTTTCTCCCTCAAAGGCACATTAGGATGAATATTACTCTAATACATCACTGGGCAGGAGTATTATTTGTGTTTTATTAACAACTTATACTTTTTGAAGTATTTAATATTTCCACTGTAACTATTTTCTGCTAACTTTGCATGCTTTTAGTGGTTTTAGGAAGCTATTTGATTGATATTTGGTCCCATTCTGCTCCTGATGGGAACTAAAACAATATTTGTAGCTAAATAAATTTAAGAAGATGCAAGCATTTTGCATTTTGGCAGTATTGACATTTGTTTATATAAAAAGTCTGATTATTTAGCATTGACTAAAGCACTTAAGCTACAGCTAAATAGCCTCTCAATAGATGCAAATAAACTTTCTCTGATGTTACTAACTGACACACAATAGCAGACCTGCCAGTGGGAAGGCATCCAAACTGTGAATGTGAAAACCAACAGTAAACAATACAGGAAAGTTGGCAGATTAGTAAGTCTTTTGTTCCATTTATTAACTTTTTAAAGGATGGTATTGAAAATTAATGAGTTCTTGACATTTTACCCCAGAAAATAAATAACACTTATTGAGTAGAGAGCCATCTAAGATTGACTGCCAGTACTGGAAATGGCCTAGCATACAATGGTCACAAAAAGATCACAAAGATAATGCCCTTGCCTCACCAGAGAAAGTATAAATACTTCAATGTTAATCAATATTTTTGCCTTCATCAGTCATTTCAGAAGTTGAAATAAATTAGTTTATGAAGTAAACATGCACTAAATCCCAACCATCCATCTATCCTTGCGTTATCTGTGCCACTTATTCCAGTGAAGCGTCGCTGGGAGCTGGAACCTGTCCCAGCAACAACTGGGCTAGAGGCGAGGTACATACTGGACAGGCTGCCAGTCCATCGCAGGGCAACACAGAGAAACACACAGCCAGACGATCAACTGACCAGTAACATACACATTCACTCAAGGACAATTTACATGACCAACCAACCAAGAAGGCATGTCTTTGGATAGTGGCAGAGTACCAGAGTACCCAGAGAGAACCCACACATACACTTGAAGAACAGGAAAACTCCACCCAAAAAGGTCATTGCCCGAGCTGAGGCACAAACCAGGGACCTTCTCATTGTGACGCTGCAGTACTAATCACCACATCCTTCATTCATTCATTCATTCATTCATTCATTCATTCATTCATTCATTCATTCATTCATTCATTCATTCATTCAT
>JBAMHX010000005.1:14445064-14462009 GCA_037177515.1 Pseudomugil tenellus
GGTTGTTTAAATCTAGAGTAAAAATAGGCAATTTAATCTTTTAAATGTTAAAAATGACTGGAAAAAGCAGAATATGAATTCAAGCACATGGGGTTGTTTAAATCTAGAGTAAAAATAGGCAATTTAATCTTTTAAATGTTAAAAATGACTGGAAAAAGCAGAATATGAGGTGGATTTGGAATTGTAAAATAATATATTTTAAATGATTAATTTATATGGTTGACTTTTCTGAGTCTCTGAAGAAGGCTTAGTGTTTTTCTTGGTTCATTAACATCTTGTAAAGTAGTGGGGAAGTGTGATTGTTTCTAACTTAAGAAACCCAATTAATTTAGCATTTCACAGCACATTAAGCATTGTACTTATTTCTCTTTTCACAGACTGTGGACAGGCCCAAGGATTGGTACAAAACTATGTTTAAACAGATTCACAAAGTTCACAAAGCAGGTAAGGCTCCCTGCCTGACTAAAATGCCCCCTTATCTTCTGTGACGTGATGATCGGACCTTTTTATCAGAATTGGTTGTGCATGCATGCAGTGTGTGCAGTGTGTTTGTCTGTGCATGACAGTTATTGTTAAACTAAATGAGTCAAACAACATCAAAGCCAGGACTCATTAGACATGAGCTGGAGACTTTGGAGAAGAGGATGAGCAGAGACAAACCTCTAATGGACACAGAGCTGTCCTGGGAAATTTGCTCTAATTTTGTGAGCTTGACAGAACCACACAGTCAGCACAAAGCGTGATTGTTCTGTGCTGCTCAGGCTTCTTTTATAAGCACGTGTACAGTCACTCTTGATATATTGCAAACAAGTAGAATGGTCATTTATTCAGAGTTTATGAAGTATTACTCCAGTAATTTTACAGCATAAATGTTTGGGGATAATTGCTATAATAACATTTTTTAATTAAAAAAAAGAAGTTAAGACAGCCATGGGAAATAGTTTCTACTGGAAATTTGTATTTGTCTATGTTTTAAGCTGAGTATCTGTCCTAACATTTTGTGGCTTGTGCAAAATAAATAGTGTGTCACAGTTTCTGTACCCTTCCTCTACAGATGACGACTATTCTGATACATACAATGCAACATATGCTTTTATAAACAGTGGTAAGACTTTCTTTTAATGTAACCAAAATTGTTTCATGTAATAAGTCATTTCTTCTCAACCATTGTTTTCCGTCTGGCTTGCTGGCTTGATCACTTTTCCCCTCATTTCTCTCCTCCATCCTGTCCGTAACAGACGACCACAGCCTGTCATCCAACACCACTATGGCCCACCCACCTCCTCGAACTCATACATACAGGCCTTTGTCCAAGAGCCCTTCAGACAACGGAGGGCAACTGGGGCCTCGGGAGCCTTCTCCTTCCCCTGTGCCCCCACCACCTCCACCCATTCCATCCCTCCTCCAACTCAGAGCCAGAGACAGTGACCGTGAGAAAGATACACCAGACATGTAAGAGAAGATCCTGCCTACATAACACCTAAGTATTATTGAAATACTGGCTTTGAATCAATAAGAGCAATAGGAAATAGTTTAGACTCACCACAGCAGATGTTGACCACTGGGGTGAGTCTGCCATTTGGCGGCCTATTTTGAGCAACATTCTCCTCCCATTCTGCAATCTGCATGTCGCCATTTTTAAAATAGCCTTTGCCATGGGAAATGGCAGTGTCCAGAATGCAAGCAAGACATTTAGAATTTATTTGATGAAGATTAAAACCTTGTGATGAGACAGGCCTGTTTGGTTTGCAATTTTATTCAGGGCTCTGCATGCATGTTCAGCCCCCTTTTCCGCTTAAGCCTTTTCCACAGTTTGCATACTGGGTGTATCACTGACCTGTTTTTTTTGTTTGAATCTAAATTGTGGAGCAGGTCAAATCATCAAACCATGCTAAAATACACACTTGGTTACTCTATAAGTTGATACTGTTGCACTTAATGATACTTCCACACACAATGCTTACTATGGGTGTTCACAGCAGATATCGCTGGAACCTGATTGCAGTCATGTTTGCAAAGTAAATTTATAAAATCTTTGTTTGTATTTCTGCAAGGCACAGCTGAAGGCGCCTCTCGCTTTTGCTACTGCAATAATTATACCAGCCTGTCACTTAAAAGCATAGAGAGCTGACTTCACAGGATCAATTTGAACCATAAAGGGCATTTTCTTTACATTTATAAGGGTTTATAAGGTTCTTTGTTATTGAAAAACACTTAAGTGTCGGGGTGTTTTCTGAGGGACCTGTCTGTTTTCTGTGGAGCAGGAATGAATGGGGTCCTCCTGACAGGAAAGTGGACACCCGAAAATACCGTGCAGAGCCCAAAAGCATTTTTGAATATGAGCCTGGGAAGTCTTCCATCTTGGAGCATGAAAGACCAGTGAGTATTTTTATTTACTGACAGTTTACTCTTAAATTTAACCAAAAATAGTCTCTCTTAACGGCTTCACAAAGTCTGCTTTATAAGTATTTAAATATCTTTCGTGGGTAAAGTTGTTTCTTCTAATTGTTCAGTAGAAGATTGATTTTGGATCTGATTTTCTGTCCATCTTTGAGAAACAGGTAAACAGAAGTAACTATGTGTCAGGCAGCATAAATTAAGCTGCATGCTGGATGGACAAAGCAAAAAAGTGGTCACAGACATATTTATCTTACCTACTCACTATTCTGGTAGGTATAATTATATTTAGTATCCCATGTGTTACATTACGGGCTTTTGGATCTCCATCTGTGTGAGACAGCGTGGGCATTAAAAGCGAGTATTTCCATCAGGGTATCCATTAGTGATAGTGGAGGCTGTCGTCTCTTGTGTGGGATAAATGACAACACAAATGGCTGATGAAATTATTGTGTTGAGGGAAGGAGCAAAAAAAAATAATGGGAAGTATTTGCGATAAGATGATAATGTAGAATGTGTTACAGATGGAGGAGTCTCTTCTGAAAAATGAGAGGGAAAGGTCTTGAAAGGTTTGACATTTAATGTGACGTGTGCAAAAAGTACTCTAAGCAATAATGCATGAGTCAGTTTCTGATGCAGAAAAAAAACATCTGTAGGCGCTGTGACTTATCAACTGTCTGTTCAGGGCTTCTTGTCTCTATTTAACAAAAAAAATACCATTTTAAAACATCTCATTTGGTAATGAAGTACCCTTTTGAGAAGTTTATCATGAACTTTTAGAAACAAAAATGTTTTTCAAGAGCATTGGTTCTTTTTAGATTTTGTTTTTGTATGTGTGTTCTTATTTTATATTCATGTGAATGGCTGCCTGTGCTTCAGGGCACTTTTTTATCTGTTTTTTTAATTTGGTGACTCATCTTTCTGGAAAATAAAATCTCTTTTTAGCAAGAGAGATAAGACTGCAACATCCACAAAATACCTCTTGGCCTAAAGATCCCCATTTTCACATGGCAAAAAAACTAGAAAGAGCAGACAGAGCTGCGCTACAGTGATTTATTTTTCAGTCAATAATTAAAAAAATGTTTTAGCAGGATAATACTTTGTGTTTCAACTTTAAATCAACTTTTACACCATGCAATTCTTGAAAATAATAAAAAATCAATAAGGAATGAAGATATTAAATGGGAACACTATACAAAATGCAAAAATGTATAATAATATGAATACTAAGAAATATTACATTAATGTTTCCATTTCTTGCATAATTAAAATTAGAAAACAAATGGATCATACAAACATTCACAAAACACAGCAAAAAAACATTCTGTATAAATAATATTTTTTATAGAAATATATTTTTAAAAAATGTATTTGTAAAAGAAATATGCTAAATGAAAAGGTGTAAATATAAACAAGACAAACTGAGGTATTGTACAATGTAAACAATGTAATTTACTGATTACAAGTGTGCATATTTGTTTTTCTAGTTGTGTATTAAAACGTATTAAACTCTTCATTCTTGACACTGCATGTTAGCCTAGATTTGCAATGACAAATGTTTTGGGTGAGTAATGATCAGGAACGACTATAATATGGACAAATTGGAAATTGTGGCACATTTTTATCATCGCAAGTCAAATGTATTTCTTCAACACCTACAGCATAAAATCTGTACAGTTTATAACTGTTTACAGTTTTTTCTTTAGATCACATTAAACAAAATACATTTTTAAACTAAATACAAGGCTTTTTTTAAAAAAAAACATTATTAATATTTAAAAGATGTGAAATTCAAAATTGCTTCTAAAATGGTTAAATGACAAATGGTGGTGACCCTTTCCCTCTCAGCCTGAGCCCCATTTGGATTAAGGAGGCGTGTGGCACTAAGCTGGCTGACTGTGATACCATGCTGTCACCAGTAAACCAAAGGAATGAAACTTGAGAAGCAAAGGGCTTCTGCATTGACACATTTGTTCCCATGAGCCAGTCTAAAACTTCATCCTGGTTCATCCTGCGTTCATCTTCCTCATTCCTAACCATGAGGTCCATGTCTTTCTGTGTATGTGACCCCCTTCCACATTTCCTTTCTTCTTTCTTTCCCCTACTTCTTTTCTCTGTCATGCTTTCCCAGACCTATGATGACATAGATATAGAGAACGAGCCTTGGTATAAGTTCTTTTCCGAGCTGGAGTTTGGGCGGCCGGTAAGTCAGGGCTTAGCTACTCCCTCAACCACAATTCTGCCATAGTCCTACACCCTGCTGTCTACACCCACGATTCTTTTTTTAAATGTCCCCCCTCTATTAGATTGGATGGATTAGTTGTTTGGGCATGTGGTACTTGTTTGGTGCAGTGACTTTTCTCCCCCTATTCGCACCCTTGTGACAGGTTATGTCTGTGTTGCTATTTTTTTTTATTTTGTTTTGAATTTGTTTGTCCTGTTACTAGCAGGCGCTAAAATGTTAGCAAAAAAACTATTGGTCTTTGTTCATTTTATGCTTCTTGTTGAATAATAAGAATGAAAAGTGGTTAAAAGACAGCATGTGCAGATGTTTGAGATGATATGATTCCAGTGTGGAAGAACTGCATAGAGCAGAATTAAAACAGCAATCAGTGTGCAGCAGCTTCATTTCCTATTGATACAAACTAACATGTTGATGTTTTAAATTAAACAGACTTTTGTTTATTAAATAGTCTGTGTAGTTCCATTGTCATCTCTTTACAAGCCAACATGCCTCATTATCCTGACCTTTTTATTTATCCTGTTTATTCTTTTAATCATTGATGTATGCCTGCTAGTATTTTTGTTTAATATGTTTATTTTTGGTAGTATTGAGCAATGCTGTGTGTCTACAAGCTGAGCACTTCAGTGCCCTCTGCTGGATGTAGGTGGTGATAATGTGCTGGGGGCTTGGGGCAGAGATCATCTGTAGCCACACATTTTGGATCAAACTGATTGACTTGATCTAGTTTTAAGAGGACCTACCACTGTCTCTGTCATGCCTCCAGCACATGGCATCAGGTGATGACTCGCTGGGCTTATTTGAAATGTTCAGGGGAAATTTTTACACAAGGTGCTAACATGACATTTTGAGTTCTCAAAGCCATGTTCAGCTGTGCACAGAGATTTCTACCTGCAATATTTTCCATTTCCTACAATAAGCCCATAGTTTAGGCGAGTTAATGCAATCGTTTGAATGATTTCTGCCCAAAATGGATCTTACAGTATACTCAGAGTTTGAATGTTTACAAAGTGTAACAATGTATACTGAAACCGAAACTTGCTATGTGCACTAGTGGGGAAAAAAGCTCTAAATCACAGCATTTGAATTTGCAGTTTATTGCACTTGCAAATAAACTCTGCAGCTTGTGCTTGACTTTGCTTTCTGCTCACTGTATCTTTTTACACTCTGCATGCGTGTGGTAGATGAGTATCTTTGTGGGTTTTTGTGGTTTAAAGGTGGATGTGACACAGGAATAAAGCATCCATAGTTGACATTAAAAACTGTATATGAAGGAAACGTGTGTGTGTGTTGGTCTCTTAGTGTTGGGTTGTGTGTAAATGTGTGCTGGTGTGTATAGAAAAAAAAAATCTCATTTCCAGTAGTGTTTAAAGTAGTCCACCTCTGGTTAGCCAGATTCTCTAACAGGTTTCAATCTCTCCACATGTTTCTTATGTTTTGGTTTCTCCCCATGATGTCACCACTGCTTCTCCTCCTTCACCTCATCTTCACCTTCCTCCTACTCCTCCCCATCCTGTTCTTCCCTTCCTGCTCACTGCTGCTGCTTGGGGCTGAAGCCTCCTAAAAAACGCCTGGATTATAATCCAGACATCTCCGCTCGCCAGCGCATTGAGGTAATCTCACATTCATGATCTGAACAAAAGTGTGTTTTTTTTCCATTTCACATTCCTAACCAACTACATTACCTGACTGCTAGATTGTTTTTGGAAGATGTTAATAAAGAACCACTTAAATTGACCACTCATGTTTTGAAATTATATATGGCAGACACACAATGAGAATTTTCTAAGTGATGATTGTTTTTTTTTTTTTGTTTTGTTTTTTGTTTTCTGTTAAACATGAGGATTTTATTCACTGTTTCATTTGGAGTGAAGATATATCTAATGTTGTTCCATTTTATAGCTCAAGATAGGATGCATATGGACACTTTCTGCATTTTTCTTTTGTGTGACTGCTGTTGTTTGTTAGGATGTCCACACTTTACAGACCAAACAGTTTTCTGCATTCTGTTCCACTAAGACCCATTCCAGTTTATCCATGCCAGGTTTTGCAGTACAACATTTGCCCCCTTAGCTGTGCTCATAAAATCCTATGCAGTATCACCTTTGCCATCATCCTTCAGAGTCACTCTGGAGAAAACCAGAAATTGGTCCTTTGGTGTTTGCACCTGCAGGATTGGCCTTGATCAGGTGCGCCATGTGGAACCCTCAACCATCGCACCTCTCATTGAGGGATTGTTTTGAGTGTGGCACAGCAACAACCGCATGCAGGCGGTGCATTGTAAACTGCTTTGCTTCGAGTCTTTGTTCGTGTGGAGCTCACTTTTTCTCTTTTGTTGTCTGTCCTATTTCAGACGTCCCTCCACATCGTTCCTGCTGACAAGGCTTTGGAGAGACCTGCAAGGTAACTGCTGCTTTCCCTTTATTTTTCTCCTGCATCACCCCATCCCCCTCCCCCATCCTTTTAACAGCAGTCCTCCTTGTTTTGATTCAGCACAGCTTTAAAACTCTGCTTTTGCTTGCCTTGTAATTGCCGCAAATATCCAGCATCTGCTATTAATGATGATTTGCAAGGATTAGCGTTTTTCTTTATTTGCTTTTGTCAGTGCTGAAAGGAAGCTTATTTTCCTTACTTGGTCAGAATAAATTAACCCAGCAAACCTATTGACTCTGCCATTCACCTCTTGTCCCTGCTTCAACCCCCTCTTCCTTCCTTCTGTGCGCTCTCTCCCTTTCTCCAATGGCCTGCTTATTCAGTCCCTGAACAGAATGGGAGAGTAGGAATGGGATGAATAGGCTGTGTAATTCATGTCAGTGACATAAGTGTGTTTGTCCTGAATAGGAACTCTTTAAGCTTGTTTTTCCACAGTAATGTAAGTAGAAATGCTACACTTCTCAGCCAGTCTTATTGTATTAGCGTGAGCTTGGATGTGAATTGTCAAGATTTTGATAGTGATGGTTTAAAATAGCACCGACTGTGGGAGACGTTTAGCTCGCTTTTGCAAAATCTTTCTATTCGCTTCCATATTTATCTATTTCTTTTCCCTTCCATGTTTTTGTATATTATTATAATTAGTTTATAAGTTAGTACTCACCATTTATAGTTATTAAAATTGTATTAATCATTTGCAGACTAAATGCAGCATGACAGTACATTATGAAAGCAGCTGTCATTAATGTCGTGTTGTAGTGCTGCCAGTGACTACAGGAAGAGAAGGAAGTCTGAGCCATCAAGTTCCCAAGCCAATGCTCCATCCCAGAGCAGAGCTGCAACATCGCCTAAACCTGTGGATGCCTACAGACCCAGCAGCAGCCTAAAAAAGTCTGTCATACGTTCCTCACCATCCTCCCCCTCCAGAGCCAAAGGTACTCTCATCCACAGAAGCCTTCACTTTTCATTTGATTTTTCTTTCTCTTTTTTATTCCCTTATTTTCCCCAGACATCCATGTTATCAACAGAACATGAGAAGATGTTGTGTTCAGAGTATGATGTCTGTCTGGTATGATCGAAAGTTCATTGTTGGCTAAAAGTCTGAAAAAGAGACATCAAATCATCTTTCTTCTAACCCTTTTTCATCCTCGTTTTTTCTCCCTGTTTCCAGCTCTTCTATCCTTCTGCTGGCTATTTTTGCTTAACCTGCTTTCCTCCTTCTTCTCTTTCACCACGCTGCTCTTATTGGACATCTGAAAGGTGGGGACGCATGCATCATGTATTCAAACAGTCTGAACTCTGCAGGTTCTCATGAGAGCACCTCTCTTCCCCCTGTGCTTTCTGAACCTGATCATTGCCACGAGGATGCCAGCCAGGAGGGCAGCTCTTCCTCCAAGCAGTCTGTCTGTTGTACAACCACTTGTCAGACGAAATGCAACGAAACTGAGACATGGAACAGTGCAGAGGAGGTTCCGCCCTCCACTGGCAAGCTCAAGTCCCGCAGCTGTGATGATTTGCTCAATGATGGGCATTCTGGCTCAGGTGGGCCCAACGCTACTCGCTCAGAAAGTGCTGGGTCACTGTTGTGTGACGGTAATCCCTCACCAGTAACGACATCCACTCGTTCACTTCCCCGTCTTCACCGGAGACGCGCACATGACTCACCAGGCTTTCTTCAGCTCTATCGCAAAATGCACCAGATTGACCGAACTCACCTCATCCCATCAGAAGTTATCCGCTCGGTCCGTGCTCGCATCCTGGAACTGGAGCGTCAGCCTCACCTACATCGCCATCGCCTTTCACCTTGGGGACCCTCCTGGGGTGTGGAAGTGCCACGTGATATGGTGCCAAACCGTGTTTCTGAATATGAGAATCTTATTCAGAAGTCCAAATCCATGCCCAACTTGGGTGATGGTGAGGTGCCTTCTGGCACCACTACACCAGGTGGCTCGTCATCTCGTGCCAGCAGCGGTGGTGGCGCAACACCCAGTTTTCCAAAACGTCGTTTTTCCATAGAATCATTACTAGAGGAAGACATGAACGCAAACAGTGGAACTGTACCTCACAGCATGGAGCACTTGCATCGACCTCGTAGCCCACCTGAAGGGCAGCCTCGCGTTGGGCCAGAGCCCGGCCGGGCCCAGTCATTTCCAGCTCCTCCTGTTCCTCAAAGCCCACATGCAAACCCAGACTATTCTGACAGTGAACAGGATGCTGTTGCATCAGATCTCAGTGATTTCATTCAGGTGGAGGGTTCGTCATTTTGCAGTGAGAGTGACTTTGACCATTGCTCTTTAACGTCCTCTGAGAGCCTATATGGTTCTTCCAACCTTCACCATCATCACCTCCGTCATCACCACCACCATCATCACCATCCTGGTCACCAAAGTCTCGGTCAGAACCAGGGATACCAACACCGCCACCTCATCAGCACCTGTAAAGGTCGCTGCCCAGCATCTTACACTCGTTTCACAACTATGCTTCGCCATGAGAGAGAGCGAGCACGACAGGAGCTCAAGAGACCTTCACAGCAGACCCGCAGCAGCCATTCCCAAATCCAGGGCTCACAGTCCCAGCAAGCGATGTCCAAGCTGGCCTTCTTGGTCAGCCCAGTGCCTTTCCGCAGGAAAAAGGGCTCACCACCTACCTCTAGAAGAAGCTGTAGTGGAGGAGGCCGAGGTAGCAGACCCAAGTCCAAACAGGCCATTTATGAGGCACTCGATGCAGCTTTGAGAGACATTTATGAGCACATTCAAGCAGAAAGAGGCCACAGAAGCTCTCGGCCACCTGATGATAGCATCTTGAGGAGAATACTGGCAGAGCTGCTGCCAAATGTGCCTGAAAGAAGCTCCTCCTTACGTGGGAGGAGGGGGTGTTGGCACGGTGGTCACGCAGCATCTTTGTACCCAGACGGAAGCCCCACTGGGTATGCTTCATATAGAGGGGAACCTTCCACACCGAGGCTACAGTCACCACAGCTACAGTCACCACGGCTACAGTCGCCGATCAGTGCCTGTTACGGACGACACTTGGAGGCCTCAAACAATAATGAATATGGAGAAGAGCAGAGCAATGGAAATGGTCTCTGTTATTCAGGTGGCGAGAACATACATATATAATCTCATATAGAGATTTTTTTTGCTGTTAGTCTTTATTAAAGATGTTAGCACACATGCATGCAAGCAAAAAAATGCATGAGTGCAGACGCATCCACATTTATTTACTTTATTATGTCTTAGATTTGCCTGCACACTTGCCATTATTTGTCCACACTCAATCCATCACATGGTTTTTGTCTCCATTTATCATATTCAGTAAAACAGATTCACTGTATATTCTTAAGTAAAGTGCGACCATTTAATTAGTGTGTTACAAACCTTTGTCAAGTTGAATTAAAATTTTTATGTAGATGTTTTTATATAAAAATTCTGCTCATTAAATAAAAAGATTATATCCTTTTTGATAGTAGAAGGATTTTAGGTATAGCTGACAGGCCATTAATGCTAAGCAAAGCTGTGTCAAAGCAGAGTGGTGGTAGTGGAAAGGAAATAGAGTTAGGAGCTGTTCATAGAATTTGAAAGTTTCTTGTCCCCCTAAAGTGTAATCTAGATAAAATGAAAGCCAGTGTTTTTGTTTAATCCATTAAAGTTAATATTTGAGAATTTACAGTGAATTAATTTGTTTTTATCTCTGTCTCCCTTTGTAAATGAAATATTTTACTATGCAGAATAAGTGCTACTTAGATCACTTTTTTTTGTTTTCTACTTGTTCTAACTGCCAGCAGACAAATAGATGATAATATGAAAAATATACAGCTAAAATGAAGCTGACTGATTACAAATTTTAAGGCTACTAATTTGAGTTCACAAATATTAAACTTCCACTTTTTTATATACTCTATTTTATAAATAAACATCTTTGTTTAAAATAATTTATTTATGGAATCATAGTTTTATAATATATTTTTCTTTTAGCATTTTGCTTGTACGTTAGTGTTTTGTCACATTTTTCTGTATTGTTCATATTTCATTCTTGTTCCATTAATTTTGTGGTATTGCATGTGTGTACTTGTGCTATATTGTGAGAAAAAGTCTCTTCCTTATTATTTTCATTATTATTCTATGAAATGGAAATGAAAAAACACATTTATTGACCCTCTCTGTCATTCCCTCATTTACCTGTTGGAATGGCATCATCACTGTAACACTCCCTCCTTTCCCAAATCTCTCTTTTTTTCATGATGGGCCTCATGATAGTGGTTCCCATGGTAAGTCTTGGTAATGTTTTTTCTTTTTTTTAACAGACCAGGATGTGTCCAGGAGTTATTCTACCATGGATGGGCGACACACGCCACAGAGCAGACGACCCACTCCTGACAGAGAGGTACACCATGAGAACTCTCAATACATAAAAATCATATAGTGTAGAAACGAGTGGCATTTTTTTATTTGTATTTCATTAATTCATTAATTTATTGTATTATTTTTTAATTCATTTTTAAATCTCTATAAAAATATAATGAAAAATAATAATTTCATGCTATAATTTAAGGAAGTTAAAAAAAAGTAGTCGAAGAAGAACCAACTAATTGTTCTAAACTAATTATCCAACTAATTAATTAACCCTAGATGTAAAAAACTTGTTAAAACCAAGATCACTTTTAGATGGAAGTTAACAAGCTAATTTCATAACAAAATAAATAATAGATGTTAAAAAAAGCTCAAGCACATAGTATATGGAGTATATTATTTTAAACTTTGTGATGCCTGTTGGTTGTCTCGCTCTATTCTTCTAGGTCTCCCATAAGCAGATGACACAACTTATTCTGTTCTCTCTCCTTCATCAGAAACAACCTGCAAGAGCCATTTATGATTTTAAGGCACAAACAGCTAAGTAAGTACAGTCCATTTGCCGTGCACGCGCTGGATAGCCAGTCTGTAACATGTTATACTGTACGTTGCATATCTTAACAGCTTGCTACATCAGAAATCATTTCAGATTTTTAACCTTTCTGTTTTTTAATATGCCAATTTTATTTCTTTCAAAGAAAAACATCTTCACATCTCAAACACGCAAATGGATGGCTTCAACTGATTTTCTTTTTTCAATCTTTAAACTAATGGATAAAGCAGATGTCTTCTCTTCTCAGTTTTCCTTTACTGTGTTTTCATGTAACATTTTTTTTCCACTGATGCCAAAGAAGAAAATACACAGCATGGTGATGTTGCACCTCCGTGATCGCTGGTCAAACATGCATGAAAAAACACCATTAATTCCCCTGTGTTACAGGGAGCTGACGTTTAAAAAAGGTGATGCAGTGAACATCATCAGGCAAATAGATAACAACTGGTATGAGGGAGAGCACCGGGGACGGGTTGGAATATTCCCCATAGCTTATGTAGAGGTGGGTGTTCTGTGTCGTGTGATTCTCCATGTGTGTGTGCACTATATTTATACATATTGTACAATTTATCAACACCAATTTACAATCGTATGCAGAAGATGCCGTCCGCAGAGAAGCAGCAGCCAATCCGACCGCCTCCTCCAGCACATGTTAGAGAGATTGGAGAGGCAGTGGCACGCTATAACTTCAATGCCGACACAAATGTGGAGCTGTCACTAAGAAAGGTAGTTACTAAACTTTTTTTTTTAGAACACTTGTTCCCACAGAAAGTATAATACATTTTATCACTCATATAGAAATTTATTAGTGTGTTAAACACACTCATATAGACAGATTATCTTTAAAATGGGAAAAATATTTAAAAAGAAAAAAAATCTTTTACTGTAGACTTCCTTTATTTTGTTTTGATTCCCAAACTGTTCCCTGGCTGGATCAGTGAAATTTGGTTTTAGGGCTCAATAATCTTTTTGCATATTTAACCTTGAGCTAAATCTATCGGCATATCTTAATCCCACTTGTTTATTTGTGGCTGTTCATCTGGATATGGAGCTCTGCCCATAGTGAACATGTGCCACAAAGAACTACAAAAATGTCTGTTATTGTTAATTCTGCTTATGTGCTCTGCCAAAACTCTTACATTGGGATGAAAACCCCTCTGGCATCCTAAAAAGCAGTTACATTCTTGTGCAGAACTGCTAAACATATTACCCATATTACCACAACATGCCGTATCGAGGATGACATGATCAAGGCGATGTTCACTATTAACGTGAAAACATGATGAATACATGAAACAGTCAAACTGTGGTTTAAGAGTCTTTTCCAGTGTCGTGACGCAGCTGCAAACTCTTGGTGTGTATTTGTGTGTGTGTGTTGGATGCGTGTAGGGGGAGAGAGTTATTGTAATAAGACAGGTGGATCAGAACTGGTACGAGGGAAAGATTCCAGACACAACCAAACAGGGCATCTTTCCAGTGTCCTACGTTGACATCGTCAAGCGCTCTCCGTCCAAGGGCTCCTCCTACCACATAGATCCACAAGGTTACCACGGCAACAGGACACCAAGTTCCACACCGGTCAAGGTAAGAAAGTGATTAACTCATAGCTATAGATACTCAGTATGATTTATTTTTTCTAAGACTTGAACAACACAATGTGTTGAGCTGATTAAGGAATCTGCACGTGAGATTAAATCCTACTTTTTTCTGTCCGTTACATCCTGTTCATTTCTAATCCGTTAGAGCACTCAAAACAAAAATAAAACACAAAGTTCTCGTCTGATCTAGTGTTGTTAATCACCTCTGTTCCCTCTTTCTCATTTTACTTTCATGGAGCTGTTCTATCACCTACTTCCATCTTCCACCACTTGTGACCTCCCTTTCACTCAACCCTCTTTAAGAAGGCCTGATCTGAAAGCTGTCACCAGAGAGTGGCTTTCCCTCACAATGGACACTTCTGCATCCACACCAGCTCAATCCCTCACGTCCACTCCAGCACCACCCACACCACCCCCTCTACCTACTGAGCTCCTTACAGTTGAAGAGCAGCGGGCGACCTCACCTGCACAGTTAAAAAAAGGCTTTACTCCTCCCCATCAGCCACCTTTCACAGAGAGAGGTGCTGGTTTAGGTCATACCACAAGTGTCCTGCCTGTTTCCCAACCTAGTCCACCACCTCCTCTTTCTCATCCTCTTCCTCCTGCTCTTCCTCCACCGATCACTCATTCCTTATTTACTTCATCACAGCCAGGATCTCCACTTCGACAAAACGGTAGCAGAAGGTTGCATTCCTCTGAAGCAGCCCAAACTGTATCCCTTATTAAGCCAGAAATTTCCACAGAACTTGCAGTGCAACCAGCTTCTCCTGCTCACGTCAACAAAAGTAGCAGAAGACCGGAAATTGAGCTGCATGTAAAAGACCCTTATGACGAGCTGTTGTCCATCATCATGGATGGTTCCAGCAACACGGATGATGGTGACGTTTTGAGAGAAACTTCCGTAGGTCCCCCACAGACCAAGCTGATCAGTGAATCTATGAGCAGAAGTTTCCAGAAAAAAGATGAACAGTCTCTTCACGCAGCAGCAAAACCCCCAACAGTCCCTGCAGCAGGCGACTTGCACAGCAGCGTTCGGTTAGAGTCTCACAAACATGTATCAATGAAACCGCTTGCTGTATTGTGGGGAGAGCAGTCTGTATCCCTGAACAAGCAGGCAGTTGATGCTCAGAAGCCGCTGTTGGTAGAAGGAAAGGGATACACTGAGTTATTCATTGTGGAAGAGGATGAAACTCGAAGCGAGGATGACATTAGAGATCTCAATGAAAGACTCAGTCCACAGGTAGAGCATGGTGTGAGCTGCATCTGTTAAGTTGGAACGTAATTAAGATCGGAGAACATAACCGGGATAATAGATGTTTGCTTGTTTGGATTTTTCCTCTGACTGACTGGATACCTCACTCCCAAACAGCATCAACCCTTTAATGAGCTGTTGCTGTTCATAACACAATGTGTTCTATTTTACACAATGTTAAAGTTAAATGCCAAAGTCCAAAAATGAATATATTTTGAGTTTGAGAAGCCTGTAGCCTGGCATTAAGTGACACTGTAAAGATCTAGTACAAAAATGTTTTTGAACAGTCACATAAATCAAACGAAACAGACACTGATTCTTTACAATGCAAGACATTTCCCTTTTAGTATATTGTAATTTGACAGCAGTATCAGGTTAAATCAGGTCAATTATTCTATTTTCCTTCCTTGTCTCCTCTGAGCTTTATTTAAATAACAACCAAGCATTTGTAAAAGCTGCCTGATGTTCTGATCATTTGACTTCAGTCTCTTGTGTATATCTTTACTTTTCATAGGCTGATGTCTCTCCTTCCTCTGGTCTCATCTCACCCTCCACACCGCCACAGCTGACCTCCATGCTTCCTGCCTCATTTCCATCTCCTCCTCCATCTTCTGTAACCCAGTCGCAACATTATGACCCCAGCATCATCCCTCCTTGTCCCCGCGTTTCTCCTCGACCCCCATCTCTTCCTCAGCTCACAACATCTCCGCTTCCCCCAGTCTCACCATATCCACCTGTCTTATCCACTCCCCTCCACACCTCTCACTTTTCTTCACATGTTCCCTCGCAGCACTCTGTATTGTATCCCTCAAGCGCTCCATGTCTTTCTCATCCAGTCACATCCAGTCCCATCTCAGAGTCCCTCATCCCTCTGTCTACTCCCTCTCCTACTAAAACTGACTCCCCTCCCCTCTCCACTCCACGCTACACCCATACTCCCCCCACTGTATCACATCCTGGTCGTAGGTCTCCTAAGGTGAAGGTAAAGCTGGAATCTCCGCTAACATTGTTTTGCTAACTACTGTTCTGCTGTTGCTTGTGGAGCTGGGAGTGAGACTATTTGTTGGTTTAATAAAGCACAACATTTTTCTCTCTGATCAGTCTTTTGCTTGCTGGTGGTGGAAAAATGTCTTTTGTGCTGTTAATTAGGATTCTAGGAAATGTCTGTGTCCGGTGAACTAAGTGGTTATTTACAGTTTGTACACTAACTTGCATTTATATCAACATGGAAGGGCCAGCACAGGGATGCGTTGACAGCAGAAACCAGCTTTCTACTATAAAGCGAGTATGAACTGCTTCTGTTGGAGGTTTCTCGATGTGATTAGGAATCTTTTTTTTTTTTATCTGTAGCATCAGCATGTTGATTGATGATGTTTACAGCATGTCATTAGATTTTTCTGCTTACATGTTAAGTTCATTGTTGAGGTTGCTGTTGAAGATTATAGGTGTGTTGCCTTTGGTCTTTCTGCCTGTTAAGCAGGATGCAGTTGTTGGTGGTAAACCTCCTCGTAGCCCCATCTTGTCCCGGAGGTCCTATCTGTCACCCATTAGAGGTCGAAGGGTAGGGGACAGCACTCTTGTCTCTCTGCAAGAAGGAAGACTTTAGTAATCACCTTTTCATTCACGACTGATCACACATTTTGTAATAAGTGTGTTGTCTCTACATACAGTATAATTTATCCATGAGATGTGAATTTTTTCTCTGCAATGGAAGTTAAAGTTCTTATCAAGGGCTTTGCCATTAACACGCACTGGTTTATTGTCTGTGTTTCTTCTCTTTCACTCAGCGGTTAGTACAAGATGCTCTCCATGGTGGAGGTGACCCGTAAGTTTTCTTTGGAGATTTTTCTGTCATTAAAGTATCTCTGTTTCTCTTCACACAGAGATAAATCCATAAATGTTTCTGTCGCAGATACCAGGCTCTGTACAACTACATACCTCGCAATGAGGACGAGCTGGAGCTGAGGGAGGGAGATATCGTAGATGTGATGGAGAAGTGTGATGATGGTTGGTTTGTTGGTAAGATGAAACAATTTGGATGTTTTTTGTATCCGTTTCTAAAGAGAATCAGATATAGTGATACATACTGTTTACCTGCTGTATATATGTATGTGTGTATATATA
>JBAMHX010000005.1:14462801-14478773 GCA_037177515.1 Pseudomugil tenellus
CCGCCATGTGATTGGCTGATTGGAAATTAAGTGTTAATGAGCAGTTGGGCAGGTGTACCTAATAAAGTGGCCGGTGACTGTATATATATACATAGATGTGTGTGTATATGTTTATGTATATGTGTGGGGAGGTTTAGGGGTGTGTATACATCCAAAACCCTGACTACTCGCTTGGTTTCTTCCTTAACCCCTTCAGACCTGAATTTTTTCTCTGGGTAAGAAATATTTTGTCCATTGCTGACAAGACTCAATCACAGTACATATTTATTGGTCCAAAACAATAAAAAAAAAAAAGTCCATTCAAATGGACGCAGAGGCCGAAAGGGTTAATTGAACAATTTGCTGCTTTGTATGGTTTTTATTGGAACAACCCCGGTTCATCTGTTGAGTTAGCTACCTTATTTATTTTTAAATAAAATAATAGGGCTAAGAAAAGTAGCGCTATTGAAAAAAAATATTCTTCTTGAAATATTTAGCTACAGGAACTGGACTGAAAATGATTCAAAGAAGCTAAAGATTTAATAAGACTTTACACTTTAAATGTTTATATTATTATTTTGTTCCCTGGAAGAAGAAATAAAGAAATGATGGGAAGCTAAGAGTTTTACACAATGCTTTTCATATTCAACACAAACATTTTTATGGCAAACTTACACAGATAAACAAACATTTATTAAGACAGTGAAAAATAAAATATTCTCTATTCTGTTTATATAAGGTATCAGAGTTTTTGCAGTAGTTGCAGCAACATATCCAGTGTACTGCAGAACCACACCAGCTCCACTAGATGGCGCTCTAGTTCCACTACTGACTTTTCACCTGCCTTTCTGGGAAGAAGTTAACATTATATCTCACAACTCATAATGAAAGCAGAACTTCAGCCAAGTTAATCTGTTCAGATCTTATGTTACATATGTGTGTGTCTATCAGAACTAAGTGATCATTGTCTGCCTCACTAACCTTTAAAAGTTGAATTTTTACTGTGTTTGTTGTCATTTTCACAACAGTATTATTTTTATTTTTTAAGCACTGGTGAGCATAAGGAAAGGTTACTCATTTATTGCAAATACTGAATTTTTCTTCACTTCTGTATTCAGAGGTTGAGAAAAGTTTGAGTGAGTAGAAACTATCTCAATTTTCTTAAAACTTTAAGGTTTTGGATGATTCTATGATTTTAAAATACATAGATTGTGGAACAGTGTTTATTAAATGCTCCTTGGGCCAAAATGGGTTTGTTGTTATTTACGCAGCATTAAAAAATGTAATCTGTTCAGTACCTAAAACGTTTAGGTACTGAATCCTCACTTTTTAGCCGATTTGAACAGTTTGAACAGTGACCTTCCTCTTGCATTGCTCTGTGTTTGTACAGGGACCTCCCGAAGGAGCAAGTTGTTTGGAACCTTCCCAGGAAACTACGTGAAGCAGCTATAATGATGATTCCATACTCCATCATGGCCCCATCCCTTTCTGTGACATGTTCATCGCCGTCAGCACAGCACCCCCCAGGACATCAGCCTGCAGCACACTTCTGTGTTTGCTTATTGTGTTTGGCTTCACAAAGACAGAATCCTTAGCTCTAACTAGCCATCTTTAATGGAAGACTTCTATGAGATAATACTGTTTTTTAATCTTATCTTTTTAACTTTATTTTTCTATTACGGAGAACCCAAAATTTGTGCTCCATTCAGTGACCTTTAACTTTGACGATGGCAGAAGGACATTGAGCACCGCAGCAATGTTTTTTTTTATTTTTCTGCATCAACCTAAAATTTAAAAACACTTAATTGCATTCACTTACTGTTAATTCCAGTGTTTAATGACAAATGTCCCCAAATATGATGAGTGCAGAGTATTGTGAGAGGAAAAAACAGTATTCAGTCAGAACCATGTTTTGGGGATTTAAGCAAAATGGATCATCACAGTTTTGTGTTTATCTAGCGATGTGGTTTACTCAGAGTTCCCCTCAGTGAAATATCCTTTTACAACATAATCATTTCCATTTCATGAAAAAAAAAAACTGACAATGCTGTACTAGTTCGAGTAAAGCATGTGAAAATGGAAAAAAAAAAAAAAAGTATCGTCAAATTGCAGATTTGTCATGTAATCAGTTTCACATTAGGATCGATGCACTTTAGCCAAGCCTGAACACAGTCTTGTGTTTGTTTTATCATTAATTGTCATCTCAGATTTGAGACAGTAGTCTGACTGCGGGGCCTCGGGGGACAGTCGTATGTGGAAAATATACGTAGAAACATTGCTGACATTTTAGGTATTATATTTATTAGAGGATGAACTGTTATATGATGAGCTATGTTAAAAGATTGTTTTAGAAAGGATGAACACCATGTTGCTTTTTGTAAACATATTTTATCAGCACCACACTTGCATTTGAAGGACTGCTCTTTATTGTCAAGCGTCATTGTTCAGTAAGGCTCTTTTAGAGACAAATAACCAGATAGCTGATGGAATATAATGAATTGCCAGGTTTAATGTTGAATTAAATTAAGTAAGAAACAGGTTGAGATAGCAATGGATGCAACTGCAGTTGATTCAGGGCAGTTTTTCCTGTTAGACTGATTGTGTCTGTTGACCCTGCTGTCAGTGAGTGGGTAGTGTATCACTGTTCACGTGTGATTATTATTTGGAATAATTGGCATTTTGAATCATGATTTGTCATGTTAAGTAAATCTATCTTTTTATTGTTCTCATTTTATGTTTCACAATGGATGGACACTGTCAAAAAAAGTTATTGTTAAGCACCTTAAGATATGTTATTATTCATTGTCCTTCACATCACCTCCCATCAGTCACTGTCACCTGGTGTGAGAACACTGTGTGTGTGTTTGTGGTGTTTTTGTAAGCCTTTTGTATGAACGCTGTAAAATGGTCAACATCCACTTGCTTTATAAACTCAATTTTTTCTCACCTATCATCACATTTGGTTTTCGCTTTCTTTGCATCTTTCTCCATCGGTGGTGCTATGGTGCATTCCTGTAAAGCCATTGTTTGAAGGGCCGGTGAGGTAGTTTAACTAAACCTTTTATAGGTCAATTGCAGCCTTACATTGAGCTCTGATTTGAGTCATTTACATTTAAACCTCTTCGTGATGCAAAAAAATGATAATTTATGCATATGTAGTCTAGAAAGCAATCTAAAAGTGTATGATGTAGTGTGCAGAGAACATAAATTCTTCAGTGTTTAAGCATACAGCAGGCCTCTTGCCTGCCTTTGATATGAGCATAAAAATAGTTTTGCGGCGAAACTATTAATTTGACTCCTGATAATGTTTCTACATGTAATTAAAATGTAATTCTCACCTATTATTCCTGGGAAAGTTGAACCCAACATATATTCTTGGACCTAAAGTATTTCTAGAGTATCGTAGCATTTGTTTTTTTGTTTGTTTTTTTCTGGGGCTGTATTGCCAATAAAATTCAGCTGGTAAATTGCATTTCTTTTTTTCAGCGTGTTTTAATTGGGTTGAGCTAAACAATGATACTGGGAACCTGTTTCATGATAAAGAGAAACTTCTTCAGACTTAGTCTTTTCAAATGACCGCCATAGTGTGGATAGTTTTTTATACTTTTGTTTAAGTTGTAATAAAAAGGATTTGCGTGGGGTGGACAGCAGTGGGAATGTCCTGTCAGGTGAGCAAAGAAAAATCCTTCCCCAGAATAAAGTGAAATATTTCCCATCACTTGTTCACTCTCTATCAACTCAAACCTCAACAGTTTTAAAATTAATTGTTTTTTTAATTAGGGCTTAAAACTTATTTGTATTGCGCAATTCAACACAGGGTGATTCAAAGTGCTTTACAAAACATTAAAACAATGAAACAAGCATTTTTTCAAATTAAAATAAAAAAAATAAAAAGGAAATTTAAAATTAAGTTTAAAATTAATAAAATGTAGATAAAAAGAGATAACAATTAAAAAATGATTGAAATACAGCAGAGAAAAGGAGAGTCTTTAAACTGTATTTAAATTAACTGAGTGTTTCAGATGATCCGAGGCTTTCTGGGAGTTTATTCCAGACATGTGGAGAATAGAAGCTGAATGCAGCTTCATGTTTTGTTCTGACTCTGGGAACTGATAAAAGACCAGATCCAGATGACGTGAGAGGTCTCGTAGGTTCATACTGGGTCAAGAGGTCTCTGATGTATTTTGGACCTAAACCATTCAGAGCTTTATAAACCAGTAACAGAACTTTAAAGTCTATCCTCTGACAGACAGGCAGCCAGTGTAAAGACATCAGAACTGGACTGATGTGGTCCACTTTCTGGATTAGCTGCAGATGTCTGATTGATTTGTTAGGAAGACGTGTAAAGACGCTGTTACAGCAATCAAGCCGACTAAAGATGAAAGTGATAGTAGGCTGATTTTGTTATTCCCTTAATGTGTTTTTCAAAATGTAGGTCTGAGTCCATCACTACACCCAGATTTCTGGCCTGATCGGTGGTTTTTAGGTGTTTAGAGTGAAGCTCTGTGAGGATCTCTAATTTCTCTCTTCAGTTTTGTTTTTGTTGAGCTGAAGAAAGTTAGACACATCCAGTCATAAGACTTACCCAAAATCAAGTACAAAAGCACACATCCATCCAAATCACTTTATGTCACACACAGTTAAATCACATAAAACACTCCCATCTACCCAGTACCTGGTCCCAACCCCTAATCCACAATATCTGGCTTAATGAGGATGCAATGCCTTAGAGACCCATCCACACCAGGAAACATATATTCATATTTATTGTATATATGTTTATTTTGTTAAGAAAGTATTACTAAGAGAATCTATTTTTCCATTCTCTATTCCCCTCAGTCCAATTCAGGGAAGCCTGAGCCTATCCCAGCAAATAGGAGGTGACAGGCAGGGTGGACCCTGGACAGGTCTCCATTCTGTCAGGGCCAATAAAGAGAAACAAAACTATTTATGCTCATATTCTGTCTGGGGGAGAAATTTGTAGGGCTGTGGCGAGGTGGTTAGCACTGTGGCCTCACAGCAAACAGGTTGCCGGTTCGATCCCCGGCTCGGTGGCCTATCTGTGTGGAGTTTGCATGTTCTCCCCGTGTTAGCGTGAGTTCTCACCGGGTTCTCCAGCTTCCTCCCACAGTCCAAAGACATGCACCTTGGGGATAGGCTGATTGGGAACTCTAAATTGTTAGCTGGGATTGGCTCCATTCCCTACTTGGGAATAAGCGGTAGAAAATGGATGGATGGATAATTTTGTGATGCACTAACCTAACATGCACGTCTTTGGATGGTGAGAAGAAGCCACTCATACACAGTGAGAACAAACTCTGTTTCTCCCAGTCAAGGCATAAATCAGAAACCTCGTTGCTGTAAATGGTAAATAGCGTTCATTTATAGTTCCTGCAATCCACCCATTCACGCACAAATTCACACACTGATGGCGGCACAGCTGCCATACACACCTTCACTAGCCTGGCCACCAGGAGCAACTGGGGGTTCAGTGTCTTGCTCAAGGACACTTTGACATGCAGACAGCAGATGGAGCGGGAAACCTTGTTGCTGTGGGGATAACTTTCACACCACCATACAGCTCTACACAGTTCATTTAAGCAACCCTTTGCTGCTGTTACAACACATTGTTATATCCCCGAACGCAGTATGTCAGGGATATAATGGTTTCATCAGGACAGCCGCCTTGCTGGATATCTCTGGTGTGAGGACGATAACTTGAACAGTTTTCACAATTGGAATTTGATCCCCCGTGTACCTGTTTAGGTCCCCAAGGGAACGACCTGTATCAAATTTCAGCATTTTGGGATTTATGGTTTTCCCACCAGGTGGCGCTTCACGAAAAATCAGATTTTTGGCTATATCTCTTGAACTATTTGTCTAATTGACCTCAAATCAAGTGTGAATAAAAGTTAATGACCTTAGTATGCATCCTGTCCATATGTCATACCAGGCTGGTTCAAAGTTTCCACACCAGGTGGAGCTTTGTGACTGAACATGTGTGGCTTTATATTATTGTATTGTTGTCAGTATGAGGATTGGGGAGTAGGAGGATTGGGGGCGTTTGAGGGATATCCTTCTAGCTATTTGCTTCTGACGGCTCAGGCCTTATTTCTGTAAAGAAAGATGTTAAACTAAACTAGAAGTGTTTCCCATCTTTTACAGTGACTCACATTGTCATGGTAACCACTAAAACAAACCATGAAATTGATTCACACTAAGATGCTTCACTTGTAGAAGTTTTTTTAAGGCTCTGTGCAGATTTTGGATGGGACAAAGCGAGTAGCGTGACTTTTCTTTCATTTACATGATGAAAACCTTCCCTGCTCTGTGCTGACATATATATAACTTGTCTTTGTTGACAGAACTAAGTCTGTTGGTGGTCACATGCATTAATAATATGGATAATACTGTAACTGATCTTATCTGTTATCTAATTTAAGCAACAAACTGGAGCTCATGCTCTGGTGCCAAGAATGATGAAAAGACAAATGATTGCTTGTGAAATTAAGAAAACTGGATTGTTATTAAGCCTAGCAAGTGAGACTCCTGGGTCCAATCCAGATCAATAGTGGCTGGAATGTGCCTGTAAAAGCTTCAGAGTCTCAGACAGCAGCTTTGCCTCCAGACCAAATAAGGACAAGATCAGCAGTACCCCTCAAGCGGAGCGAGAAGAAGCCGACCAGACCCTGAGCTCTGTTTTTTAACGTCCTCCTAAGTTAGCTCAGCCCTGAGAGCCCTGAGGAGGACAAGAGCAACACAATTATACTTAAGTTGGGCCTGAATTAAGAAGTAAAATCTTGCTGCTGTTTAGAGAGAAGTACTACTTAAGGAAAACAAGAAATAAGTGCTGAACAGAAAAAGGTTGGCAAATTCTGGTGTTGCAGTCTGAGTCTGTTCCCAAAATCTGAGCAATTACCTCACTCCTGGGGTGGGGTCTTCCTATTCCCCTCCCTCTGCACTCCTCCCCTGTTGGTTCAAAATCTCCATCACTTTGATATTCCTCTGCTATCTAACTGTGATCCCAGCAGCGTGCGGTCCTGTCTGCTGTTTTAACAGCTGGGGTTATTAAAGGGTCATGCCACTCAGTGTTGTGTTGAACGGGCCGGCCCCCTGGGGTTTCCGTTTGACAGGAGGAAAGGACTTCAACCAGCCACTCACCATCTCCAGGGTGAGTGACACAAATTCCCATCACTCACACGTAATGTTTCCAAGAGCTTTTGTAGCTTTTTCATGATTTTTCATGGTTTTGCTGTTTTTTGATCAAAGACTATAATGAATTAACTCGTCGGGCTACAATTGCTCACATGAATGCATGTTTCCCCTCGGGGGGTGAAATTCAGAGGGATTACAGTTTTCTTTACTATGAACAATGTCTTTCCCGAGTTGGTGGGTGGGAGGGGGCCATTCTAGAAAAATTCTGGTGTGGTATGAAGCTTGCACCTGTGCTCCAGTAAATACAAGAGGCTTAGATACAAATAGCGGCTTACGTTGTGACCTGACATGTGCACACACACACACACACACACACACACACACACAGACAAAAATGCTAATCCTGATGCATTTCAGAATGATTTTTAGCTATAAAATGAAGAAAATATAAAATATGTCCTAATAGAGAGAAAAAGTATTCTTGTATGACATTCAGCGGGCAGCCGAATCAAAACAGTATAAGAGAATGGGTTTGTAATTGTGGTTTGATGAGAAGCAACAAAGTCCACTCGAATTTTTACAGCGTCATCATCAAGCCTATTCTCTTAAAAAAAAAACTGTGCAGTGGTACATGAGATAAAATATTTGGAAGAAAATTGTGCAAAAGAAGTTCAAATAAAATGAGAAAAATTCAATTCAGTAAAACTGCAAACTACAATTTGGATGTCTTTATTTATATCTTGAGTTACATTTTTCATTGCCTTCAACAAACATTATGCTAAACTCTATGTTTGGAGCTTTGGCTTCTATGATAAAAGAAAGCAGAATGGATACATCAAAAGGAAAAGGATGCAGCACATCTCAGAATGTCAAATTATAATGCAGTTTTATACCATTTTCCCCAACATTGCATCTATAAATGTATCTGCAATCTGCTGCAGAGTGCAGAGAAAAAGAATTAATGCAAAGAAAGAGAAAAGTCAAATAAACAATCTGCCCAGCATTCAGAAACGTAACAAAAATTGAAGGATTTTTCCTCACTTTTTTTGCTCAAGGAAACAGCTTTTTTCACTGCTATAAACAGTGTGCATAAAATCTTTTTCTGTATTCATTTAATCTATGAGCTGTATCACAGAAAGTCAGACATGAGTGGTCCAGTAATCCCACTGTTCGGGTTAGGATTCATCTATATTTAGGGGAAGACCTCAGAAACTAAATAAAAACACAGTTAGATAGCAAATGCCTGGCTCTATGCAGTAACCATACACCTGTTGTGTTAATGGACACTCAGACGTCTATAAGAGAGCAGTGATGGCAGAGGAATGGGACTGGCTAGAAATGGAACCAGAGAGGAAGTAAGAAGGGTTAATATGAGCAAAATAAACAAGAAAGAATGTCTTTTGAAAAGAAAAGTTTGACAGTGAAAGTATCTGTGTGATAAATTAAATGATTTATTTCCCACACAGAGAACTTGCAGTCGTTCAAACACAAGCAAATCCAGGGTCTCTGTTCACTGCCATTTTTGGTCAGGAACATCCTCTTCTTTATGACTCACAGTTGTTCCCTGCTATTCAGGACAAGTAAACACAAATGATGATCCTCTTTTCTTTTTCACCCAGGAGCCTTAAAGGGACACCCCATTTAAATTTACTCAGAAGACATTAAACATTACTTTATTCTCATCATGGGGATGTGATACATCACAGGGAAATGGTTGCATTAGTATATCTCTGTAGGAGGTTTGTCATGTTAAACCCCTTAGTTAAAACACATTAGCAAAACATTCAAAAGTGAACATTTCTTCATCATTTGAAGACATTTGCATTTGACATGTAAAATGTCAAATGCACTCTTATTCAGCAGTATTCAACAAAAAAGATTAATCAAATTATCCTCCCATGCCATGTGGATTTTATAGCAAAAGAAATTAGAGAGGTCTTAAATATTCACATCAAACTGTATCAAAAACAGATTTACGGATATTTGGTCCATTTGGGGACCTCAACAACCCATCATATAAAGTTTTAATGGCTTAAATGTAGGAATGGCATTGAATGTACAGTGCTGTGTTCTCAGCCCCAAACAGAATATTGGTCCTATATTCTCTCTAATTTACTGAATATTCATTTAAAAAATGCTGTTTAAGGCGATGCTCTCTGTTGAGTTTAGTCACACTTTATGTGGTATAGTGGTCATCTTCCAGTCAGAAGATTATTTACTTGATCCATAGCTTGTCCAAGCATCATTGGACCAGATCCTGAGCCCAGACATTAACCCTGATGTTTTCATTGATGTACTTTTGCAGAGAAAAAAAATACCTGATCATATTTGCAGGGTCATGTGGTTAATGAGAGACTTCATTGTCAAAAACAGCTACTCAAACACTTTATCAATAAGAAGACTCTTTCAATCCACAAAAATGAACAAAAACATCCTAAATTCTGCTTTTAAATGGAAAGAATAAAGGTAGTTTGATATTAACTTACAAAAGCAACCTTTATTACTTTGCACAATTTGGTGTGGTGCTAATCTCAACGTACAGATGAGCTTTAAATAAAATACTACATACATGGAAACTCCTTACCTCCTGCTGTGTGCTCATTCTGTGACTTTAGTCAAGAAGTCTAATTGATGAGGTTTACATGCTTTAGTGTCCAAAACAAATCAATATTGCAATCCATTTTCTCCCTCCATTAATCATGCTTTGTTTTGGACCCCGTTTCTTTAATGCCACTCTCTAGAAGACAAACAGAGAAGAGAAACTAAGTAAAAATATCAAGTTCATTTAAAATAAAAAAGGGTTCTTTACTCTCCTCTCTCAAGCAGGGATCAAGCCAGGCAGAAAGAAACAACAACGCATATAAAGAATGCCATAATTTAAACTAAAATTTATGTTTTGTGTCACAGCTGAGCTGTGTGGAAACAAAAGAATCCAACAAAAAGGAGATTTTTGGACAGATTTAGAACAGACATGAGGCACTAAAAGCAGTCTGACAGCAGTGCTCCAACAAATGCTACACTGTAAATTACCGCTCCCTCTTTGGCAGCATAGCACATCCCCTCTCAGAGCTTTCATCCAGTTATTTATAAGCACATGACCTAATCTTATCTTAGTTTCAGTGTAGCAACTCTACGTAGTTTAGTTTGCTGTGTCCAGTAATGCAATATGTGCATGCGTAGGTCATGATCTGTACAGTGTAGATGTTCTTCAGGTTAAAGCTGCTTCATAAGATATCATGTGACTTTTATAAGGCTCTCTGGACGTTCTACTTTATTCTAATTACTTCTTGGGCAACATAATACATATTCCATCTGGTTGCTGTCACTGTATATGTTTACTTTATGGCTGTGATGAGAGACGTACAGCTTACATACATGCATAGTAGCCAAAAGGTAACAAAGTTTCTCCTGCGGCATTTTGACAAGCAGACACAGGTTTTTTTGCAACAAATACCGAAAAAAATAAACTTGTAGCTCAGTGAAGGAATCATCTCTGCTGTGTGTTTGATTGAATAGTTGGGCTTCCTGGTGGAGTCTGTGTTTTATATTTTGAAGGCATATGTGGGCCAAGTGAGACACAGGAAAAGAGTTAAGAGTTTAATAGGCTTGTACCATCTAAATGGAATTTGTTGAGGTAAAGAGAGTGAAAGACAGCATTTACTGGTTTTCAGCAACTCAGCTGGTATTTAAGTCTCATTCTCAAGATTGACCTGTTACAAACAAGCAATCTAAAAGTTTTCATTCTAGATATCATTACATGGATCAAAGCAATATGTGAAGAAAACTTTTTTTAGGTTTTTTTGTAAATTACCGTTATTCCTGTCAAGGACGAGGACACTGGTTTCTTTAGATAGAGAAGAATATCAATAAGAATAAAAGAAGTTAAACATACAATAAACATTAAAATATAAAGGAGACAAAACATTAAGACATACAGACATGGTACAAGGTTATAACCCGGGGAAAATCCCTCCAGAGATCCATGATCACACAGACGTCTGGAACCATTCTACCCCAGTCACATAGAGGCACCTTCGTTTAAAGACTTTGGTTATGTGCGTCAATCTGAAGCTATTCTCATGATATGACAATAAAACCTAGGTCTCGTCTAAACATTTACCTGATGGAAGGACGCCGGCCTTGCAGATGGTTTACTAAGGTCAAGGTAATTAAGCTAATATATGAAATTTCCCCAACATTATTTTAATCACATACAAATAAAACATTTTTGGTTTTCATTTATTTTTTATGTGATTTCCATTTGTGATTATAAAAGTTTACAACTTCTATGTAATATTTCCACTAAATTATATATTCTGCATTTAAAAAATCTAAACTGTTGACATTATAGTTGGTACAAAATCCTGATGTGTAAATTGTTTTGATAAGCATAAGTATTTTTAAGACATCGAGTGTTACCAAAGTAGTGTAGTTTTCAAAAAATGAAATTGATGATAACATAGTTTAAATTATTATATCAGGCTTCCTTGTCTTCAATCAGTGGTGTTTAGCAGGTCCTGTAGTCTTCCTTTCTTTGTCTGTGTGTTGTTTGACATCAAAACATTGTATCTGCTTTGATACACTACACAAAATGTTGGTGTTTCGCAAAAAAGACAAGAAAAAGAAATTTCACCATGACTGCATTTTTATTTCTTTTTTGTACACACACCACACTCTGGTGCTGTCTACATACAACATCTGTCAATGTCATTATATCCTTAATAAATGACTATTGCATAAAGAGTTTTTAAATCTTTCTTGGTATTGTTTCCTTCTGTTGGTATTTGCTAACTTTCACACTGCCCTCTCAACAAAAAGATAAGATGAATGGCTGAATAGGCTTCTCAGCATCACTATGAGAAAAAAAATGCTTTTTAGTATGGCAATAATATGTAAAGGAAATATGGCCATGCTAGACAACATTTCTGAATGGGATTTAAAACGCAAGGTTGTTAAAAAATTACTTCAGATTCCTCACGGTATAAATAGCATCGAGATGATATCATCAACAGATACCAAATGCTTTGAAAGTGAATCCCTGAAGTTTTTAAGTCTATTTAAGATGAGTTCAAATAGTTTCCTTTTCATTAAAATCACTGAAAATGACAGATCACTTGTCTCCAAGACAAAACTGCAAATAAAAAAAACAGGGTGTCATCAGCATATTATGATTTCTGCTGACACTACCCAGAGAAAGTATGTGTAGAGTAATCAAAATGTGGGCCAGTCCACAACCCTAAGGTATACCATAATACACCTGTAAAAGACAGATAGTGTAACAGTAACTAAAACAGCACTCCTCAGAGAGTAAACAAGATGTTTCTGTTGAAGGGAAAGCTGATTTGTTTCCTTTCACAAACTGTTATATATTCCAGGACACCAGATAAATCTGAGTACACAATTTATTAGAGGAGAATAAAGAACCAAGTATCCAACGTACAAGTCTGTTTCTGATTTCTGGATTATCTCTGATCTTGGATTCTTGATGTTGGATCACATAAACATTTCCCTCAATTTTTTTTAATACAGAAAATGTAAGTTATTTTCCACAGCTGGTCAGTAATACTGTAAGTAGTGAATCAGTTCTAATAATATCCAGATAATTTTCCCTCTCGTTCTGACATGCACAGAAATGTCACCACAACAATGGCAGAGGGTTTTACTTGTGGTGTTGGCTCGGATTTTAGAGTGTATATAGTGTATGGAACCTCCACTGACTTATGCAGTGACTTAAAAGGATTCAAATTAAACTGAATGAAACAAAAGTAGGTTTCCTTTCTTACCACTTCAACTGATGTGGTGTTTCTCTGCCCCATAAAAACCCAGTCTTCAGGTCACAGACTTCTCATGACCCCTAGCTCATGACAGTTGTCATTTCCTGAATCTGAAAATAAGATGTTTTTGTTTGTCCCAGGAGCTAAGAATAGCTTTAATTAGTGATCTTTATTTCCAATTTAATGAAGTGGTATTTTCCTAACATCTGAAGTTATACCTTCACAGAATACAAGTCTTTAGGTCCGTAAAATAATAAAAAAAAGGTACTGTGCCTCAGAAGCAAGAGATGTAAACACTGTTTACGTGCCTTGCACTGATTCACTACTACCTTAAATTCTATATATATATCACAGAAAAGGGAATAAATCAGCTATTTATCAATTAAGTCAGTACTTCTGCATCAATACTAATCAGTTGCATATTGTAAATGTCTGTCACCATGAGTCCAATGAGTTGCTGTATTGATGATAACTTCATGTTAGCACAGATGTGTAAACAAAGTCGTAAACTACTGCAGCTAGAATGGTGCTTAAAAAGCAGCAATAACCTGCCAAGTAACCATGTGAAACTGGAGAAGATTGGAGATTCTAACTGATTAGATTTATCTAGCAGTTCTCTGCAAGTACACCTCAGTGACTTCAGCAGCAAACATTCATTCAGTAAATCAGTAAACAAAATAAATTAACTACAATCATCCATGGCTTGTTGCTTCGTGACATATCCATCTTTTCCAGGACCTCAAACATTACTTCAAATAGAGACAAAGAGTCATTATAGATGGTACTCACCAGCCAGGACTCCTTGAACCCCAGTGATTGTACTGGCATGTACTATACTGATTGGATCATGTGAAGTAATATAAAACAAGGTATCTGTGAACATCTGTGTCAACATGGACACATATACTTTGGTGCTTTTTTTTTTTAAAAAAAATACTTGTTTCTTCACTTTTTCTCTTTTTTTACTAGTCATGTTTGTCCCATCATCTGTTCCAATCCAGATCACACCTGGCAGTAAGGCGTCGAGTGCCAATTTGTGTGCTGGTGACATCATCTTGGCCATCGAGGGAGTACCAGCCATAGACATGCTCCACTGTGAAGCCCAGAACAAGATTAAGGAATCCACCAGTCAGCTCTGTCTGACTGTCGAAAGGTCATTATGGGTAGTAAACATACATGCAAAGTAGTGACAGTGAATAGAGGCGGTGGGGGGGGGGGGGGGGGTCTCAATGAGTGACCTTCTGATCAGGATGCCTCTTTGTTTCTTCCCAGGAATGAATCCAGACTGTGGACGCCTCGTGTTATAGAGGAAGGCAGAGCTCATCCATTTAAATTAAACCTTGAAGCAGAACAACAGGTTACAACACTGAAAAATTATCTTTACTATCTGTGTAGCAGTTTTACAAGTATGCATCCATATCGCCTCAATGATGGCCTAGTATTTCTGTATTTCTGATTATATTCTTGTTTACAGGAATTTAAACCAATTGGTACTGCTCACAACAGAAAAGCTCAGCCGTTTGTTGCAGCAGCAAACATTGATGACAAGAGGCAGGTGGTCAGCACATCCTACAACACCCCTATAGGGCTCTACTCCTCAGGAAATATCCAGGATGCCATGGAAGGACAAATGCGAGGTCTGGTTCACCACAAACCTGACAGGTGGGCACTGCAGCTAAACACAGCGATCTGCTGGTTTGCACACTGCTTCCACAATTCATTACTGCCTGTATATCAGTAAAAAAGTCATGCTTATCTTAAATTTGAGTTAGCTGTCAAATCACTTCCGTTAAAATGTTTTTAAGAGTTCAGACTGCTCCTAAGACACATTTTCAACTTTTTTTGTTCTAGCGAGAACTGACATCAGCGCTGTTGTCTTCTATCAGTCATCTGTTAAAGCGTATAATCAGCCCAAGCAATGGGTTGGCAACAAGTCACATATTTCTCAAATTTTTCTAAAACCAACGGAAAAAAAAGTGTACTTTTGGGGAATCAGACTTTTAAAAGACATAGTTAAGATGGTTTGCTTCATGCAGAGATTGAAGTAAAAAATTGTAAAAATGCATGATCTCTGCAACATGTATAGAAAAAACACAGACAAAAGGGTTGTTCAGCCTTTCAAGCAGAAAATGTGGAGATTTGCAGAGATACAACAACCAGAAACAATAAAAGTTATTTTTATTGTTTCTCTTGTTTCCATTTGCCAGTCAAAGTACAAAAGTATGTCTCAACTCAATGAATATCAGGCGTGTTTGTAGAAATAGAGCGCTACTGGGGGACAGGCGCCACATTATTCAGATAACATTGTTTTTATAATAAAGACCTTCTAAATGTATAAAATGATCAAGGATTTGTTCTATTATAATAATTTTACTTCCGTAACTGTCATATGTTCCTGGTGGTATTACTTAATCATATCTCTCACTATTGGATTGTTAACTCCGGTGTTAACGCAGAATATACCAGTTATAAAAAACCTTCTTTACCAAAACACATGCGTCAGAAAAACCTATGATTAATATTATGTCAGTCTTACCACAATCTTGGTTTAGGTACAAAGGTTATTGACTGAGGAATTAAACTTTTTCCCAATTTACTCACCTGACTTTATTTTCATTGGAGAGGCAAGTTTTCCTTTTCAACTGAAGAACAATTTAAGCTTGAAAAAACAAAATAAAGAGGATGCCTTTTAAAAAGTATTAACAAAACCTTGAGTTTATATGCTTTTATTTTAGCCTGTCTCAGATGGACAGCACTTTGCTTCAGCTATGGCTGGTGAGTTTTAAAAACAAATTGATGATGATGGTGGTTATTATTGAGGTTAATGTCAGTGTGAAAGTTCACTAGCTGACATGAACTTTTTCAAGCTTTTGTGAATATAATTTTGATTAAAACTGATTAAAATAAAAAAACTTCAAAAAGATAAGTTGGGATTACAGTACTTCCTGTAAATGTTGATATTACTTCTGTGGCGCCACTCTGAGGCCAAATTGTATTATTATTATTATTATTATTATTATTATTATTATTATTATTATTATTATTATTATTATTATTATTATTA
>JBAMHX010000005.1:14486748-14500239 GCA_037177515.1 Pseudomugil tenellus
TATATATAGTCCATTTACCATTTAAACTGGAGTACTGGAATATTTGCTGAATGTTTTAAAAATTGCAAAATAATGAGAAACGTAGTATCACTGTTGTCAGCAATAACTACATTATACTTAAAAGGAAAAGTTATAATAAATGAAAAAATGTCCTTAAGAGCATCACTTTTGAAATTGACTTGGTTTATTGTGTGGATTAGATTTCAAAGGTGTCAATGTTGAGAGCGGAGGAAGTCACAGTATTGTTTAGAAATGTTGTCATTAGACTAAAGACAAAGAAATATTAGTTCATGTGTTTGAATGTTATAGGATACAGCATAGTGTTTGTATTTACTCAAAACTATTTGTGCTGAATTCATTAGTTTTAATAGACTATACTCAAAGTATCAATAGTACAGTGAAGAAATGCTCAGTGTGATGTTATTACTGTTGGAGAGTATGTTTGTGTTGGGGAGGTACATCCCACAAATTTAAGCTGTGCTGCTCATTCTACACAAACGCACAATGTGTACAAGTTTTATTTTTTTGTTTGATGACTAATTAAGCTTTCAAATGATGTAGCTCTATACCAACGACTGGTATTGATTAAAAGGAGGGATAATTAACCAACAAACAAATATTCTTACTTTTTGCACAAAGTTAATTTATATTATAATATTTTTTATCATCTTTTATCACAATAATCATGATTTTTAGTTAAATACAAAAGTGTCACTTTAAATTAGGTCAAGCTTAAATTTAATTATCAGATATAATATGATATTGTTTTGACAATTCTGTGCATTTGTGTTGAAGCCAGACTCGGAGTTCATGTAGAAATTGGGCTTTATATTGTAACCATAAATGCATTGATTTACATTAAAATTGCTTTTACTATATTTATTACTAATCCCTATGCAGTCTTATTAACATACCTTTGCAAATATACCAAAAATCTCCCCATTTAAACAGAATTCAGCTTACAAACAAAGATAGCTGTTTCTGATCAATATTCTGCTGATATGTCCACTTCATTATATCACAACAGAACATCTGGTTTAGACCAAATCGATATTTACCTGACAAATGACATTAATGAAAAATGAATCCAGGTGGATGGAAAGCCGAGAGATAGATTTGAGGCGGATTTAAGTGCTTTTTTATTATGACAGTCCAGAGACAAAACCCATTAGCAAAGAAGGTCGAATTTAATTTGTTTCCAAACTATTGTTCATTCTTCTTGATCGGCTAGTGTAACCTAATCCAGAGTAGAAACTTTGTGACAGAAGCAGCTGCTCAATAATGTCAGACAGCTAAAGAAAAAACTATTGACTTAATGCCGAATACACCATCAATAGCCTACTAAAAATGGAGAGCTGGAGCTAATGTCCCAGTCCCTTGGCTCCTCACGCACACACAAAGTAAATCAGTGAGGACATGGTCAACAGGAAGAGCTCTTCAACTCCTGAACCCCAGTGTAATCACTGTAAAACTAAATGGTGGTAATAACAACCCTCAAACAAAGAAAAGTCAGGAGACGAGAGGAACTTGCTCCACTCTTCTGAGAAAGCCTATATTTCAGTTTCCTGCTCACAACAAATATCTGCATCCCTCTGCAACAGCAACTCTGGCTTCATAGCAAAGACTCCAATTAATGTCAAAGCAATGTATGACTTTTATATTCACATTTCTGTTTAAATGTTTCACTGTCAGTTCATAGATAGCTTAAATTTATTATTCATATATGTGTAGAAAAATGACCAGTTATTTAGAACTATCTCCAGATACCAGTGGTACATGAAAACAGTTTAATACAGCATAATACAGTAAATTAGGTAAAGGAGATCAAGATATGGATGTTTACCTTTTATTACCGAGGCAACATGGCTGGCGCAATGAGGAGTTTTGTTCTCTGGTAAACGTGACATTTTAGGTTCCCAGGTAAACCAGACACATAGAGGTGCACAGAATAAATAGCATGAACAGAATAAACTCACTGACAGCTTCCAGGCCACCGTACCAGTGCTTTTTTTTTTTTTTTGGATCGGGTTGTACTGGCAGGTACAGGTCCCAACACACCGTTGCATAAGACAGAAGATTAGATGATCTGATAATGTTCCTAACTACACCTACAAGGGTGTCAGCAGCAGCTATGATGAGAACAGTTTCTGTCCTCAAAGTTTGTCCATTTCAAGGATACCCTGAATCCTTCATTAGAGAAAGAAAGTTCTTCTATGCAAACGCAATTCTTAAGCAATGATCATTTGGATTTATCCAGTTACACTTGTTGGGATTTATGTAGATTAGTATGGGGAGAGTGGAGTGAGTATGATTAGCTTATGACAACGTCAGTTAACCCCGATCATAAAAAGAGGTTATCATTTATTTCATTATTCTTATATATGGTATATACTGATGATGTTTGAGATTGCATCATGTATGACACATTTAGTGGATTATTTGTAAAATCACTAAAACTACAAAAGTAGTTTTAGTGATGCAAAACTCCCATCACAGCTAAGATTAAGTTTAGTTGGATCCTCATTTTAGTGCAGCTATTGATTTTATGCCCTTGTGGATACTAATAACACCTGTCCCTTACAACATAGGTTTAATCAACAGGTTAAAATAATGTTACGTTGGACCTTTAATTCTTAATATCCTTTCCAATTTGGCTGTTTGGACTCTCTTACAACAGGTTTTTATTTTAACTATCCAGAGAGCAGCATTGTTTAGTTTTGTTTTTTGCTCACGTTTCTGTCTCTCTGTCTATATGTTAACCACTTTATACAGAAAATACTGAATGGATTTTTGTGGGAGGGGAGGGGGGTTCTGAGAATAGGTCAAATTTAGATTTTATTACATTTTGGGAGGGATTTAGAAGGAAATGGGAACTAAGAATTATTAAACGGATTCTTCACAATATTGGGTGGAACTGAGCTTCATATTGGAGGTCTTTTATTTATTTGTTTTTTGGGTGATTTTTTTTTTTCCTTATTAAAAGTCTGTATTAATATTGTAAGAAACATGCAAATAGTATCAAGCACATATTTACAATTCTTGCTAAGATGTCTAGACTCTTCCTGTCAATAAATCTGTAAAAACTATGTCTCGTTCTTACTGAACTCTTTACATTATCATGACTTTTCTTATAGATGTTATTTTCTGTCTTTCATTAGCTGTGACAAATAGGTTTAATTCATCTTCAGAGACGTTTAGGGACAGAGCACAACTGTCAGCAAGTAAACTTTCAATTCTGTATTATCCTTAAAAACTTTGTTTTCTTTAGAGCCAGTGCATAACCGGCGTTGTGTAAAGAACCTATAAATCCAGCAGATGTACTGTGGGTTGTGTCATCTTGTTGCGCTGCTATTACCGAGGTGGCAAATTCTAATTACCTTGTATCTGTGATGACCTGCTAACATGAACAGCAGCAAGGCTGGACTTTTGATATTTGACAGTAAACCATAGTTACTAATAGAGGTGTCTTATCTGGAGATCTCAAAGTTATTCTCGTTTTCATATGAATTAGACATTAATGCGTTAATGAAAACTATGATTTATTTGATATTAAACCCTGACAATCTACATTAAACTATAAAGTTCTTTTCTCATTATAAGTTATCAAATTTTGGCAAATAATTAGTTTCAAACCTGAAAAAATTATTGATGACACCATGTTAAAAATTTGTTTATGTGACTGTCTTAAAGATTTTTATAATCTGGCCACAATATTGCCTTGATAGATAAATGTAAATAATATTCCACAATACCGAAAACATCAGTCATTTGATGCATTTCACTGTTAAAAATAAAACATCAGAACTGAGTTTAAGATGTGCAGTATGATTATCTTTCTGCAACACTGCACTCCCATGTCCCATGTCTCAATTAATATGAGCTAGCATAACAAATGCTTGTTTCTCAACTCAGCAATGTCAGAGGATCTACTTCTGGTGTTTTTGGCTTCTAGTTTTTCATCATACTGTTAGAAAACTCTTTCCAACACATCTGACAAGGCCATTGATCTACCCGAGTAAGTTTGCAGATCATTAATTTGGATCTAACACCCAAGTTGAGACAGAGGTGCATCAGTATGAGGCGCAGGGAGATAAAAACGAAAAGACATCATTAAATTGTACTGTGATGATATCTGATCAAATCTAATCATCTAATAAAAAAAGATGACAGAAATCATAGCATATCTTCATATCCCTTCTATTGCTCCCCGTTAAAACTAATATAATTGATTGCTAATATAATTTGTGTCTTCAACGTAACATCATAGAGGTGATGATACTATTGGGAATTTATTTACTTTCAAGTCAAAGTGCGTTTTTATTTAAATATTTTCAGAATGCCTCATTTTAGAAAGGCTGTATCTTCAAACAGCAAAATAAAAAAACAACAAATAAAAAGAAAAACAGAAAGTACAATGTGTCATCAGCAGTTAATCAATGAACCACCATTGACTGTTCATCTTAGACATTTGTTGACCTGAAGTCAGTGCAAACCCTGTCTTCATCTTGCTGTGTTTTTCTGCTTTTGGTGTACGTTGAACTTAAATTAGCGCGACACTTGCATACGGATAAGAAGGCAGTCCTGTAGTTGTTGTTCATCCACCCATACAGGATGGGATTAACACAAGTCGAGCACATAGCAATGATGTGGAACACTGTAAAAAGCAGCTTGAAGTCCTTCATATGCAGCACACTGCTGTCAATGTCAATTGCCAACTGAAATGAATGAAAAGGCAACCAGCTGATAGCAAAGACCACCACCATAGTCAGCATCATCTTGGTGGTCTTCTTCCGGCGCTGATGGTCATTTCGACCGAGAGTCATGTGACTCTTCAGTTTGTTCCAGATGCGGATGTAAGCAACAGAATTTATGGCTAAAGGTACACCAACCTGAACCAGAAGCATTGACCAACTGTAGATCCTCCCATTCATGCTGCTTCCCGGCCATTTTTCTGTACACACCTGAATAGACTCATCGGGTAAAAGATCAAATGATCCGTACTCCCTGAAAATGGCGAGTGGACTTGCAAGCAAGGCACTGATGGCCCATGAGAAGGCAATAACTGCAGCACACATGTCTTTGGACATCTTAGTATCCATGTGATGGACAATGCTCCTGTGCCGGTCCAGAGCAATGATGTTCAAGGTGATGGTGGAGACGTGCACAGCCATGCCTTGTGCGAAAGGCAGCATAAAACACAAAATCTGACCAAAGATCCATTCATCATAGAGTGTGTAGACAAGGGTGAAGGGCAAACATAGTGTGTTAACCAGCAAATCAGCAAAAGCTAAGTTCACAATGAAGAAGTTGGTCACAGTTCGTAGATTTTTAAACTTGTAGACAACGTATATCACCAAAGTGTTTCCAGTGACTCCAAACGAGATTATTGTGCTGTAAGCAAGGATGAGAATAACCTGAACCCCAATCAGCTTTGTGCTGTCATCCAGGTTCAAAAGGCTGTCATCATCTACTGAGGAGACTGTTGAGCAGCAGTTGAAAGATTTTCCTTCAAGTTGAAAATCTTCCATTCGTGTCACGTTTAGTTGATACGCTGTATCCATGGCAAACGGTCCCCATAAGTTAATCTGTGAAATTGATGAAAGTGATTAGTTTAAACCATTGCCATATTTTAACGGTGCACGTGCGACTCACATTCACTTGTCTTTTTTTATTTAATGTGCGAACACACAGTAGTCTGGCCAAACTTAGTTTATGTAAAACTCATTTTTAGTTATGGCTCATTTTTATTTGTCATATTTCAAACCCTTCAAACAATAATGATCCACCACTAATATATCACATCTGCAACATCTTATTATGTGGAGCAGATTTATATTGTACATGTATAAAGATAAACAATCCCAGTTCTGAAAAGTATTTCAAGAATGGTTGTAAATTTAATTTTTTTTTTCGTCTTCATCTAGAGTAGCTAGTTTTTGTAAGCATTGTGGATTCCTTTCAAAGTATGACGTTCAAGTGAAGTAAGCTTGTGTGTAACTCTGGACACTAAATGTGCCATTTGCATGCCAAAATTATAACATAATTTATAAATCAGTAATAGGCTGTCCGTTTTCCGGGATGATAACAATGACTAAAAGGTTTTTACAAGTTCATTTGTAGTACTGAAAATGAAACTATAGGTTGTTTTTTGTCTACTCACCTCAGACTTCAGAATGAGGCATAAAGATTCCCCAGATGGTTTAAAAGTAAAGTCTTGTTGTGCATCCACAAACTGTCTTCATATCAAGACGAATTAAACGAGAAGAACAATAAAACACCAGCTGTGACGCTTCCATCCTCCGGTAATTGGTGTGCGTATTAGCAGAGCGCAAGCTTTGGCAATGCGCACTGCGGTCCGTTTGGCATTGAGGTTGTCTTCTCAGTGAAAGGAGAGAAAGGCGAGGAGGGCTGAGCAACAGGAAGAAAACACGTCTTCCACTAACGACGTCTTCAAATAGAAATAAAGGTGGCTCATTTAATCTCAGTGGGTCGTTCCGACATTCTTTACTTTGTGAAACTGGAATATCAAAGGTGCGTCGACATGAGGAGAGGTTCATGCAATTCTCTGTAAAAACGCGTGATATGTGTGGAATACTTTCAGAACTTTAACTCAAAATACAAAACGTTTAAAGGAAAAAAATAAATGTAATGTATTAGATATCTTTAATTGGGCTATTACGAAAGGGAAATTAAAATAAAAGGTTATTTTCGTTTGTAGCCTACTCTTATGTATAAAGCCCATCACAACACAACTAAAGCTTTGTGAAGCTTTGAGTAAACGATTAATCATTACAGCAATATTTTGGCCCATTTTTTTTAAAAGAAGATTGCATTTTGGCTTTTAATATTAGATGCAATTCCCTTTAAAACTCATCAGCAACTCTTCACAGCTTTTATTTCACTGATAAAAGAAGAATTTCTGTCCATTTGATAAGGACAGAGGTAAAAATTCATCATCAGCAAAGCTATTTATCATCTTCCAACCAACAATGAAGACTTTTAGACAATTTCAAGGTTCCAGGAGCAGAGTATAGGTAAGATCAAATCTTAGTCTTCTTGTCTGTTTTATGACTTCATGAATATTCTTGTCAAGGATGAAAATTTCAATTTCACATCAATGCTTTTTTCAGGCAGTGTGTGCTGACAGGTTCTGTCAGAAACAGTTTTTAGTCCGGAGATGTTACAAGAAAATAAATTGTAGCTTTAGCTTATTTAAAATTTTTTAAAAATTTTAATTTTAAGCATGTCATGAACTCTCTCTCTCTCTCTCTCTCTCTCTCTCTCTCTCTCTCTCTCTCTCTCTCTGGAATTTAAGATGTGCACATCTATGTGAGTACTGGATGCACACAGCGAACGGTTATGGCATTGTCCTCATTCCAAAAGGACATTTTTGTTTGTTTACTACTTTGTTTATAATTCAAAGCACCAGACATAATTTCAATCAGAAAAATCCATCCACCAGTCAGGAATAAGGTGATAAAACATAGTCAGAAGAAAATCACAAGCAAGTTCAGTGCTCTGCAGCTTCTTTCACCACTAGGGGCAGAATTGCTCAGACCACACCTCTGCTGGGTGATTCAACTAGCAACTTCACTTATATATAGACTGATCTGACTGTTGCACTAGGCAGAATAAAGTAATGTATTTCCCCCAGTTAACAAAATCAGGTGCCAATTGAAGTGAGAAGATGAAGTTGCTTTCTAATTATTTTCAGGATTAAGCATCACATCTGTACACGTACATTTTGAGCCGATACGTGAAGGCAGCACCTTGGGTTTCATTTAAGAGTCGACATCCACAAGGTGTATTTGAGTCATATTTAATTTCCAATGAAAATGTAAAATCACAACTCCGATGTATATTTTTTTGTACTTTATACTCTGTATCTTTTATTTTATAATATAAATATCTGGAGGAAATTCTGTACCCAAATTTTCTCTTTAATTCCAACATATTATTATTCTACTCTTTTGTCAGGGACATTTATTCAGCATGGATCATTGTTAGAATGGTCCATTCTTACACAGAAAAAAGAAATTCAACTCAACCTTGACTCTGATCTTTTGCACATGCTCACGTGGATTTCATGCCAACATTGTTTGTGTAAGCTGTTAACTGTTAAGTCCTTGGTTCTGCTACTTCAGAGAGACCTTGATTACCTATCAATATGTTGAAATGGCTGAAAGGAAACATAAAGAAATAAGATTTGTTCAGATTCAAATGCATTGTCAATGTATGTCACACATACACATACACACGGGTCCCTGGTTAGTACTGATAACTGTTACTATTATAAAACAAGAGGAGTCATGTCCACTAGAAATGTAGCTCCTGCCCAGTATCCTCCTGAACAAAAAGCAGATGGTGAAGTAACAAGAAAAACAGGAAACTCATAGTGATTGGACATGATTACTGTGACCAGATGATGAAGGTGTGGAAGTATATCCCAACATTCTTCTGTTGTCATCACAAATACACATCGCTTCCTTTAGTGTAGCAACAGAATTGTGAAATATCAGCAATATAATTTCACTTGTTATGTTTTCTTGAGGGCGAGGTGGTTAGCGCCGTAGCCTCACAGCAAGCAAGTTGCTGGTTCGATCCCCGGATCAGGCGGTGGCCTATCTGTGTGGAGTTTGCATGTTCTCCCTGTGTTAGCGTGGGTTCTCACCGGGTTCTCCGGCTTCCTCCCACAGTCCAAAAGCATGCGCTTTGGAGATAGGCTGATTGGAGACTCTAAATTGACCTTAGAAAGGAGTGTGTGTGCATGGTTGTTCGTCTATGTGTGTGGCCCTGTGATAGGCTGGCGACCTGTCCAGGGTGTACCCCGCCTCTTACCCGTTGGCTTCTGGGATAGGCTCCAGCCCCCCGCGACCCCGTTCGGGAATATGCGGTAGAAAATGGATGGATGGATATTTGCTTGAAATTGTGTAGATACATACAGTGTGCAGTGTGTGTATCATTGAAATTATATGAACTTTTTCTAACCCAGACACGAGACAATGATAGAAAACCATACAAAGCCAAATTCTTTGTTTTGCTTCTCATCAACTCAACATTGAGAGTGTAATAATTGTTACTCATAGCCTTCCATAGGAAGACAGCTCCCATACACAGAAAATTCAGACTGATGCTTGCATGTGTTTAATAAGATGCCAACTACAGCAGCTCAGTCATTCCCCACCAGATCAATCTGCTTCCCATTCTGGTGAATTTAGGACTTGTGCTTAATAAAAAGCTTTTTCCTGTTTGACTTTGTTCTGCATACCAGTCTGTATTGTCTCCCTCAGCTCAAAGTCTCAATGTCTGTTTATTTACTCATCCATCAACCAGAACCCCACAATAAACCCTTCTGTAAATCTGTCAACAAGAGCCTGTGTTGTCTGCTTTTAGGCTTAAAAATCTCTTTTGATTTTTTATTACTTTTATTAAGAAAAAAATGAAAAATCTTCAAGTTTAGGTTTTACTTCAGGCAGTTGTTTTTAAGTAAATAGCAAGTTGAATTTATTTAATACAGTAAATCCTTATTATAACTTTTGAAAACATCAGCTCCGGTATTGACTGCATGTATAATTTATACTCTGATTGTTTCCTTTATCAAGTCAATTTGCTCCACTTGGGCTTCCATCTTCTCACCGGCTTTGCTCTACTTACATTCTCTCCAGTCTCTGCTTCCCTGTCAGTTCCTGGGTAATTCTTGCCCTGCCCATGATGGATCCTTCTTGCCCTGTGATTATCTGAACACAGACTCCTAACCACAAAACATTTGTTAGATGGGTGGATTATTCACACATCCCAGAGCACTCTGTCACAGACCATATATCTATCTTCAGACATCTGAACTGCATTAAGAGGTATAGAAAATGAATGAATGTTTACTTTATCATCAAGGTTGTGTGTGTGTGTGTGTGTTTGTGTGTGTGTGAGGGGGGGGGGGGGGGGTTCTTTAATTTTTTTTTAGAAAAGTAACAGCAACATCTCAAAATAGATAAAGCTTATCAATTCAAACTCTTTACAAGCCCTATTTGCTCAAATTAAGAGAAATTAAAGATGAGACTAAACTTAAAGTTCATAATGTCTTTATGAAAGTCCTTATGAAAATGCCAACTTTATTTACAACTCCATTTTTTTCTGTTATCTATTTCTGTAGAAGAAAGTACTACTTCCTGAACTTTCACTCCTAACTGAAATATAATGAAAGATGTGGAACTTTTATCTGCCTATCATACCTCATATAGACACTCACTGTACACTGAAAGCATCAGACTTTCTATTTCAGTCCAGCTGGAGTTTTTTTTTTCCTTTTACATCTTAAAAATGTTATTACATATGTCCTCACAGTGATTATTCAATAACTGCATTACTTTTATATGATCCAGCCTTCTGATAGCCAAAATTTGATTAATTCAAATTTTAAAAAAATTATCAAATGGTTTGCATTTAAAATCTTTACATACAACAAATTCTCCTAAACTATAATGAAGATTTATAAACTTGTTCCATTCAGTTGGATCATGAAATGCTGTATTAATGTTCCTCCTTTGGCAAGAAATTGATTAATAATTTAAAACTTAGATTCTTCAAGTAAACTATCTTGGTCTCTATTAATATTTTGTATCAATATTCTGTACTAAAATGACTCAAAATAGATTGTATTTTCTGGATTATCACCAACTGGTTTTGTATTTTCCTTTTTTTGAGAAGGGTCTGAGTTTTTGTAACAGTATTTAACAGTGTACTGTGCTTCGATGTATTGCACTGCCATCTTATTTGTGTTTCATCGCTCCATGAGGAGATGGCACTTAAGTCTAAGATGCCATACATGTACATGAAGAGTACAACAACATGCAGAGAGAAATACATTTTAATTTACTGCCAAAATAAAATATGAAAATCATCAGTATTACAGAATAAATTTATTGCACATTGTCCAAGCCAACATGCAACCTGAGCATGATGTGAGTGTTGTATCAAACTAGATCAATATTAAGTGTTGCCATAAGAGAGATAAAAGTGCCCCATTGTGACACTCATCGAGATAGAGAAATCCTCCTGTTATAGCATCCTGTTGTATAGTCTTCTGTTTTATTCTAAGTACTCTGAATTGGTAGAGTCAAAATCCATTCACCACTGAAATAGAAGCTGTATTTGGTAAAAGGAATTCATGTTCAATATCTTAGCAAGGTTGACATTTATCATGAATAAAAGACTAAATTAAACATATATTGTTCATGTATAGCACTACTTTCAGCAGCAAATTAACATCATGTCAAGGCAATGAAAGAAGAAAAACAAGAGCATTCAAAATGTAGAGAAAATTCACAAATATCTAAACAGCCACAATAATGTTTGCCTTTGATTGCACCAGTCTCTCCAGTTAAGCAGATGAGGTTAGGACGCCATCCAGATGGTGAAAGAGATCAACAGGGTGAGTAAAAGTGTGAGCGGTGTCATGCAGCCCAGATACAGCATGGAACTGACTCCACACAGCGCAGTCAAGTAGGCGCTCAGTCGGCTGAAGACAATCTTCCGCACTGTTGTGCAAAACTGAAGGAAAAGAATCAGGCATGCAAGAGAAGCGTAAAGCAGTGTCATGATGGAGTCCGTTTAACAGGGCAGCACTAGATGGAGCTGCTGATCTTATGAATGAATAAGCTGTTCATGTACGATCACACATCACCCTGGATGAATTTGCACATCAAGCTGTTGTAAATAGGACTGCTTTATGTTCACGCTAAGAACATCATGCTCAATACAATTTACTTTGGTTCAGCTTTAGATTTCAACATGTGCTGTGAGGCTTTGGCATTCACACACAATGTGACCCTTCGAATGCCGTCATTTGCTAATCTGGTGAAGAATTTAAGATTATTATTAAAAGAAGGAATCCAGCTTACAATTATAAAAGTCAATGAACAAATTTATAATATTTTTTTCCATTAAACTGCTAAAAGGAGAGCAAACGTTTTCTCTTGTGTTCCCCTTTTGATAATTCAATAGAAAAAAACACCTTGTGTGCTAATTTGTGTGCAAGGTTGAAGGTATTAATGAATATTAATTTACACTAAAACAACAATCACAAGGATATTTTTGCATTTTTTCTGTCACCAGATAACATTTTCTTGTTCACACTTAGTTTGGAGATTACATTTTTAGCTATGTTAATGTTATGTATGATGAGAGGCTAGTTCTGCAAGCTAATATTAACATTTAGCAATCTGCCTTTGTAAAATAAATTGTCTTGAACTACAAACCCTTACATTCTTAAACATTATAACCAGCCTGTATAGAAATAAATCATCTGGAATAACAAAAAAACTGTTTTTGTGGATTATATCCTGTTAGTTCTTATTTAAAACAGGTTCTTCAATCTTGACAGGAGGTTTTTCAGTTTACCTGGTATGTCTGGTAGCTTATGGCCATGCCGTATCTGCAGTACATGACGTAGTGTTCACAGTTGTACCACAGTAAGCTATATGTGACTGATCCCAGGAGTTTCTCTGCTCTCCGTGCCACCTCGTCCCCATCCAAGGGAGGCTGCCTGCACACTTTGTCCATGTGGTTGATCAGAATTTCTGAGCCATAAGCAAAGTCTGCCACACAGTCCACTCTCACACTGGCCACTTTGGTGATGACCCCCAGCAGTAAACGGTTGTTTGTTACCATCTTGGCAATTGCAGATGTGTCCTGGGATATTGCAGGCAGGATGTCAGGAATGAGATGAGCCACTCGATTATCACCCAAGTAAATACCAAAATGTGTGAATAAAGTCCTGGGCACCTCTAACAAGTCGCCACGCTTGTACAAAGATAGATCATATTTGGAGTCATCTTCTTTTTTGGAGGCTGTGAAGAAAAAGTTGAGGAGTTGGTAAAGAAACATGATGACCATGTGAGGCAAGTACCAGACACCTGAGCATTTTATTTATGCTGGGAATGGGAGGGGCAAAAGGGGAAGAATTAGAAGGATTACTGGTGAATGTTCAGTTTGGCTTTGGGGGAAATAAAGGAGCTTTTTCTAATAACTTTGCTGTGTGGCTGCTTTGTTTTGTTGAATTTTTTCTTTTTCACTTTCGCTTTGTTTATTGTGTATTTAGGTTAAGAAATGTCATTAAAAAGGCTGGCTTGGCAAGGAATAAATTCCCCATCTAAAAGGTCATGGACATTGAGCCATGATGCTTAAATATGCAGCTATTGTTTTACAACGTGACCTATAACTGAGTCAGTCAACCTGAGTGTTAATCAGTACTTTGTAGAATGTTTCTACAAATATGTTTTTGCAAACTTACTGAAATATGAGTATTGTATGTGCCTTCATGTCAGATTATCTCAGTTTATGTCAGCATTGATTGATTTATTGATTGATTTCAAGCAAGTAAAATAAGAAAAAAAAAACAGTATTTTGCAAAAATGGGTGTGTAAATACCCATATACACACACACAAACACACACACATATTTATAAATATACACCAGTATGCAATTATATATAT
>JBAMHX010000005.1:14505044-14524672 GCA_037177515.1 Pseudomugil tenellus
ATATATATATGGTCCAAATAATTCTCCCCTGTTTTGATACTTATTAGACGATTAAGCGGATCAGTGTTTGGACAAGGCATCCAGAGGAGTTTGTGTGTGTTGGACACGAAAAGGTTTTAATGAACAGAATGTCCTGAACAAACATCCCTCCCGGATTAGTCCAGTAAGTCTTTTTTGATGGTCTACACTTTCCCAGATGTACTACATGAAGTGTTAAATCAATCTTTTGATAAGATTTTCCTAATCCTGTTGGTTTGAGTTACATGCTCATCTTTTAACCGAGAAAGTATTAAAAGAAACACTGCCGCTTTTCATTCATCATTTGCTGACCTAGATTCTGTAAAATCTTTGCAAAAGGAAACATGATTCTTGGAATTTAATGTAGGTTATTTGTCTTTTCAGTCTGTGGGAAGGTTGGTTTAACCTACATAACATAAGTTGGTTTGTTTTTCAGGTGTGTGTAATTACTGAGCAGTTACTTGTTAGAAAACATCAGAAATACAAATAAATTACAAGGAAATAAAGGCATCATATTCTGGTATCACTGTGTGTTTAGTGGGTTTGCCAGCAATGGCAGAATAGTCTGAATTAAAAAAAACATTTAGTTACTATTTAATTAATATTGACTGTTGCTCACTGGAAACTTAATTTGATCTTTATTAAATGTACTCAGACATATGCTACTCAAATGGTAAATTTTTAATTAATACCATTAATGAAAGAACTGTGTGCACAATGTTTTTCATTGTCTTTCTTAATATTTTAGACATGTTTTTAAACCAGGTGAGAAATAATATAGAAATATGAGGAGATATTGACACTATGTGAATATTGAGAGCTCAGATCAGACCTTGAATCTTTCAATGTGGGAACACTGAAGCACTGAAAATGAAGAGTAGTAAGAACTGTGCACTGTAGAATATACATAATTCACCATTAAGTTGAATGACCTTACAGTCCGTATTATAAATTAGTTGGATAAAATATTCAGTCGCTCTGCAACTAAGGGCTGTGTCATGTTGCTTTGAGTAGTTATGAAAAAAGGAGATTAAACAGCTACAGTGTACGCAGGAAGCTGACATGTCGTTGCCATTTCACAGAGTCCAGTGAGTTAGCTTCCACCATGTTTCCTTTGGGTGTTACATGTTGTGCTGCAGTGATGATATGCGTCTTGAAATATTTAATGAACTGCAGCTAAGCTAGATATGTGTCCTATTATTATGATTATATTAAAAAAAATCAGGTTGATTAGCCATTTTTTAAATCGGGTAATTGTTGGAGGTAAACTCCAAATAAATAAATAAAGATCAACAACTATTCTCCATTCTCCTATAGAAGCCATTTGAGGGAGACAACATAACATGAGGTTGTTGTCTTATTGTTTTTATGGACAGTCCAGGACAGAAACCCAAAGAATTTGTAAACTATAGAATAAACACCTATTTGTATGATCCCTTTTTCTGTGTGTGTTTTAATACATGGTTTGATAAACATGTTTTTTTCAAGTGCATAATCATTGTATAGGTTGGAAATCTTGCTGTAGAGGGAGAGCAGCTTTCACCACTCCCCTTAGTGACTCTAATGCCTGTAAAGGGTTGGACTCGTGTATTCTTTATTATTTGAATATAAAATTAGCTAAGATGAGAAAAAAATCCAACCCAAAAAAGAACAGCAAATGCAAAATGTCTTATGCCTGAATGAAACAAAGCAAACTGAGTGTGTTTCTAACAGAGTTAGACGTGGATGAATGGAAGATATAATTATAGCAGTACACAGATAAAGACACTCAGTGATTAATCTGCACCATGGCGAAAACAGACGGTCATTGTAAACCTTCTCCTCGTGCTTTCTGCTGTCTTTTTCTTCAGATACCTCCTTTTGTTTTGGCACAGCACCTTTTTCACTTCTTTTCATTTGATTCATAAAGTTGACATGATGGCGAAAAATACAAAAAAGAAATAAAGTAAAATTACAAAAGCAATTGGAGAGAGCAGACATGTTGCCAAACAGTTCATTTTGTGAAGAATCTGTGTCTATAATTCCTTCTGGATCACTCCTGAAACTAATGGAATCTCACTGAGATCAAGGCCCGTTCTCAGAAAACAAATCACAAAAATTTCACCCTGCAGTTTCTGCTTAAAGTTGCTGAAAAACAAACAGATAAACACTAGCAAATGCATAACCTCATAGAAAGAGATTAAAAAAGAATGAGTATAGCAAAATTTTCAAAAAGACTGGTAATAAATATGAGCTTACCTAATGTTACAAATTACAGCAGTTATGAAAGTAATGATGATAAAAATCCATTTATAATAAATAAATAAATAAATAAAAATAGGAATGACATTATACAACCAGAAAAGCACTCGGAGAGCACAAACCTCCATCGAGCTCACATCTCATATTGTGACTCACATTCCAAAATATAATTCAGTCACACATGATCTTTGTCAGAGTGAAAAAAAAGTAGACAGAAATGGTCTATAGAAGGCGTTGCAATAACATGAGTGGCTATCTTGCCATATTAAAGAATCCTTCAAAACCTTCCTGGATCCAGACAGTGATCCGGATCACCTCCAAAATGTAATCACTTCTTCATCTTCCAAATCTGGACGTATCGTGAAAATTTCATGAGAATCTGTCCATAACTTTTTGAGTTATGTTGTACACATGAACAGACAGACAAACAGATAAACGCCGGCAAAACCTCCTTGGCAGATGTAATAACGAAACAATACAAAAATAGAGATTATAACAATACTCATTTACAGCAAACTTAACATTAGTCTTTAAAAAAACAGAAATTGATAAAAGTACAATGACAAAAAAATAATAGTAAACATCACACTAAAGTTTCATGTTATAGATTATTGCACTTATGGTAGCACAATGTAGGACTGCAACAAAAACGGACAACAAAGTGTCAAACTTTTGGAATGTTTTAGAGCGGATTACACCATGTTCAGCTGAGTCGACTTACCGTCTGCAGCCACAGTCTGAACCCTGGCCTGGCATTTTAAAAAAAACCTTTGCCCTGCGTCATGGAAGATTTATACCATGGACAAAACCTCCAGACTTGAGCTGAGGCTGATGGGGGATCTTTGCAAGGCTCCTTATATTTAATTCCTGGTCAGACAGCCTATGAACTATAAGGACTCTTTTCTGGAACTATAAGGAATTTGAGCTATTATTGGATTACTTCCACAGGGATAACAGATTTTCTGGAAATTCTGTGATTTAGCATCAAATTTTGAATTGAAGAGCTGAGAATTTCAGCTGCCATTTAATAGACGATTAATGAAGTTGATCTGCTTTCTATTATTAATAGTTCCTTTCCTGATTTAATACAATGGTAGAATGTTAGCAACTATGGCTAAAAACATCTATGACATCCTAGATCTCGTGTACAAAGAAACTCTTGATAGCAACGAGGTATAAAACACTTTCCATCTGGTGTTTCCTCATAATGATGCAAGTTCAGCTAAAGTTCAGTGCTGTTTAAGTTTGTGGATCTGGAAGTTCATTTTCAGGTCATTAAGGCGACCCTGGGCATGTTGTTTCCCCTCACAATAAAACCAGGTCATAAAAGTAAGAGTGATCATCTAATGTCAACAGACATTAGAAGACTGCATTGATGAACCATTATTGAGCTTTAGTTTGCCACGTGTATCTTCACTGTTTGAGCTGATGTAATAAAAAGAGATATGCTTCACCAGGAACACCTGACAGCATAGTAATTGACTTTCTCTTTATCATATTTTTAAAAAATACACTTACAATCCAGCTGCATACAACATTCTTGGAGGAGAATCTAGTTAAGCTGCCTCTCATATATAAGTTTAAACATGTCATATATGTTTTTGATTGTGATAATAAATTAAGTTTTATTCATGCAGCACTTTACTACCGATACAAAGTACTTGACTTCAAAAAGCGGTAAGATGAATTAGGTTGGATGGATGGGAATAACGCAGCATAACATAACATAAAATCTTTGTCAAACATATCAGACATGTTGAAATCTTTCTCAAAGATGAACATTCTAAATAAAGAACAAAAAGTAGAGAAATGTGTCCATGAGTTCACAGAGTAAAGACCTCCATACACGAGGGGCTTAAATGAAAAATGTCCATTCTCTCTTTGTCACAAGGAGTCAAGTTATGAAATCAATACAGGGGGATTTGCTTATCCCTTTTTGATCAAGTAATGAGTGCAAGTGAGGTGTTTTGAATCAGCTAGAAGGTTGCCAGATTAATATCCGGATTGAATTATACATGTCAGAGTGAAAACAGACAGATGTATGTCTACTAGTAAGAAAGTACTACTGACTTCTAAATTGTCTTAAAAGGTATATTTGTTTAGCAACACCGTAGACAAATGATTCCTCTTGTATGTATGTGTGTCTTTCAAAATAAAACTAAATACTAAACAACCTCACAAGAGGAGCATTAAATGGTGTTGAACATGTCTAAGACAAGCAGAGATCGAGCCTTCACTGTTCCTTTGTCATGAATGTATTACTTTTACACAGTTTTAAATGTCTATGAACAGCAACATCCAAAGTTTTATCACTGCTGGTCAAAACGTGAAAAGTTAAAAATAAAATTTCTTGTAAAGGACCTAAAATTGAATATTATTCATTCTCATCAACATTATAAACAATGTGGAGGTAGCATATTTGTTACTATGGTGACAGATTATGCAAGGATGTATAGGTTCAACACACAGGTTTGTTCTTGCTTTAGTTTCCCTGCATTGCTACGTGCTGATTATCACCTGCAGTCTATGATAACATCCACATGCTGCAAACTGTTTGGTTGCTCATGAAGTGAAATAAAGTTGTAAGTTAACTTAGATTCATGACTTGGAAAAAGTCACATGATAAATGCAATACTACATAAGTTTACAACCTCTATAGGCTACCTCAGAGTCATTTTGATGGCTGCCTGATTTTCAGTATCCCCACTCTTGGAGCCGTCATTGCCCTCTAGTGTTACTGGTCCTGAAAAAACTGCACTTCACGGTTTATGTTCCAGCTCAGAGCATAATGTGACAGTAGTGTTACGCTCCACAGCAATGTGTTTCACTCCACCAACTGCGTATCAGGGCACTGGCTGCTGTCTGATGAAGAAAAGAAACCCAGGAGGACATTATCATGGAGAGCAAGAGAAAAGAAGGAGAAAGTGAGAGAGCAAGAGATAAAAGAGTCAATAGTAGACTGATTTTCACTCACTGGAGAAGGGATGCAGGAGATAGAAGGCTGGTGGGAACCAGTCTGCCAACGAGGTGCCAACGTGTGAAAGTAGTAGTAGTGCTGCGCTAAGATCTGGCCAACACAACATTTTTAAAAAGTCCTTTCCCTGTTGTATATTTCTCTCACTTACAGTAAATGGCTGAGATTATGTGTTAGAAAAACAATCTGGGTCTTAATTAGAACACAAATTTATGGCTTACATGACTTATGCATGAACTGATTTTATGCACCAAATGAGATAACAATGATGGATTGAGTAAAACAAATGTGTTAAAATCCTTAATGTTAGTTTGCTTTTATATAATGCTTATTCACTACAAATCTACACCATTAACAATGTATTATTTGAGGAAGTATGAAGGGATTAATAACATGTTAACTAACATCATTATTGATGCAGAGTATTGCACAAATGATGACTAATAATTAGATAGTTCAAATTTTGAATTTATTCTAAGTAATCCTTAATATTAGTTTTTCATGGATTATTCATCAGATAAATAATATTTAATAATGCACTAATTGACATTAATTAAGGGACCCTTGTTGTGTGAATGCTGTTAAGCTAAACTCTAACTTTGCCTGAAAAAATTCAATTAAAATTTTCTTGAATTCCTGGCTCTCACACCCAGAAGTTTTGTGGTATATACATAAACTATACATCAAAACGTGGATATTTTTGTTGGCTACAACATATCACAGGTCTGAAGGTGCTAGGAGTTATGGTTTTTGAGTTATGGGCCTGCAAAGGGAGCAAAGTCTTCAAATTTCCCCATAGAAGCTCCATTCAAAAGTTTTTTTTTCGGATCTGAAAACTTCATATGTTTTTACATTGCCACTTTTAAAATTCTTTTCACAGTAGTGAAAATTAAACTACATCCCTGTGTACCTACAAGCGTACTGGCGGTGACGGTAAAAGAATGAACTAGATAAATCTTACGGTTTTCTCACAGTAGTGAGGAGTTCGTGATGATCAATGCTGGCTCTGGAAAAGCCTCCCAGGCTGCAGACCTCAGGTCAGGCTGCTGGGCCTTGTTTAGCCTCCCAGGCTGTGGAGCTCTAGCGGAGTAAGGAGGACACAGAACCCCCGCCCTGGTCTAGGGGTTGAAATGACTGGGAGCTACATTCAGACTTGATCTTGTGCTTCCAACACTTCCTCTAAAACTTGTTTAACTAATTTCAATCCATCTTTCAAGCCATTTTACTTAAATTCAAACAATTTAATTTAAACATTTCAAACTTCAAATGATTCTAGTTTTATAATGATTTTAACTAATGGTTCAATAAGCAGGTTTCAAACCCCTTCACCTCTCTTATGCTGATTTCCACCAATTGCAACACCTTCCAACATGAATTTGTGCTTTCATCTCTTCAGATAATAATTTATCTGATGGTTAAAGCTTTCTGTAACACTGATTCAGCATGACAGCATTCACACTGCTGTTCTGGAAGAACAGAAAATCTTCGAGTTGTAATCTGTTACCAAGATATATTATCTAACTTAGAGTCTGATACTGTGAAGATGTCTTGTGTGTGTTGTCGGCCTGAGCTTTGTTGTGTTAAAGTGTTTGTGTCAAGTTCAGTCAATGATAATTCAGTGTTACAGAGTGGTGGAGGTGAGGACCCAAACACAGGACGGAGGCAGGTTGAAAGTAGACTAGCTTTTTTATTTATTTTTTTATCTATTTTAACTCAGGAACAAAGGCACACAAGGAGCAATAAACAAACAACTAAATTCACTGAATGAACCAGCCAGAAAGAACCAAAAACCAAAGACTTAAATACACTGAACTAAATAAGGCACAGGTGGAAACAATGAGTAAACACAGGTGAATTAACGAACTGATACAAACAGGAAAGTAGGAACTTTACAAAATAAAACAGGAAACCAAACTAACCCTAACGCAACACAGAACCCCTAAATCCTAACATTCAGCTGCAAGTTCTGATTAGAAATTAAGCCAGTAACTTAGCTTTGTTGTTTATATAGAAAAGCATTTTCTTGCAGATTGGAGAAAGAAAAGCATCAATAATTATTTTGCCTAAATAAATCATTTAAGATCACATCCAGTACAAGCATGCAGTATGTACAGCAGGTTTTTATTGATGAAACCCTTACTTATCTTTCTGTACACAACCTATACAATTTTCTGAGGAATGATTCACATTACAATTTGTCCTTATTCTTTTTTTAATTCATGATAAAATAATTTTACAGTCATTATTGGACAATATCTGGCTGATTGGTGGTCCCAACCCAATTTCAGCTCATTTGGTACAAAATGTGAGTCATTGATTGTCAAATATAATCTGTAACGATGTGTTCTTAAAGTTGAACTCCAGCTGCCAATTTCAGAGCATCACATCTGGGAAGTAGCTGCTGGTGGACATCTGAGTCACAGGTTTGTCCCAACAAACTGAGTGGGATGTTTGCATATGAGCCCCTTATCAAAGACTGGACTCAGGACCTTGCTCAGATAAATATCAAACAACAACGAGACGCTCTTTATTCTCCCAGAAGCCACAACTGAAGCCACTGGTTGTAGCAACATGGCTCCATCAATTCTTGCTATAGCAGGAGGAATTTTGTTGCTTCTCTCCTCTTCGTCAGCTGTAAGTAACTGAGCTTAAAACTGATTTATTTATTTTTATTCTTGCATTTTTTGTTGATATTTATTGCCTACATGTAAAAAACTAAACTGTGTTGTCTTCTTTTTCTGTATAGCAAATAAGAGGAGATAATCTTGCAACATGCACCACAAATGATGGCTTTGTAAGTTTCAAATCATGATATTTCAATTTTGATTGATCAAAATGTGTTTGTACACATAACCCCTCCATTTTGTCTTGTAGGGACAGTACTGCCCAACTACATGTGGCGTTGCTGAATACCTGCTGAAGTATTTACCAGGAGTGAACGAGGATTTGAATGCAATGCAACAAGAACTGGAGACAATTGCCAATTTGACCAAAGGGGCAGATGAAAGAATTGTGGACATGAAAGATTCAGCTACTTCAGCTCAGAAAAGTTCCCAACCAGGTAACACATTTGGTTTGTAGCTGTCTAAAGCAGGGATCTGTACCTGCAGTTCGTGAAGGTTACTGCCCTTTAAGCTCCCCTTCTACAACAGACTTCACTCAAATGAAACCTTCCACATAAACCTGTTAATGATACACTGATTTGAGTCAAGTGTGTTGCAGAAGTGAAACATCTAAAACCTGCAGAGCAGTAGCTCACAAGGGGGAACGTTGAAGATCCCCAGCCTATCATGCATATCTGTATGTGTTAACAGATCGCTCTTCAGAATGATGCTGTGACTCAAAGATTTATACTGTATATATAAATAAAAGTCAAATTAAATCAGTAAGACAGAATACTCAAGTATTACAATTAAATATTCATTTTTTAGATGTGTCTGTGAATCCTTTTGTGTGTATTTATTTATTTTTGTGTTATAAAATAAATCTGACATAGTAGTTTATTCTTTTTTTTTTTATTTTAATTTCAGACCCGCAATTCAAGAGAACTTCGAGCATGCTGGATGATGTGGTTCGGTTTGAAAAGACCATCGTTGCACAGGAACAGCAAATATTGTAAGTTACTATTAGCTAATCATACCTTTAGGGCCTTAAATGCAAACATGTGAGCTTAACTACAATTTTGACTTTCTTACAGAGGAAAAATAATAAGCTCTTTTTTATCGCAAGACATTGTTATTCTTATTCTCTTTTTCTTATTTTTATTCTTGTGAATAGCTGAATAAACATGTGTCAATATGCATCATTAACTGTGTATATAACCTGTTTGGTTATAAAATAATGTCTAAGTTAGCCATCTAAAATAAACTAATTTTGCTTTTATTATTTATAAGATTTATATGCAAAGTGTTTTTCATCAGATTTGGTCTTAACCCTGAACATCACTTGCACTGACCTTTGCATCAATGCTCATTAACCTTTACACACAGGTCATGCAATGACTCACCACCCTGTCTTTTAACACATAAACAAGTTGAATTGTATTCATCATTAGTTCTACAGCAATATCTTTTATTTTATATAATTTGAAAAACATGTTAATCTTATCCTGTTTTATCCAAATATGTATTATTATTTTTTAAACTTGGTCACAAATTCATGGAGTTCATGCAACTCATATTTGCTAAAACTTTTTTCAGCGAACTTCAGAATTTACTTTCATCCAATGAAAGAAGAATGGCTGACTTGAAACAACTGTCCATTCAGCTGCAACAGAAATGCAGTGAACCCTGCAAAGACACAGTTGAGATCCAACCCACCACAGGAACAGGTAAAAAAAAAGTAGAAGAAAACAGACACACTGTGACTCTCAGGTCATTCCTATTTCACAAGATGTTTCTCAATCTTCATTTGAACATTTGTTCTGGTTTACTGTTTAGTTTGAGTAAAATCAATGCATTGCATCACAGCAAACATATTTGTTAGAGTTGGACGGTTAAAGTTTTACCTCATTGCATTGTTACAAGAATATAATTTGACTGAACTTGGAAATATATGTTGCAACTAATCATGAATGGCAAGTGTAAGTAAAGTTTTTTTGTTTGTTACCTAATTTATTTTTGTTTTGATTTTTATTTCTCAACAGATTGCCAGGATATTGCCAACAAAGGCGCCACCACAAGTGGTCTTTACTATGTGAAACCTGGAAACAGTAAAGAGCCATTTTTGGTCTATTGTGAGATTGACGGTTTCAGTCGTGGATTCACTGTAATACAAAGGGTATGCATCAATCACAGAAAGTAATCTACTGATAACATTATAGTAAAATATAAATACTGATAAGTTTGGAAAGAAATCTTCATTTGTAATGTTTTTTTGCATCCATAGAGACGTGATGGTAGTGTGGACTTCAATAAGGACTGGATCCAGTACAAGGAAGGCTTTGGTTATCTCTCTGCTGATGACACCACCGAGTTCTGGCTTGGCAATGAGAAGATACATAAGCTGACCACCAGCTCAAACATCCCAACCATACTGAGGATAGAGCTTGTTGACTGGGAAGGAAACAAAAGGTACATTTCCACACTGTCACACAATAATGAATTACATAAGGAAGATGAGAGGGTTGTAAGGACAAAGTAAACATGTTCCCCTCTGTGAGATGGTTGTGTTTGTAGAATAAAAAAGGGTAAACAGTAAACAGTTTACAGGAAACTAAAATTATCTTTTTTGACCCTCTTTCTTCAGATATGCTGACTACAACATGTTCAGACTTGGCCCAGAAATCGACATGTACCGCTTGACCTATGCTTACTACTTTGGTGGTGATGCTGGCGATGCTTTCGATGGTGTTGCCTTGGGAGGAGACCCCAGTGACAAATACTTCACATCACACAATGGCATGCAGTTCAGTACTTTCGACAAGGACAATGATAAATACGATGGCAACTGTGCTCAACAGGATGGTTCTGGATGGTGGATGAACAGATGTCATGCTGCACATTTGAATGGCAAATACTACCAAGGTGAGATTCTCTGACTAAAACTATTCTCGAAGCCTTTACAGTCACATCTTTACAATTCTGCAATAAAATGTGTATTAAAACTAAAATGTACCTAAGAATCCAAATAAGTCAGATATCTGATTGTTTTTGTTCCTTTCATCCAGGTGGAAGGTACACAGAAAAAGATGCAGGTGAATTTGGGTTTGACAACGGCATCACTTGGCTCACATGGCATGACCGCTGGTACTCTCTGAAAGAGACCACCATGAAGATCATTCCCCTCAGCCGCATCACAGCAGGTGTTGGCCAGGATGCTGGTGTGAAACAGTTTGCTGGACTTGGAGGTGTTTAGAGAGATCTATTTTTTGTCAACAGACAATAACAAGCCTGAAAACACTTCAGAATTAATAAACAACCTCATCTGACCCAATAGAATACTCATGTCTCAGCTAATGTACTGATGCACACATTTACGCTTTCTTTAATGTTCTTTAAGCACTAAATAAATTTATTTTCCTTTCTAACACGTGTTCATTATTTGACAAAGAGTTTTTCTGCCTAATTACTGTTAGTCTTTTGATGCATTTTTACTGAATGCTATGTGGCCAAAAAATAAATAGCCACAAAAAAAAGTACCATCCCTGAAATAATCACAGTTTTAAATGCTTTTATTTTGTCATATTTTGCTAATGTAGCATGATGTAATCAACATCATTGTGACACTGTGCACCCGTCTTTCCAATCAACCTAAGTTTCAGTTGTTATTTCATGTTTTGGCTAAAATTCTTACTCTTACCAATAACCATGTGAACATGAGCACATATGCAGAGGAAATTAGTGTAAAATAATACAAACATTTGGATCTAGCTGTAGCAAATCTTTTTAAGTAGATGAAATGCAGCATTCTAAACTAGTAAAGTAAACTTTTATTCATACATGATATTAATGTAGATAAGCAGACTTTATTAATATTGTTTTATTCACAGAAGTGATGGATATCCCCTTCTGCAGATTAGAAACACTACAGTAGTTATAGATTAGCTATACCATTAAAACTACTAGTGGTAAATGTAATATTGCTCATCTTGTTATTGTGCAATGTTTTTCAGACAAAACCTGCATCTGCTTTTTCCAATATATTTTATTTAAACACTTGCCCCCCATGTAAATATTACACGCCTGTCATGCGGCTACACACACCCCTTGCAGCCAACCCCAGCAGGACAGCAGTGGGTCTGCTTGAGAAGTTGCTTTATGAGCATTACAAAGAGTTTGAGGTGTTCAACAAACCTCCAAAAACCCCAAGGTATCAGTCTGAGTAGATCTGATAGCATCTGTAGGACAAAAGCCTAATCCACCAGCTGCTCACCCCAGAACCCACCTAGGTCGAAAGATTTAACATCCTGATTTCAGACAGTTAACCAGATATTCTTGTTTCAGGCCCTAATTGTGTTTTTCAGTGTTGATCAGTTGATCTACTTAATATTTGGCAAGTGGTCATGATGTTATGTCTGAAGGGTGTGAGCTTCAGCAATTTATTTACTCATTTTATTCAACAAAATGCATTTTGTATGTGTTGAAAAAAAACATACAAACTACCATTCAAAAGTTTAGACACACTTCCCATTAATTCCTATGGAAAAGTCTTTACAAACTTTTGACTGAGCGAGTGGTTGTTCCTCTTAAGCTCACGTGCTCTACCAGAGACCTGTTCCAAGATATATATATAAATGCAATTGAAAATATTTTTTATTGGTTTCTTTTTTAACATACAAAAAACATAACAGAAATGTTAAAATGATATTCACTCACATAACAAGTACAATTGAAATATTAATTTTACATTTAAAATAAAATATACAATCAACTGTTTTAAAAAAAAACATGCTTAGCAAAACAGGTTTCGAAGGACATCACCGATGTTATGTTTAATCTGAGCTCACATTTACACAGTTTATTTACTTTGCAATGTGTACTGGCAGTATTTGTTTTCCTGCATCATTGCTCTTCTCTCTGTGATCTTTTGTGAAGTCCAAACTCCACGTCACTGCTGGTGGCTGGTTGTGTCATATGACAAAAGCTTTTTAAGGGGTAAAATGGAAAGTAACACTGATTTATCTTGCCATTAAATCATTTTTTGTTTTCTTTGGTGGTCACAATGATTGCAAACATTGACCTTAAAATTTAAGATTTTTATTTAAATTTAGATTTTTTTTGGCTGATTCAGCAGGGTGACTGGGATACGATGCAAACACACCCAATAGTATACTTAGCAATGACTTGATTAATAAAACACTGATAGCAGCTGAATATAAAATATGTGAATATATGGAGTTTATAATTTTTTGACATGGCCAGCCAACGTTTTCTTTACTTGCTCCCCAGGGAGAGTTGTCAGTACTGTCTATGATACGCCTACAGATTCACTTTAATTGTGTGTACACACGCTTTGGGTCTTTGTTGAGGAAGTTACATTTTATGTAAGCCCTTTTTAGCCCCAACAGGAAATGTAGTCATTCTGCTTTATTGTATGTAAAAAAAAAAAAAAAAAAAAAACAATATAAAAAACATGAAGCTGTTTGCTACATGTGTCCAGCACATTTAATGTGCTGGACACTTAAATGGATGGATGCATGTGGGGCTACACGCTGTTTCCTCCCTAAATCTACCATAATATTCATTGCATTTTCCCTTTTTCATTCCAGTATTCGTTTGTCGTTCTAATACTACGCTTTGAACAGTTACCCATAGTTTTAAAAAAAAGAATAATAGATGAAAATCTAAATCTTGCGTTTAGTCTGTAATCTCTAAAATGCCATCACACAGATAGTGCACGTCTGGAGTTGGCCGGTAGGGGGCGATGATAAAATTCTACACATTGTCGGTCTTGTTTACTTCCGGGGCATTTTCAATCGCCTGGTTTTCTGGCGTTGGTCATGTTTTCATTTCGTTGATACATTACAGCACTCTGATACATATCAATTGTGCTTTCTTTATTTTTCGTTGAGAAGTATCACATTTGTCTAAACACGCTGTAATACCAGAATATTTCTCACCACAATGTCTGAGGTAAGACTTTGTCTTTGTTACATTTCAAACGCTACCGAAAAGGCAGAATGATGGACCCGGCTAATTACAGGAACGGTTAACGTTTGCTATTTTTAAGTATAAGTTTGCATAAGTTTGTCGTGGGTGGTGCCATATTTTCCATTGGTTTGTTATAAAATATATTAAACATAACTTAAATATTCTACAGGACGTCCAGAAGCATTCGGTCCACACTCTGGTGTTCAGATCTCTGAAAAGGACTCATGACATGTTTGTGTCAGACCACGCTAAGGCCATCGCGCTGGACGATGAAAGGTAAATGTGGCAAAGTGTTGTACACAAAAGCCGTTTTAAATGCAATCTGTTATGTTTTACTAATATTTACTTTGATTTAATCGTTTATTTACTACCCAGTCTGCTTGTTCATTGTTGTGATAATTTTTTATTAGTAGTATTTAGTGAAAATCAGATTACTTCATATAATGTTTGTTTTTGCTTGGTCCTGGTACTGTGATGAAACTAATGAATTGTACTATCATTGTGCATAACATCTGACTAAATACACTCAGTACAATGAGGATGTAAAGAAATGTTTGCAGGGAATTATCTCGCTGTTTAATGCAATTGCAGCCACAAAATGAAGATGGGTGTGAAACTGAAGGCAGAATACAGCCAAGTTTTACACATGCCTGTTCTGAAAGAAGGGAAGGGCCGAGTCCCACACCAACCAGGCAGTCTGCAAATTCACCAAAGCTATGCACAACCAGGTGGGTAGAAAACCGATCTCAGATGTTTTCCATCATGTTGCGATTTGATCAACAGCTAGAAGAAGTTGGTTTTGTTTTTCACTTCCAAAAGAAATGTAAAATTAAGAATAGTGGGAATTTTTATTGTACTGTTTTTACATTTTACATGTATTTTTATTTTCAAATTGTGTATTTTAGGTGATGACCCAGAATACCTGATAACTGGAACACACGCTTATCCCTCTGGACCTGGTAAATATGATTACTTTTGTAAAAGTTTTTTTAGTGAACTGTATTTCTATGAATTAATTTGTTATGCTATCAACTTTAATTCAACAGGAGTGGCTTTGACAGCAGACACAAAGATACACAGGAATCCCAGCGAGGCTGGAGTACACTCCATGGCACTGGCTTTACCACCTTCGCAGGCTAGGTAAACTTATTTTTGTACAATGTAATTATTTAATGATGAAATAAAATGAGCTTTAAAAAGCCTGACATAGAATGAGTGACATTTTTAATTAATCAAAGTTTTTTCTGGTGGGCAATATTAGGCAGGACATTAGCCGTACTGCGGCCAGCATTGCCGACATTCATCGTCATGCAGGAGGAGGAGAGAGAATTCATCCTCAATCCACTGCAGTGGTACGCTAAAGTCAATTTCCACATTTACTCGATCGAATTGGCTGTCTTTGTAAGATTTGCTGGAAGAAGCACAGTGCTAATAGCGTTTACATTTTAGTCACTCATGGATGGAGGTGCCACCAGAAATTCAGCGCTCTTGAGGAGAGCACCAACGATGCCTAAACCCCAGTGGCATCCACCATGGAAGCTGTTCAGGGTAAATGTGTATGATTTCACAGCTAATATTTTATTTAAGTTGAGAGCAGTGATGGTGAGAAGAGCAGGAATGTTGAATGGGTGTTTTGTGATGTTAAATTGTAGTTTGTGTTATCTCTCAGGTCATCAGCGGCCATCTTGGTTGGGTCAGATCTATTGCTGTGGAGCCTGGGAATCAGTGGTTTGTCACAGGTTCTGCTGATAGAACTATAAAGGTAAGTGATCCTGGTTTTTGCACATTTATCTGCTCATTATTGGTGTTTTGTTTTATTAAAGTAAAGAAATGATGTCACATGTTGAGTATAAACCTTTTTTCTCTTGGTAAATGGACTTGTACTTTTCCAGTCATGTTGACCATTCAAAGCACTTTACACTACATAGTGCATTCACCCATTTGCACACACACTCACACTCCAATAGGCTCATCAGGGGACAACTTAAGGTTCAGTGACTATGCCTCAATGACTACAAGGACACTTCTTTATGTACTGCTCTTCCTCCTGAGCTACAGCCGCCCAGTTATTCTATATTTACAAGGCAGCCTGGATTGTTCATCTAATATTACAGTGTAGTTTATGTATTTTCAAATCTATTACAATCCCGGATAAACATTATCATTAGCTTATTTTATCTAAAGAATTGTAGTTCGACTGAACAATCTTACAGGTTTTCTTCTTTATCCAGAGCTTTAAATTTCATCTTGATGTGGAACTTGTCTCAGTGTGATCACATTACTGCTTTAAATTGCAGATTAAGATTGAAACAACATATGCAGTCTTCTCACCATATAGTCTATACTTCTCATCTATAAAAGTTTATTTTCTCTCACCTTTGCCATTTATTCCAGTTAACTATTTCTGTTCCTTTTTCTTAAAAAAAAATCAATAACACCTTCAAAACATTTAGGTTTGTGTTTCATTTTAGTGTTGACCCCCCCCCCCCCCAACTTTGTCCGGTAACAACATTATTACTTTAAGCTTTACAGACGCTTGTCATATACGGTACATTTTATGTGCTGGCAAGCAATATGAAAACCTCCTTTTTTATTGATCGTCTGGGAAACCTGTTTCTGTTATATTGGTGAAATGACTTGGGGACTTTTTTTTTTTTGGACAGATCTGGGACCTGGCCAGTGGAAAACTCAAACTCTCTCTGACTGGACACATCAGTACAGTGCGCGGTGTGGCAGTGAGCACCCGAAGCCCTTACCTCTTCTCCTGTGGAGAAGACAAGCAAGTCAAATGTTGGGATCTGGAGTACAACAAGGTATAATTCAAACTGAAGCAGGAATAGTCTAAAATTGTATTTAGTTTTTTTCCACCGTTCTCCTGACAGTATGAGTTTCTTTTAGGTTATCAGGCACTATCATGGACACCTGAGTGCTGTGTATGATTTGGATCTACATCCAACCATCGATGTGCTTGTGACATGCAGCAGAGATGCCACTGCAAGGGTAAGTTGTAACAAGATTGACGGCAAAAAGGTTTATTTTTAGGGCTAATGCCGATATTTAGTGATCAGAGTCAAAATGTCTAAATTTGAGGCTCATTTCACTGCAGAGTGCTTCTACTAGTCTGTGGGTTAGTTAGATATAATAAAGTTTAACTGGATTTCCTCCCTTTCCTTGCAGGTGTGGGATATCAGGACAAAAGCTAACGTACACACGCTAACTGGTCACACCAACACAGTTGCCACAGTGAGATGCCAGGCAGCAGAGCCTCAAATTATTACTGGTAAATATGTTTGCTTTTGACTTTTTGTTTTTTTTAATGGCACCAGTTTGACTGCTGTGTGTGACTGTTTATATGGGACTGTTTTTTTTTTTTCTTACAAGCTCCGTTGAACCCTCTGTTTTTGCAGGCAGCCATGATTCCACCATCAGGCTTTGGGATCTGATTGCTGGGAAAACCAGAGCAACTCTGACAAACCACAAGAAGTCTGTCCGAACTCTGGTGCTGCATCCCAGACAGTAAGTGAGCATACACAGTACTTAGTGTAACAAAATAGTAAGTACACCCCCCTGCTTTCTGCATAACTCCACCCTCTGCCAAATTTATGGAAAAGGCCAGAAACTGCAGGTCTTGAGGATTTGGGGGCAAAGAGTGGGCAGGGTCTTAATAAATGGATGCAATGACAGACAGCAGCTCAGCAGGAACTAGCATGATGGCAGGCTTTGAGGTGGAAGACTTCCCCCTCCAGAATCCCTGCAGCTACACAACGCGTTGATGGAAGAACAAGGTGGTGCTGAACTGTATCAGTTTCTGCTGATGCACTTTGTAGCGACTCGCTACAGGTTGCGACAGCAGCCCAAAATGCAGCTTCAAGTTTCCTCTGCTATGATTTGAGCTTGTTGTTTGTGACCAGATGCTGATCAACACATAAAATAAACTGTACTGCTCGCCTCTACCTCCTTCCTATACCGCATCAAATTTAAAATCCTCCAGTTGACCCATAAAGCACTCCAAACCAGTCTCCTTCATAAAAGGCATGCTCCACTCTTGCATCCCAAAAATACCAACTTCCTGACTATCCTCAGGGCTAAACATTAAACCTGGGGATAAAATGTATTATTGTTGTTGTTGTTGTTGTTGTTGTTGTTGTTGTTGTTGCAGAGAAAAAGGTAAAAATGTCTTTGGTTCGCCATCAACATTCTATCGTTACTGTTTTACAGATACACATTTGCCTCCGGATCAGCTGATAACATCAAACAATGGATGTTCCCAGATGGAAACTTCATCCAGAATCTTTCAGGCCATAACGCCATTATCAACACTTTGGCTGTTAACTCTGATGGCGTGTTGGTGTCTGGAGGTAACAGCATGCAGTTATAGTCGGCGAACGTTTTCATGATGGGCTTGTTATGTCTTCATTTTTTCTAACAGTAATTATTAGGTAAAAGGTATTATCTTTTTGTCCCCGTAGCTGATAATGGTACCATCCACATGTGGGATTGGAGGACAGGATACAACTTCCAGCGGATTCACGCAGCCGTGCAGCCCGGATCTCTGGACAGCGAGTCTGGAATCTTTGCCTGTGTGTTCGACCACTCGGAGAGTCGACTGATCACTGCAGAGGCTGATAAGACCATTAAAGTTTACAGAGAGGACGACACAGCTGTAAGTTATGCAAATGAATCCAAAGGGATTTCTGTGTTTATTCTCTGTCAGCAATAAAGTAATTGGACAACTTTTTTTTCTTGCAGACCGAAGAAACTCACCCAGTCAACTGGAAACCAGAAATCCTCAAGAGAAAAAGATTCTGAAGTTGTTGCTTCGTTTTTATTGCTATTATTCTTTTCCTTCTTTTTTCCGTAATGATAAATTTTATTTGTACCAGTTTCTGTTGTCAGTGCCCCCAGCAAGTTTTGTTTACTAGTTTTCTGGCAGACTGCTTGTCTAATGCACCAGAAGTCTGTTACATTCTTGCTTTTTTCTAAGAACCATTTGCAGAGCTTGTTGTATAATGTCAACACAATAAATCTGCTAATGTGAGCTGCCAGGGATCACTCTGATGATGTGCGTGATGATGACTGGTCCCTGATGGATCCAGCTTTTCACATTCAGAAAGTAAATCCACTTCCTTAGGGACCAGTACCTGCAACAGGACAAATGTTTGTAGTCACCAGATGTACAGACATGGAAACAGATGCTTGTTCATGTTTTTCATTTCTTTCGCTCCATTTAAATAAAAAACACACTTTTCACATACTTGGTTCTGCTTTGATGTTAAAGATGAGTTTGCTCTCATACTGAGATACGTTGGTAACACTGTTCTTACACTATTTTCAGCCATTGCCCTTGATCTCCTTCCAGAAACGTGTTCTCCAGGCGTCTTATTTCACATCCTTCCACTATCTTTGCCATCACAATGTTGCTGGAAAGTTGCCTCACCTGTGAGTGTTTTAATTACAGGCATTGTCTGAGTAACATGAATCATATTTATCCTTTTTTATGATCTTACAGCCTAATTACAAACTACAAATTCAAGTTTAATGACAATTTAGGTGTTTTTAATTGAACTACTACATGATGCAACTTAGAATGATTATTTCATTAATAGAATATTGGAAAGTATTTCATTCTTACAAGGTGAAATAATTCTACAATTTCATATTTAAAAGTGACAATTGGTTCTGATGTTGAAGGCTATGGTATCTAATTTCTTCTGAATAGTGTTAAATAATTTGGGTAAACTCAAATTATTACTGGTTAACAAAATCATAATGGAGATGTGAGCTTTATCGCACACGAATATAAG
>JBAMHX010000005.1:14534366-14556854 GCA_037177515.1 Pseudomugil tenellus
ATATATATATATATATATATATAATCAAAGATATATCAAAGATAAGGATCATTCTCTTATTAGCTTTGCACCACCATACCAGCATGGACATGTGGCCACAAACACCAGATTTAAAGCTCAGGTATTCTGATGCCCTGATAGGCTTAACTTTGCCAGTTCGTTTGGCAAGAGCAGCAGTGTAACCCAAAATTATTCATGTAAAAATGCACTCCAGTTTTAATGTGCCTAAAGTTTATGTGTATTCATTGTTTTTTTAAAAGGAAAATATAGATAATTGATTTAAAGAGCATAACGCATAGTAAGGGAAAAATTTGACAGATGTTTGTGAGAGAAACAATTGGGCAATCACTGTTGTTGTTCAAATCTTCTTCCAGACATGAAGTGGTGAGAAGCAAAGAGAAAGACTACAGTTTAATCTTTAATCCTCCTTATCCTTTATCCACTCGAACCCATAATAGATAATACAAGGTCAAATGCAGTTATAGACATTTTTGTAAATTTATCGTTACTTCCCTCTCATACATTTGTCCCTGACTGCCCCTGAATTCTTTTTGTTTTTTGTTTTGCTTTGAGTGTTTTTTGTGTTCTTTTTTAAAATTTGTTTGTTTTTTGTGTGTATGTTTGAGTTCATCCACTATATGTATATAGATGTCATCCATGTGTTTCAGTATATTTCATAACTAATATTCAGCCAACACACTCTCTGCTCCTCTGTTTTGCAAGATTAACTATACAACACTAGACAGTCATTTAAGGCTGTCTAATAAATTAACAGATTAACTCTTCAGCTTAAAGTGGAAACAACAGGCTTCTGGCACCATTAAGCTCTTTGTTTGTTTTAGTTGCTTGTAGTTGGTGTTGAAGTGCAGCAAAGACCTGAAGAGGATTAATGAGATCTTCTGACCTTTTCTTTAATTACTAATGAGAAAGAGCTTCAGTGGAATTAGTTCTGAAATAGTACATAGTGGAGTTCTCTTTGAATTTGTTTCTAAATAGCTGAACTGAGGTTGAATAACAGACAATATAAATAGAATGAATTATTTATTAATTCAGGCTGTTAATAAAAAAAATGTTTTGGAGCATTTAGAGTAGTTTATCAAGGATTTTTCGTCTTACTGAACTGCACGATATCCATACATAGTGGGACTGAGCGTGAGCTGCCAGTGAAATCAGTCAGTTTCTTCTCTGTTTATCTCCCACTTATTGCTGTCAGTTTCTAGGCCTCTATATAGAATTTACAGTTTAGAAACTTGATAAACCGGACCCACTCTTGCAGCACTAATACTCTCATTCAGAATTAGCATGTGCACTCAGGTGTTGTGCTCATATAATTGCCAATCAGGGTCAGAACAGGAGGGTCAGGTCAAACTTGGAGGTCAAGCTGCTTTTGTTTGCTACAGTTATTGGTACAATATTTCATGAAGTATGAAGCAACAACTAATCTTCACAGTTGGGAGCAGTGATGGTTATTGTTTTCTGTCAGAGATCTCACAAAATTACAAAACAAACTAAATACACCCCCCTGGTTTAAATTTATGTTTAGATGAATAATTAATAATTAATAAAACATTAATTAATAATTAATGATACGTGAAATATTTAATGTTTTAATAAGAATGTATTTCTTTTCACAGATTCCACAGAATCTATTTTCTACAGAATCTCTTCTGGCGACCCTCAGAATTTGTTCTCTATTCATCCTAAATCCGGTCTGATCAAGAACATCAAACCTCTGGACCACGAGGCTCAGTCATATGCTCTGCTGGTTGTTCAGTCCTACACCCACACTTCTCCAGTCTACAGCACCACCCAAGTCAATGTCACCATAGCTGATGTAAATGACAATGCTCCAGTCTTCCCTAAAAATCGGGACACCATCACAATGTCACAAAACACACTACCGGGAACAGTGTTGTTCATTGCTCATGCTCATGATTTTGACAGTGGTGCCAATGGGAAGGTGCAGTATTACCTGAAAAGTAGTAGAAATCGATTATTTGCCATTGACCAAAACCTGGGAACAGTTACATTGAATCAGAGTTTACAGGTGGGTCACCGACAGCGGTACAATCTGGAAATTATAGCTAAAGATGAAGGAGAGCCCTCGCTGAGTTCAGCGCTTACCCTCTCAGTTAACATCGACCAGACTGCTGCAGAGGACAGCATTACCTTTGAGACACTGGTCTACCAGGTGGAGATAGGTGAGGGCTACCGCAAAGACTCTCGAGTCATTCAGGTGAGGGCACACCAAACCCGGGGAGCTCGCATCTCAAACTCAGACCTGACTTACTCTCTAGAAGCAGAAACTGGGTTCCCTCCTGCTCCATTTCGCATTCATTCAAAGACTGGATGGTTATATCTCTCCCATAATCTGGACTACGAAACCCAGTCAAGGTATCGTTTTCGAGTGTTGGCCGCATCCAAGGAGACCTCACTAGCCAACACCACAGCAACGGCCACTGTCATCGTTTTGGTGCTGGACATTAATGACAACTTTCCATTGTTCAGCAGTGAGGTGTACTACTTCACTGTATCTGAGGGGTCATCACCACAAGGCATTGTGGGAACAGTCAGGGCCACTGATAAGGATTCTGGGAAAAACAGCGAATTGTCATACATCTTGCTCTCGGATGGGAAATACTTCCGCATCAATGCTAAAACAGGTAGAACACGTTCACTTTAATCACGTTTTTCACAGCGCAGCCTTAAATTCTCTTTATCTTCTCATCTTCTTGCTACCTTCACAGGGGAAATCATCAACTGGGTAGCGTTGGACCGGGAGCAGCGGAGCCAGCACAGTCTCAAGGTGATGGTGACAGACCAGGGTCACCCTCGCCTTAATGCAACTGCCACCGTTCATGTCCTGGTTACTGACATCAATGACAACGCTCCACATTTTACACGCCTGCCTGCCACCAAGGTGCTGAGTATGCAAGTAAGAATTAATTTCCTCTTGACGTCTGTTGCTCAAACATTTACCATTCACACAATACAAATGCAGAATATCAAGATTTGCTGATATAGAGTTATACATGTACTTTAGATTTAATGAATGTGGACTGGGTCAAGCAGGTCATTTCCATCCATAATGTGATTTCCCCCCTTTGTGATAGTCCTATATTCATTTTATATGTAATCAAAAGTTTCTTTGAGTTTGTTATCTCACAAGGATAAAAATTCCAAAGACCTTATAATGTTTCCTGTTTTGCATTGTGGCAACTAGAATTTTGCTAGAATCCAAACCTAACTGTGATATCTTGTAAAATCTGTTTGGAACTACTCCTGTATATATATTTTTTGACATCCTGACCATTTATTGTGTGAGTTTTATGCATATATAGTGTATCCACTAAAAATGTTTTGGATCCAGAGGGTGATCCAGATCACTCCCAAAATGTAATGAAATGTAAGACCGAGACCAAAAAATATGTCCAGTATTTTTTGTGTGAAGTTGCCAAAAAACAGAAGACAAATGGCAACAAAAGCATGAATGTAATAATAAGCGTTTTGCTGGGAGGTACTGTACTCTAAACATCCTTCTATTGCAGATATGGGCTGGTGAACCGGAAGGATGCTTGGTGACAAACATGTTTGCCAAAGATTTAGATGCAGGAGAAAATGGAACAGTTATCCATTCACTGGTAACAGGTGAGCTTTGATAATATTTTTTTTACCTTATTAATCTCTATTTGGAAATCAGGCTCTGCATTAGATTCATGAGACACCCAAATCCACCACAAAGCCATATCTGCAACCACAAAGCTACCAATCCCATTTCAAATGTAATAAGTATGTTGGAGCAGGCTTATTTAGCATCATGGAGTGAGTTTCTGAATTGTCTCATCTTACAGCAGACTTAATTCCCGGATTTGCCTTTCATCCATAAAAGGAAAACTAATATTCATTCAATAATTTTTTTCTCCGTGGGTTTAGAAGATGATGATCTTGGGCACTTTGAGATTAACAGTACAACCGGAGACATCAGAACAACACAGCTTTTCACCCAAAATCCTAAACCAGGCTATATACTGCAAATAATTGCAAAAGACAGCGGAGTCACACCTCAGGAGGACGCGGCCTTGGTTCATGTGCAGGTAAATTCTCTGCTATTATTAACAGCATATTACATAAATACATAAATAATATGCACCTATGATTGATGGTATTTGGATTTATGTAATTTAAAATTGATGACAGACACATTTTGGTTTAAACACTTTACCCCTGAATATAACAACAATGTTCAAATTTGATGCTACAAGCTTATAAATCTATTTATACAAGTTGTAGGATAATAACAGAAACCTGTGTCTGTCACTTTTTAACCCCTTAATGACTAATGTTGCATATTTGATACGAACCCTTTCTTAGACATATTGCATCAATTTATGGAAAAAACTTTATTCAAAATCCAGTTGCACACTATATGATACTGGTTTCCTGCCCCCTGGTGAGCACCACAAAGCAGAGGACTATATGTTACAATATTTGGACCAATCACATGGTAATAAATGGTAAAAATGCCAAGAAAATAGTTTTTTTCAAGATGTTTTTTTGTAAGGGCTAAATAAAGACTTTAGATTTTAATAATTGGAGTTTTCTGAGCAGTTCTTTTTTCAGGCATTAAGGGGGTAAAAATATTTGCTGCGACTTTCAGTTTAGAAAGAAATAAAACCAAAAATTATGACTCAGCATGATGTTTTTCTTTCAGGTTTATGGATTAGAGGATCTGAACGGCAACTCTGAACATGAAACGTTGAGACGTTTTTCTGTGAGGGAAGACACAGAACCTGGGACTTTTATTGGTTCTGCCAGTGTTTCTGATAAAAGCAGATTTCACTACACCATCTGTGAGGGGGATGGCAACATTCACTTTGGCATTGACAGCTGCTCTGGTGACATCTACATTACCCACCCGCTGGACTATGAGTCTGTCATGCAGTACTTCCTCGTGGTTCGAGCTGAAGAAGAAGGCTCCACTCCTGGTGTGAACATGTCTGTGCCTCTCAGCGTGATAGTGGAGGATGTCAACGACCACATTCCCTGGTTCCCTGATAAACTAGTTACATTTGGTCTCAGAGAAGATGCTCCTGTTGGATCACAAGCTTTTGCTTTTCATGGCAGAGATGCTGACGGGACTTTTCCAAACAGTGCACTTCGCTATTCTCTGACCTTTGACCCTGAAATCAGCAGGTCAGCGTCACCATTTCCCTTTCACATCAACCCAGATACAGGGGTTCTGACTGTTGCAGCACCGCTGGACCGTGAGAGCACCCCATCTTTTGCCTTCACTGTGACCGCTACAGATCAAGCAATGAGGAAGGATGAACGCAAAGCGGCGTCGGTGACGGCTCAGCTCTTCCTGATGGACACGAATGATAACAGGCCAGTGTTTGTGTCAGAGGACACAGTTCAAGTGATGGAGGATGCAGAGGTGGAGAGTCTGTTGCATCATTTTGTGGCTATAGATGGGGATGAAGGTGAAAATGGTATCGTCTCCTTCTACATTATTGCGGGAAACAAGAGGGGATTTTTCACTCTGGAGGAGAATACAGGTATTGTGTGCAAAATAGATTAAAATTTACAACCAGTATCAGTCATTTCAAATAAAACCTTCAACTTTTAGGATTTGTTTTTTTTACTCTCATGTTCAAACTACTCTCTTTTCTGTAGGTCTCCTGTTTCTCTCAGCCCCTTTGGACTATGAGACACAGCGTGTGCATCGTCTGACCGTCCGCGCAGTAGACCACGGCCGTCCCTGTCTCTCGTCAACCCAGACTCTGACAGTGGAGGTGGCGGATGTGAACGATCAGGAACCAGTCTTCAGTCAGACCATCTATAATAGCAGTGTGGCAGAGAACAGAGACTCTGGTGAATTTGTGCTCAGGATTTCCGCCACTGACATGGATTCAGGTAAAATAATATTTTTTTGATAGCTATAAAATTATTATTATTTATCATTTTATTTTCTTAAAAAATTTTCTGGATTTTGTGGGGAAGAAAAATAAAAACATACACACACACATAATTTAAATAACTGAGTAATTGTGTAGAACTTGAAATGCAATTTTATCTGAATCAGGTGTGCTGAAGCAGGAATACATACCTGTTGGATTGCGGTTCTTAGGACCAGTGAGCAACCCTGCAAATAAATACATATGTTCTTATATGAAGAGGCTTTTTATCCCCTTTAAATTAAAAAATATGTCAATTTTGAGTCTTTTTAACTGTATTTCTTCCTATATATTGAAGTCAGCATTCATTCTTTCATTTTCTTTACTGCTTAATCCAATTCATGGTTGCATGGAAGATGAAACTTGTTCCTTATTAGCAGGGGAGAGGTAGGGTACACTTTGGACAGGTTGCTAGTCCATCAGAGAGTAAGGCTAACATTTAGCCTAAATATTCTTCCCATTTAAGCTGAGACAGCAGTGTGTCTCAAAGATGCCTAGAGGGCAGCACCAGCATGTGTAACAGGAGCCTAAGAGCTCAAAGCCAGATCCAGATGAATAAAAATACAGTTAGTAACTGACAAAAAAATTGCATAAAACTAGATAGAGCTCCAAAATAATATATATTGATCATAGAGTAATGATTTACTTTATTAAGAAGCTGAGAAAAGTAATGGACTCTGCAAATTTTTTTATTTATGTGTATGTATGAAGTATATCGCCTCAGTAATGTTTTGGTTTTAAAACTATTTTCCCTTCTTTCCTTTCACTCTGCCCTTTTCCTCATGTTATTCAATTGCTTTCTTATTCTCTGTTTATTGAACAACACTCTCTATCTAATTCAGCCAACCTTTTTCAAATGTCCACATCAGTCCTGTTTATTTTAACACTCAAAAGTGCTGTTTCGTCTTGTCAAGTTGACAGCTGAAGTCTTTTTAAATCCTGGAGGTGGAGGGACCTGCATTAGAAGGATTTGCACAGGAGGGGGGGGTTTGACGTGAACTAACATTCTTGGGAGTGAGAATTGTCCAAGAACAGCAAGCATACAGCTCCTCTGGGAGATGTGAAAGGTCCACTCTCGTGATGATTGCCATAATCCAAGCCATCTGTGCCAATAGGTGTCAGGTTTTCTTTTGCCTCCACAGATCACATCGCCTTGCAGCTCAGCTACAGGCTCATTTGATTATCATTTGTAAAGCTTTTTTCTGACAAACCCATGCCAAAGATGACCATTGATTTGTGTCTGTGATGATCTCTGGATTTGGTTTCTATGTGTGTGAGTCAGTCAGAGAAGAAGTGCAAAATCACAGGGCACATCCTGGATTTCTCTTTCTTGATTCTCTTAATATTCTCGTGTTTGCAGGATTTTCACCTTCAGAATAACTGCTGAAAGACTTATCATTTATGAGTTACTTTGAAAATAAAACTTCATCACCTCAGATTTATCATGTGTGCTATTGAATTAAAAGTGTCTTTAGCTGTGTGCTCAGACTGCTCCAGACACACTCTAGCTATAAAATGACATCATAATGGGTTTAAGTCAAATTTGTACAAGTATTTCAATGGTAGCTCATACAATATTTGTATGAACTGCTTCATTATTAGAAAGAGGTGACAGTGATGTCATGTTCATGAGAACATGATGCAGGTATATTTCTTTTTAAATCAGTTTCCATCACTAAATCCTATATTTGCTTTTACACACAAAACTCAAAGCGATCATGCAACTCTGCAACAATTTACTGTCCAGTGCTGCAGGTAATTAGAAGAAAGCCATACTTGTTCTCTTGCCCTCTGCAGTCTTTGCCGACATCTGAAATGACTTAAAACATACATCTCTAGATTGTTTCCAGTCTGTGGTAACACGAAGGTGAGCTGACGTCTGTTAGTGGATGTGTGGCTGCTATGAAAACAACTACGACATGTATTAGTGGGACAAATGAGGTCAGTTTTAAAGGTATCACATGACATCTTGTGATTTTTTTTTCTTTTGTTTCTTGGTTTTGCATTGATGCATTAACATTTTCATGTCTGATTCATTAGATGTTGAGCTTGACCTCCTACAAATTGTACATTAAGAAAGGGGTGGTTTGTTTGTAACAACATAATCTAATGGTTTCTCGCTTGTATGTATTAAGTTGATACAAATTATGAAATCGCCCAATAAATATTGATTTTTATATCCCGGAACACGGAGTGTTTGGGACATAATGGTTTCATCACAACCACCACCACTGCCAGATACCTTTCATGTGAGCACAATAACTTGGAACAGTTTTCACAAATTGGAATTTGATACTCTGTGTACCTGTTCAGGTCCCCAATAGGGCGACCCACATTGAATTTCAGTATTTTGGGATTTATGGTTTCCTCACTAGGTAGCACTATATGCATGAAAAATCACATTTTTGCCTATATCTTTGGAACTGTTTCTCTCATTGACATCAAATCAAGTGCAAATAAAAGGTGATGACCTCAGGATGTGTCCTGTTCTGATACCATAATGTTTCCACACGAGGTGGAGCTTTGTGACTGAACATGTGCGGCTTTATATTATTGTATTGTGTCTATAACACGTTGTGTACCATTCATTCAACAATCACTACAAATACAATGAAAATACAACAATGGTATTACCTTTAATTAGAGCTGTGTGTTAACATCAACATCTTGTGTCAATTTTCCAGAGGAGAATGCTGTGGTGTGGTACAGTCTCCTGCCAGGCCCTGGTTATGAGCTCTTCAGCATCAACCCATACACTGGTCTGATTACCACCGCCTCCCATCTGGACAGAGAAAATGAGCAACAATTTACACTCAGAGGTAATTCACTTAACGAAACAACCACACACAAACACACCCATGCCACATACAGACACACACTCACAGTTATTACTCTTTAAAGATGAGTGAAATACAGGTGTGAATCACATCTTACATCTTAACTGTTATAAGGTATCTCTCACATAAAAACAAATAGAACTGTTAAAACAGTGATGAGCAGTTAGATATGTTGGATCAGGTTTTGGCTGATTGATGTGAGTGATTGGCTGAAATAGCTAAGTAATTGATCACACATCCTTTCTTAACTGCAAATGATAAATGTAGCATATTTTACTGTCAGGATCTGTAAAACAGTTCAATTTCAGGCATAGGGATGAAGAAAATCTGTCTAGCAGGAATGACTGGACTGGAGTGTCTGGACTAACTCAAATATTTTTGTTCCTATCATATATACAGTATACGGTTCTTGGCCATGAAAACAAATATTCTTAAAAATGTTTGAGTCACTATGTCAGATTATGTACTGTTGTCTGTTTTGTTTCCCTGTATTTATGTCAGTCTTTCATCTGCTGACATGGCAACAAAAGAAAACAGTACAATTTCTAACCCTTAAATCAGAATTTTGGACAAGGCAATGTTACACTCAAATCAAGGCAAGGCAGGTTTATTGTAGAAAATGCAAGATAACTCAAAGTGCCAAAAAAAAAAAAACATTAAACGCATAACAGCAAAGAGCAAATTAAACATTCATTATTCTGATTGTGTTTTGTGATGGACCATTTGTTTTGTTTGTTTATTTTTGTTTCTGTTGGTTATTTTTTTTATGATGCTATAAAACACCAGAAAAGCACTTGGAGTCCGTAGATGATGTCCAGTCATATTGTGAATACTGGTTTTTAAAAAATCCAGTGTCTACAATTCCTTCCAGATCTTTCCCAAATTGTAATAGAATCTCACTTGGACAAAGACCTATTGTTAGAAATGTCACAAAAACCTCACTAGTTGAATATATTTGAATTACTGAAGTCAGATTAGTTTACATATCAATAGTTGTGATTAGGAAGTCCAGTGGGACTTAAAAGAAGCATATTTAACAGAATCTCTGCTTCCCATTCCCAAATCGCTCACATTGAGTGCTTCAAGGTCAAAGTCAGAAGGAATTTGACATCTGCCTTATTTACTACGACAGCATTGTTCAGCTGTTTTATTTATGTTGAGGAAACCTTAAAAGCCCTGAGTTGTGTATACTGTCCCTAGCAACTGTACTGCTGCACTTTGACCTTATGGGATGTTTTCTTTCACCCCCACATGGGTACACACACAATAATTACATTCGGCCTATTCAGCAGAGGTTAGTGATTTTAAAATGCTTTCAGATGTTTCATCACAATATTTGTACAGTCACCAGTATGACGAACAATTAAACCCAGTAATAAAATGTAATGACAGGAAAGCATGAAAGTCTTGGAGTTATGCCAAAGTCGCACAAGGCCTCTGAAGAAATACCTAATTATGTAGAGACAATTTAATTCCAAAAGAAAAATTTGGAATTAAATAAAAACAAGTTCTTCTCAGCATGTGTCAAAAGCTGTCTCGATATGTTTTATAATAGCAGAACATCTTTTTTTTCTTTTCCCAATCTGGAAAGTTTTTGTTGCCATTAAAAATCTTAATAGCCTCAATACTGGTCAGCAGAGATGGAGCCAATATTTCCTTCATTGGTGTGTTTTGACACTGATTATGAGTAAAATTGTTGAAATGTTTCATGTGAATTTACTCAAAACTCTGCATGCAGTCATCGTTGTGATTATTAATTATATCAATCCAAAGTAGCATCTCAGACTGCTCATATCATGAGAATATTCTTTTAAAGATGAAATGCCAAAACTATAAACTCAAAAAATAAATAAAAGCTTTTACCAATAACAATAATCAAGTATGTTTTTATTTAGATGGTACTTCTCACAGAGAAAGCTTTAGAAGACCTTTTCAGGATAAAAACATAAAAATAAAAAATATATAAAACTGCATTAGACATCATACAGTTAACATTTGAGATCACCAGTAGATTACAGAGTTCCACGATGACTTGAAAAGCTCGGTTACTTTTAGTTTTTAATCTGCTATGTGAGACACAAAGTATAAGGGATTTAGCCGATCGCAGTGACCTCAATGGGTGATAGAAAGAGAGGAGATCAGCTAAATAAGGAGGAGCTTGACTGTCTAGGGATCTGCATGTATAGGGTAAGGATTTTGTAATGGGTGCTGAAATATACAGGAAGCCAGCTGCCAAAACAGGGATGATGTGAGAGAATTTATGGGATTTGGACAGAAGTTTGTCAGCAGAGGTCTGGATTAACTGTATGTGGTTCAATGAGGCCTTACTGGAGCAGAAGTTGGTGTGAGGATATGAAGGGATAAATGATTATTTCAATTTCTGAATGAAACCTAACTGACCTAAGTCTGGCAATAGTTTAGAGGTGGAAGAAGCAGGACTGGGTCATGGCATCGACATGTCTGTCAAAGAACATAGCCCAATAAAAAATTTCCAAAGGTTTCTAAAGCTAGAGTGCACATTAGCACAAAGGGTGATAGTTTTAGAAGCCAAACCTTCGGGACCAACAATTAAAACATCAGTTTTTGCTGCATCCAAATGTAAAGAACTATGACTGATCCAATTCTTAATTGCAGTCATGTAGAGGATTTATCTGATCTGTCCAATCACAATCAAAAGAAAAGTATAATTGCAGGTCATCTGAATACAAATAAGAGATACCTTCAAATTCAGAGATTATGTCCCTGAGAGGAAGCATAATGAGAACAGGATGTGTGCCCTATGGTGAAAACCAAAGGATAAACATCAGAATAAATTCTTATATTGTTTCACAAACTTATAAAAGTATGTAATATGTGCACTGTTTTGAAGATGTGACATAATCTTTGGTTCTTTTGTGCAGTCCAGGCACGTGATAGTGGTGCTCGGCCTCTTTCAGCTACAGCCACAGTGCTGTGCTCTGTGTTGGACGACAACGACAACCGTCCAGAATTCCTGCAGTCACACTTCCTGATCAACTTGCCAGAAAACCTTCCTCCTGGTGTCATCCATACTGCTCAGGCCTTTGACCCAGACCATGGAGAAAATGGCACCATACAATACTCAATATTAGGTAATGCATTTTCATGCTGCTACAATTCTCAAGCAGTAACTCTGCTACAGTTTGTTGCTGTTGACTGTAGACTTGTTTCCTGGATCAATGCACACACCATGTGCATTTAAGTGCATATACAGTGTCTACTGGCTTATTTGAAATGCTTAAAGTGCTTCCAGTCCTCTGATTGAGGTGAACTTGCCATCAGCTTTACCACCATGTTTCCAATTAAAAATTCCATTTGTTTTCAACATTGTTGGTTAAACTAATGCCAAAAAACAACAAAAGAGAAAAATCTCATAGTTAATCTCTCTCCACCATCAATAGGTGAGAACTACAGAGGTCGATTCGCCATCAATAGTCAAACTGGTGCTGTCAGTACAACGCAGGTACTCGACCGGGAGGACACACAAAATTACACTCTCACCATACAGGCCTTGGATCATGGTCCCAAGCCGCTCAGTTCCATCACCCAGATCCAGCTGGTGCTGCTGGACCAGAATGATAACATCCCCTCCTTCAGCAGTAAGACCTATCATGCATCTGTCAGTGAGGGCTTACCAGCTGGAACTGAGGTCCTGTGTGTTAGTGCGTTTGATCCTGATGAGGGGCCGAATGGGGATGTGACCTACTCCCTTACAGAGGACAACAGCCAAGGGGGGTTTTCGATTGATGCTTTTACTGGAGTGATCCGCACCACCAGGGCTCTGGATAGAGAAAGTCGGGCTCAATACACCCTCAGAGCTGTGGCTACGGACGGCTGCACACAGGGACCGTTGACCTCTGTGGCATCTGTGACTGTTCAGGTGGATGATGTGAATGACAACATGCCAGTCTGTGATCAAAATCCCATGAATGCATGGGTTTCCACGAGCACACCACCAAACCAGATAGTCATCACAGTGATGGCCACAGATGTTGACCGAGGTGAAAATGGAACCGTACAGTTCATGTTATCTGATGAGGAAAATCTGTTTGACATCAACACCGAGACCGGAGAGATTTCGCTGAGAAGACGTGTGAGAGCCGGTTTCTCCAGCAGGAAGTTGCAGGTTGTGGTTTCTGATAGAGGACGTCCTGCTTTGACCACCACCTGCCTGGTTTTCATACATCGAAAGGGAGAACATGAAGGACTTCAGTTCACCAGAAAAGTCTACAATTCTACTATCAAGGAAAACAGCAGAGCCAGTATGTTTTTTTTCATTTATTTTCCTGGTCTTTTCACCGATTCTGTCACAAACCTCAAAAATCATTTCCCTTTTTCTTTTTCAAGGTACTTTGGTTGCAAAAGTGGAGGCCATTGACCAAGACAGCAGCACTCAAAGAATCACATACAACATATTTAGTGGCGATGAAGATCACATTTTCTCTATTAACCATTACACAGGTAGTAAATATGACTTTCTCCCCACAAATGTGTTATTGTTCTTCTCTTATTGTTTTTTTTTTTATCTTAACTTGTTAAAAATCACAAATCTCATGATCTCAACAGAAAAGGGTTGGGCCACACTGTAGTACTAGCAAACACAGTTCCAATAAAATGGGAAAACTACTAGAATTATCTCATGAATCAACATAAAGAAAACATAAAATGCTGAGAGTGAGAGGTTTTTTTTCTTTCATGAGAATAAAATCCCACCTTTTAATGGTGGTAACACAACTAAATAAAAGTTGTGTCAGGGTCATGTTTTCTGTTGTTTGTGTAGCACCCCCTTCTTTTTACAATAATCTGTAAATATCTCAAAGCTGAGGAGATAGCTGCTTCAACTTGTGCTTCAATTTTTAATCAAATGTATAATTATTTGGTAAAAATAAGCAAAACCTTCTTAAAGTTTTGGGATCAGCTTTGTGCCTTATTGTCATGTCTTCCTCTGATTTAGGTGAGATCCGAGTACAGAAAGATAATTCATTGGACTTTGAGGTGAGTCCTCAGATCCAGTTGGTGGTGCTGGCTGACAGTGAGCTGAACACAGCTTACTGCAGGGTCTCCATCACTCTGCTGGACATCAATGACAATGCACCACTATTTGAACAAAGCAGCTATAGAACATCTGTTTGGGAGGGCCAAGTGCACAACACCTACGTCATGCAGGTACAAATTATTTTACTGTACTTCAAATAAAATACCAAGTAGTGATTCATTTTGGTAACAAGTGGTGTGATCCCGCTGATCTCCCTAATACATCTTATATTTTGAACAGGTATTTGCCTCTGATGCTGACAGTGGCCTTAATGGGCACATTCAATACTCCATCCTGTCTGGTAACCATAATCAAGCGTTCATTTTGGACTCTGTTCGAGGCATCCTCGCTACCAATGTTTTGCTGGACCGTGAGATCACTTCCTCATACAAGTAAGCTCAACTTGCATTGTAGGTATCAAATTAGTCAGCAATAATCTAATGTGTCACCTTTCCTCACTTAACAGGACGGCTGTGCCCCAACATTAGCAGCAGTTTGAGATGCTGGCTGAGATTAGTTTTTCTTATAGATAAGATTCATTTTCAGCTCCTAAGTGGCAGAAAAACTTGGTTTTAGTTCAGCTTCAACATTCTTTATAGTCCCAACATAGTAGTACTGTGGATCTGCTAATGCACAGTCCTGAAATAAATTACATTAGCTTGCCTGGTCGCGTTCCTTCTGTTCAGACCGTCCTTCAGCAGACCAGGCTCTGTGTTGGACTGGAGTTCAGTCAGCCATGGCATTGCGCAGACACGTGAAAAGGATTTAATTTTGTGGTCCTCTCATTGCTCTGGACTACATAGTTTGTTGAATAGGTCAAAGAGTTTGTCAACTGTATTGTGCAATGAGCTGGACTCAACTTGGCATTAAAAACAAGATTGGTTTCTGTTGTAAATCAGTGAAGTGAAATTGAAAAAAATAATTTCAGTTGTCAGATTTTTTTTCCCTCAGTGGACCAGCTGAGAGTGAGCACAGCTTGTGTTTGCTGTAATTGTTAGCTTTTCCAGAATAAACTTCATCCCTCTGGAATTCACCAATATCATTGCAAATTGTTTGATTGGATGTACTCTAAGCAGAAGTACCTGCATCCACTACATCTGCCATGTGTTTACAACATTTTATACATTTTCTCATTGTTTTACGGTGGTAGATTAAAACACAATCTGGTACACATTAGGATAAGAATAATTATCTTTTAATGTATTTAAATTACAGGCTGGTTCTGCAGGCGGTAGACATGGGGCAACCTCCACTCAGCAGTACCACCACCATTAGGATCCAGGTGGTGGATGTCAATGACAACAGCCCCACCATTCCAGCCAATGAGCCTGTGGTTGTAGCTGAGAGTAAGCTTACTACCCTGCAGTTCTCACTGTAGTCTAGCTGGAAGCTAACATGACTCGATTGTTCTCTCCCTAGATCTACCAGCTGGCTACGTGGTCACAGAAGTGATTGCAAATGATGTGGACTTGAGTTCAACCATCACTTACAGCTTCTCAAACAACAGCACCACCAGTGTTCCCTTTGCTATCGATCCCTACACCGGTGTCATTACCCTGACCCGAGCCCTGGATTATGAGGTGGAAACAGAGTATACTCTGACTGTGTACGCGTCTGACTCACTACACCAGACCTCTGGAGAGGTTAAAGTTCAAGTGCTTGACATCAATGATAATGCTCCAATCTTCACACAAGATTTCTATCAGGTACAAACAGTGTATATTTGTCTCTCAAAATGGATAGAGCATCCATAAATTGCAGCTGTGTTGTTATTCAGCCGTAGGATGTTCAGACTACAGTATTTTTATCTATCTTTTTCTGGCAACAGCTGTGAGATCATTGTCAAAAGAAAATCACAAGGGGTGGTCATATTAGTTCATCTGTCACTTTATGAAAACTGAAAAAAACAAATAAAGAAAAAAACAAATAAAGTGAAAGTAATCTGAAAGCTGTTATCACCTGTAGCTTGTAAACAGTGGGCATGACTTGATGAATGCTCATATAGTCAAATGTTTGGACACAACTTAAATGATTTAATAAGAAAGTGTGTCCAAACTTTTGACTGGTAGTTTATATGGAATCAATAGATTGTTCTCTTTACAGATGTGAATAATACCTTGCTTACTCTTGCAGGTGGAGTTGGCAGAACTGAGTTCAGAAGACACTTTAGTTCTGACAGTATCCGCCTCTGACAGAGACTCTGGATTCAATGGCAACATCAGCTACAGACTGCTTTCATCTCCCCTACAAGGCTTTTATATTCAGGCTGACACTGGTAAAGAGTTTAACAGATGAAAAAGCTGCTCCATGATAAACAGTGATCAATAGATTACATATGTGTGTGTATGTGTGCATTTGTGGTAGCTGTGTAAGAATGTATAAATAGTTTATATATGTTTATGATGCCGTAGAAAGGTCTGAAAAAGCTATTACTTTATAAGTTTTTTATATTTTGTTAAAGATGCGAATGCTAATTTAAAGGGCACAAACATTTATCAGAAAGAAGTATTATATTTATTTAATGTATATTTATTATAAATAATTTGTTATTATATGTTCATATATTCATTTTTTTAAAGAAGACAGAATGATATTGGCAGAACATCTTTAGATTACTAATGACTGCAGTGATGTTTTACTGCTCTCTTTAAAAACAAGTGATAGACAATTCAGAGCTGAAACTAAACTAGCTCTGGTATGTCATGTTATGATTCTCAAAACTTATCTATAGACCTACATCATGTTTAAACTCAAAATTTGATATCAAGAGCAAATAATCTGCACCTTTTGAAGGCATCTATTGAAAATCGCTTCGAAGACTGACTGATGCGCTCTAACTATAATCCAAAAATGTAATCTGGTGTTTTCTGGTTGACCAGGAGTCTCTCTTTTTCCATGCTTATAGCTGCTGCACGATGTATGTGTTCATCGTGTACAAAGGTTTAAGTGGCAGTGAAGTGGAAATAAAAAATTAGATGGTCAAACTCTTTGATGCCATCCAGCAAGCAAGTTTCTCTTACAGTCTGCACATGGAATTCATTTAAGAAATGTTTCCTAGGACAAGATGTTCCACTGCGATATCTAATGAGCATGGCAATTTTTATTTAACTCTTTGGCCACACAGGCGTATTTTTGAGTTTTTATTCTTGGGAGGAACGAATCATAACATTTAAAAGACATTACACTTCCATCCTTCTCCCCATCAAGTTTTACTGTGGGTTTGATACTCTGTGGTTTTATTCTTTTTGTTGTTTTTCTCCTTACATACCCTCCTGTCCCAAATCTGAAACTGAGTCACAAGTGAATATGACTTTTGTGAGATGCCAGTATGTCTAAGTTTACCCCTTAGTGTTTGGACTTAAGAGCCTGCCTGAAGAGCGGTCCACTCATCTTCTGAGAGCACAGCTACAAAAGTTTATTTTAACAAGACTTTTACTAGTCGCAGTTGGAGAATTTAACTTTGTATCGTTGTGATTAAAGCTTTGAAATGGCTGCTTTAGTCTGTTTGATTGATCTGTGAACGTAACTTAAAAGCCTTCTCTTTAAAACCTTTACAATAATCATGAGTTAAAGGGAAGAAATCCCATCTTGACTTAGAATAACAACTCAAAGCCTGATGTGTTCACTTTGCCCCCTTTTCATACCTAAAGTAAATACCATTAATGCATTCATCAGTCTGTTGTATCTAAGTGTCTATGCAGGTCACATTGTTTGTGTTAAATGTATTAATGGGGCTTGGTAGAAGCTGGTAGAACAAATTATTTGCGTGCATTTACCAGTAAGTTGGTGTCATGTCTAGAAAAGCCTTTCATCTTGCCATACGAGGACATCTCTGCCAACATCTGTGCTCTCAAATGGTTAACAGTGTTTATCTCTTTCTATTTAGCTAAGTGTTGTAATTGATATGTAGGAGTGATGCTAAGAAATATGCGGAGGGAAATTTTACTGTTTCCTTCTAAAAACACTGAAATGGACATCATGCATGATCTGACTGATATTTCCAAAAAGAAAAATATGGATAACACATTTTTTTTAAATAGTTGCATTTTAGTCACCAAAACAAACTTCATGTTTGAATTTATAGTTTGCAGTAAGTCTTTCTGGGTTTGGTAAACAGTTGGTGGCTGTGGATTTATCATTAAAAGCAACTGCTTCAACTTCATAGAGTCATTCAGCGTGATTGTGCAGTTGATGCACAGCCATATAGACTCTCTGAGTCTCCCGTGTCACACCAGACCTGCCAGAATCATCTAAGATGGATGACTTATGAATGAAGCAGCTGGTTATTCAAAGTGGTTGCATATGTAGAAACATCTGCCATAATAGCCTCCATCAAATACATTTTCTAATGCACATTTTTTTTTTCATTTTGCAGGATCTGTTTTCACCAACAAGCCACTAAAGGCTATCTTCAACAGCAATTTGGTTCATCTTCTGGTTGAGGCAAGAGATGGTGGCTATCCTGTACGCTCTACTGTCACATCCATCGATGTCCTGATTCTGGACATCAATGACCACGAACCTGTGTTCGACCAGGATGTTTACAAACTCACTGTGCCAGAGGACATGCCCACTGACACCACCCTATTGACTCTTTCCGCAGAGGACAAAGATTGGAGCTCTGAAAATACCTATTTGGACTACACAATCATCAAAGGAAATGAGGAGAAACGATTCTGTTTGGAAGTAAAAATGTTTCCAGTTGACAGTCAGCTGAAAAATATGGGAAAGCTTGTTCTGTGTAATCCTCTAGACAGAGAAACAACTGAGAGCTATGAACTAACATTAAGTGTTTCTGATAGAGGAATACCTCCACTGAACAGCTCAGCCGTCATTATAGTGACTGTGTCAGACTGCAATGACAATGTCCCTGTCTTTTCCAGCACAGAGTATCATGCACAGGTAAGCGAAAACAGCCAGATAGGTACTATGCTGGTCCAGGTCAGTGCTCAGGATCCAGATCTGGATGTCAATGGCCTCGTGCGATACAACATTATTTCTGGGAATGATAAAGGTCACCTCAAGCTTGACCCCCAGTCTGGCCTTTTGGTGGTCAACAACTCACTTGACTATGAGGAAGATTTAAAATACATCCTTACTATCAGAGCATCTGATTGCGGCGAAGCATCTGAAAACTATAAAGTGGCTTTTACGGTCGTCTTCATCACAGTTTTGGATGAGAATGACAACGCTCCATACTTTTTGTTTCCTACAATTAACTGTTCAGTATCCGAGAACCTCCCAGCATTTACACACACATGTTCTGTCCATGCTGTTGACAATGACTTGGGTCCCTATGGGCACCTCTCCTACTCTATTCTGTCCCCCTGCTTCATGGACTATTGGATTGGCAACCCAGAGAGGAAGGACGCATTTGCCATCGATCCCCTCACCGGTGACATTCACACTAGACAAACCTTTGATTACGAACGAGAAAGTGAGTACTGTTTTGTAGTCGAAGCTCGGGACAAAGGTGACAAAACCGCTACGGTAAGAGTCCAGGTAGCCATCAAAGGAGTGGACGAGTTCAGTCCCATCTTTACCCAGAAGCAGTACCGTTTTCTCCTGCCAGAAAATGTGAGGCCTGGAGAAACAGTTGGTTTTGTGATGGCAATGGACCACGATGGAGGAGTGGATGGTCTGGTGGAGTATTCACTTGTGAATTCATCACCATTTTTCTCAGTTAACAAAACAATTGGGGCCATTTTTGTGTCTGGGCCTGTATATCGCAGGAGAGGCAGCCATGCCATTGAGGATATGGTGGAATTGGTTGTGTCAGCAGGTAGTCCCAGACTGGGCTCCAGAACTACAACCTGCCTGGTTTTTGTCAATATCTCAAGCTCAGCAGAAGCCCTTATTGGTGTTTCCCTTGATGCACACATGCTTAGTCTGAGTATATCACTCATCATGTTTCTCTTGGTCCTTGTAGTCTTCATGGGGTTGATTCTCAGGTACAAAATTAAAGAAACAGCCATTCGAAAAGCTGGTGCTATTGCTGCTCATTTAAACCATAGCAGCGGTTCATTCACTGGATCCAATATCCAAATGCAGAGTGCTATATCTTTGCAGGATTTGACAGAGTCCAGCATCTTGGTCACAAAGAGGGACATCTCAAAGCCATACAGTCAGTCTGACTCAAGTGGCCGTGGATCGGCCGAAGGTGAGACAGCTGAGGACCAGGAAATTAAGTGGATCAATGAGTATCCCTGCCGTAAAAGAGACAATTACAACGACCTGACCACAGAGGACCCAAACTCTACCTTACCAGAAGATAATATGTCTTGCCACTCCATCGATGTAGGACCAGAACACTTTTTATCACTTAATAAATTTTTACCCTTAGGATCAGTCAGCACAGAAAGCATACACCACTTCAAAGACGAGGGAGGGGGTGAGGGCCTCCTTTCTGCAGTACTTCAAGTGAGAGATTTAGAAGAAAACATGGAGACGAAAGGGTACGCTCCTCTCTCTGAAGCCCAAGCCCCTGCAGATTCTGTGTCCTCTCTGTTGTGTCTTGAGGAACAGTTGCATGGCAGCTACAACTGGGACTACCTTTTGGACTGGGAACCCCATTTCCAGACCCTAGCTTGTGTATTTACGGACATAGGAATGCTCCCTGATGAGGAGCTTCAAGGTGGCCATGAGGACTTGGCAGCTGAGTCAAGCTGTCTAATGTACCCACCTCCGCTCATAACAGGAGTGGCTCAGTCAGGTATTAGAACTGTTCCTCCTCGAAAACCAGGTCGAGTGCCGAGCCTGAGCAGGAGGCCCTCTTACCCCAAATATCTTTACTCCCCCTTAGCCAGGAATACAGGACTTACCCCATCTGCCATGACACCCACATTCTCCCCTTCACTCTCTTCACTCACCATTAGGACCCCCAGTGCCTCACCAGTTATTTCTGACACTGGAATAGGGGGGATTAGAGTTGACTCAGGGCCCCTGACTGCAAGCCTTTTGGAGGGAGAAATTCAAGTGTAGATGCGAAGTTTGAGCAAGTCTACATATAAAATTTTATTTGATCCTTTGCTTATCATCAGCTGATGGATTTTTAATGGGCACCTTTTGATCACTTCTGATACTTCTGATGCTGGACTAAATCTTACACTGTCCCACTGTTGAAAGGTTTTAGGGTCATGGCTTCCATGGCCTATAGGGGGTGATACTAAGAATAGAATTCATATGACTATCACACTGATTTAATTATTTAGATTGAGGTTGATTTCATAACTCACTTCTGTAATAAATCTAAACTAATATCTGAAAAGCCTGAAGTCAAGCCTGTCTTTCATTATGTTTCTGCAATATTTAACTAATGGCAGATGTTCTCATCAGCCATTAATTACGGAATGTTTTACTGTAAACATGTTCATATGTGCAGAAAATGAAACACTTTGTTTCAACAGTTGGTTGCTACTTCTGAATGGAAACTTTTTCATGGTTGGTTTAACTTTAATAACCAAAGAAAGACTACAATTTTCTGTGGTTATGTCTGTCTTCCTGGAATCATTTGGAGAAAGCTTTCTTATTTTACCTCCCTGCTCTTTATTATATTATGCCAACTTTGATCTGGAGCCTAATTTGATATAATTAATATTTTAAAGCCAGAAAATATTCCAGATGTCTGCAAATGAAAACTTAAAGTATCAGGAATTCTTCAGTGACTTTGTAAAGATATAAGAAAAGGGATCATTTAGTTGTAATTCTGGCTATTTGGCTTTTACTGATGAATATAAATAAATTGTTTCTTTCAAGATTTTCTCTGTATATGCTGTCGGTGGACAACAGACACCCTGTTAATGAACAGAAGTTTATGTATAAATGTAGTCAATCTATGTGACTGATAAAGACACTTGCTAAGAACTTGTCAGTAATTAAACTCTTTGTATTTCTCTTGCATTAAACATTAAAAAATGTATGATATGGTAATAACCCTCTCCTAGGAAGATCAATTAGCAGGTTTTATTTTATTTTCCTTTTTTTAACCTCTGAGGCTACACAATGGTGAACACTGCATCGTCACAGCAAGTAGATCACTGGTGTGCACCTCGGCTAGGGGAAGGTTCAAACATAGCCTAGCCTTTTTGGATTTAGCATGTTCTCCCTATGTATATTCTCTCCGGGCACTTTGACATGCATGTTTGGTTCATTGGTCTCTCAAGGAATGAGTGTGAGCGTGTGTGGTTGATTGTTTCTCTGTGTTGGCTTCACAATAGACTGGCAACCAGTCCAAGGTGTAACCAGCCTCTCACCTGTTAGTGTTAGTTAGTGACTTGGATAGGCACCAGCTTGGATGCATGTTTGACCCATTATTAACTGGAAAAACACTGGCATTGTTTTCCCTTTCCAGTCTGGAAAAATGAGACAAGTCAGTGATTTACGATGAGAACTCAAAGTTAAACTTCTCAAAGGTTTTTTGTTTTATGTCTCTTATTTCTTCAGAGAAAAAAAATCGAAGTGGTGGTTTCAAGTTTTTCAGAAAAGTCTCAAGTTTTAGAGGATTGCAATCACCTTTAAGCTCTACCTACCTACTCATCCATCCATCCATCCATCCATCCATCCATCCTTCCATTCATCCATCCATCCATCCATCCATCCATCCATCCATCCATCCATCCATCCATCCATCCATCCATCCATCCAT
>JBAMHX010000005.1:14571188-14586433 GCA_037177515.1 Pseudomugil tenellus
CCCCCCCCCCCCCCCCCCCCCCCCCCCCCCCCCCCCCCCCCCCCCCCCCCCCCCCCCCCCCCCCCCCCCCCTCTTAAAAATCTTTTGTTTTGATCCAGTGCAATTATTCCCCTTTGGACCCAAGTTGTCATGTTTAGTCTTTATTGTTTGTAGTCTTCACATGGTGAAATGCCTGTCATGCATTTCTCTGACTAACTCATGTAGCATTTTGATGATTTGACACATCAGTGGACAAAACAAGAACTATTATTTGCTGCTGCTGCCTGTGGTGGCCAAAAAAAAAGTTTTTTTAATCTCAATGAATTATCCCATTAAAAGAAAATGCATATATGAAATTTTAAGAAATGCATGTATGATCCAAAAGCACAGTTTGCAGGTTAAAGAGTGAGCATGTGATTTGTCACACCACAGTACGGTCAAGCCAGCTGACCTACTGCTCAGCTTAAGACTTGAGTTTAAGGTTAATAGGAGGATTTAGTCCTTACATGGTTGTGTGAATGTCTCCTTAGACCCAACAGACTGAACATGCTTTGAAGAAAAGGAGATAAAGTATGTAAAAAGAAAAATATTCATCAAAAAGAAAGTTTTCTCTTTACAGTTTATTTTGATGATGACTTTTTTATGCAAACAGTGTATCTATGTAATTTCCTTCCTCATGTTAGTGATGATGTATATAAAGGAATTATTTAGGAAATTGGACCAATACGCAAACTTTTTTTTCTGCAGAAACAAGAGTTTTAGTTTGTTGTTGCTTTTTTTTTGTTTCTTTTTCTGCCACTTTACTTTTTTTAATTTTATTGTTACTTCTGCTCAGGATTTGGGAAATTTACTCCATCTTTATGGTGCAGATTTACATTCATAAAACACTTTTCATACCTGGTAAATTTACCAAACGTTTATAGGTTCTTCCTGGGTTTCTTATAGAAAGAAAAACAAGTGAAGTGGGAAACTTTGCAAAATAAATAACTTCTTTTTTAAAAAAAAATGGAATAGGGGGTGCATAGACCTATAAGCTTTAATGACATGTTTAATTCAGAACATATAAACAACCAGAGCTGTCAGATTCTTTTCTTTTCCTGCTGTAACTAAAACAAGTTACTGGTGAGTTTTAAGGGTCATTCTAGATGTTGCTTGGAGTTGGGGAATATTGGGAGTTAAACAATTCCCATCACCCTAAAGCAGCTGAGAAAATTGATTAAATGAGTCAATTAAAGACATCTTTAAAAAAAAATAATCCAAGAGAGGTAGTCTAATTGGGAAAAAATATCTGTAATTTGGTTGAACTGACGTTTTTAGCAAGAATTTCCACATGTCTTGCACTCAAGCTTGGAGCCTGAGCCTGACAAGAACCACACTGCCATAACGCAGCTCATAGGGGGTCTGAAGAGGGACAGGAGCCAGAGCTGCAGTGCCGGAGGAGGAAGGCAGATTTGGTTTCACCCCTGGGTGTGCTGAGTGGAGGTCTGTTGCTCACACCAGGGCAAACCATATTTCACCATGTGGTATGAACCTGCAGACCTGCCCAGAGGATTTCACCACTCCTAATGATGGAAAACTCAACGCTTCAGTGACCTGAGCTAAATGCCCCTACTGACATCTCCAAACTATTTACAGCACGAGTTGAAAAACAAGCAAGCTGATGGATCACTTTGGGTGTATTGCTGCTGATTTGGGCTTAATGAGAAAAACGTGTCATCTAAATTGTGTTATGATTTCATGTAGAGCTGGCCACAGGAAAAAGAGGGGAAACTGTCAAGAAAACTAGTGATGATAAAATACTATGAGCCTCAATTACAAATCATTATTTTTCTCAGGACCCAGTCAAGAAACAAGAGATTCTTTTCCTGAAAAGGGGAATTTATCTTCTCAGTTCACCTGACAACAGGAAACTAATTGTGCTGAATAAAGTTTTTTTCTGTACAAACTACAGACTCCTCCCAGACATGTCTGGAAGAAAACCCTCTAGAGCAGGAATGACCTCTTCCAGACGTTTCATCCACTCTCCCTGAATAAGCGCTTCTTTTAAGTCCTTTACAAAATGAACATTTTTATTTCTGCTGTAGCAGTGTTGTGGGTGATATCAATGCCCTGCATGGAAGCCATCCACGGACTGTACAACTTTGGCCAGCACGATTTATTCTACAAGAAGAACAAATGCAAGCAAATCCCCGCAAACCTCCTCCTGTGCAAGGATATAGAATACGCAGAGATGCGCCTGCCCAACCTGCTCGGGCATGAAACCATGAATGAAGTTCTGCAACAAGCTTCGTCCTGGATCCCTCTGGTTCAGAAGCAGTGTCACCCCGACACGAGAAAGTTCCTTTGCTCTCTCTTTGCTCCCGTTTGTCTGGACGATCTGGACGAGCCGATACAGCCGTGCAGGTCTCTGTGTGAAAGCGTAAAGCGCGGCTGCGCGCCCGTCATGTCCGCCTTTGGCTTTCCATGGCCGAGGATGTTGGACTGCGACCGCTTTCCGCTAGACAACGACCTGTGCATACCACCTGCAAGCATTGATAACCTCGTCCCAGTCACCAAAGAGGGTAAGGAGTAACTGGTTTAAAGTGGTTTTATACGTTAATGCACTGGAGACACTGGGAATGGAAATGTTTTGGGCTACTAACATATCTATATAGGCATATGGTGTAATATTGATTTCGTCCATATTTTCTTTCAGTACCCAGGGTGTGCGATGCCTGCAAAGAGACAGACGAAAATGACAATGAAATAGTTGACAACCTTTGCAAGAATGACTTTGGTAAGTCCCCCATTTTGCTGAGAGCAGTGGTCCCTCATGTGGACTCCTAAGAGGTCATCCTGATAGGCTCCAAGAAATCAAAGACAGCAAGGATATATTTAATTTTTAAATTTGGCTTAAAATGTCTAGTGTCCCGTATTTGATACATAGGCTACCTTTTCTAAGACATTTTGCGTCTCTTCATGGTTTAATCTTTATTCAAAACCCAGCTGCACACTCTATGATACTGTTCTGCTCACTGGTGAACACCACAAAGCAGGACTATACGTATAATATTTTGACCTATCACATGGTAATAAATGGTAAAAATGCACCAAAAAGCCTTTGTTAATTTTTTTGCATCTTTTTCTAAAGGACCACAAAAATAATTCAAAATTAAAAAATTGTACTTTTCTGAAAAGTTCTTATTTCAGGCATTAAGGAGTTAATCAGATGTAAACCTTAATAATAATGTGTAGCCTATTGTTAAGGAAATGATGGCTTTTGTCTCCTTCTGTCCATGTCCATCATACAGATGGCTTCCTTAAAGATCTAAATATTTTACTATGAAAATAATGTTTTTATTCTTGACCAAATAAAAAAATACATTTTTCTTTTTTGTTAAGAACTGTGAAAGGCATTTCACAGTTCATTTACATTAGAGGGTTGGAGGACTGGTGAGTATCAGGATTTAGTGGGTAGGTTTCACTGTGTAACCTATTTTCATGTTCATTTGCTCTTTGGTGTGACTTAAGCACCATAAAACATACTAAAATGAGGAACAAGGCTTGTTTGGTTAAGGTTATGCATCCAATTGGCCTATTTGAGCAGTTGGGCCTCTTTTGTTTCAGAAATGTTCAGATGACCCCCTTCCTAGTTTTCATCATTTTAAAATGAGAGCTTTTATCCTGGCAGTTGCTTTCATTCTTTACTTCTTCTCTCTCCTGCATGTATTGCCAAGCTTTGAAAATCAAAGTCAAGGAGATATCATACGTCAATGGCGACACCAAAATTGTGCCAGAGAACAAGAGCAAGACCATCTATACGATAAACGGCGTGACTGAGCGCGACCTGCGGAAGATGGTGCTGTGGCTGAGAGACGGACTGCAGTGCATCTGTGAAGAGATGAATGACATCAACGCTGCCTACTTGATCATGGGTCAGAAGATGGATGGCCATCTGGTCATCACCTCGCTAAAGCGCTGGCAGAAGGGTCAACGCGAGTTTAAGAGGATTTCACGCAGCATTCGAAAGATGCAGTGCTAGAAAGGACAGGCAAAAACAAAATGTCATATGTAATTTAGTTTATTTTTCTCATCCAGCTGACACAACTTGCAGCTATGGGTCACATAATCTGCTCTACAGCACAGTAAAAACTATTCCAAATATCCTCCAAACAAACTCATTATGTATACAAAACATGTCTATTGGACTCTAAAGCTATGATGCAAGAGGGCTTGCATGTAGTGGATACTGTGTTTAGATAGAAAATTATTTTCAACTCCTAAAATCTTCTTTTTGGGAATTCATTTTGTGACTGGTTTATTTTGCATGGGATAAGCGCCCCCTAGTGTCTATTTTTAAAACTTCAGTCTTTAGTGTCAAAGGCAGGGAGCTACAATGGAAAGCTAGAAAGAAAACTGCATGGCTTTGAAACGGATTAAAACTGAAGTACTTTTTTAAAATGAAAGATATGGTTGCATAAATATGCATAAAGATACTTTTTTAAATCAAATTCAAACATTTATATTTTCTCTTCTAGTATTATATGAGCGATGCATCTGTAGAAGTTATTTTCTAAGAGAAAACTCTTCTCAGTGTTGCATTAAAACTTACATTTATAGAGTTAAAGATGTTGACAGCTTGAGATGGGAATGTAGGACTGAAATGCACAAAATATCTGTGCTGAAAATATTTTAATAAAGTTTTGGTGTTCCAGATAAACTATTACAGGCTTTAAGAAGGTCAACATTACCATAACTCCACTGACATAAACACTGATTTAGTTTGTGTAATACATTTTGTGTAAAAGTGTGATTCCTGTGTGTGAATAGTTAAATTTTCAAGTATTTGCGTTTTTTATATTCCCTCTGTTTTCTCAATCAAAACGAGAGATAGCTGGCTATATTCTCCTTTCTTTCAACACTTTGATATTCTTAATAAACTGTTTGCGTGTGTAACAGCATCATTTTCTACCACTATATAATAAAGATAATATTTTTCTACTCCAGAAAATCAGTTAAACTTTTTTTTTATTTTTGTTTTGTGTATGTGTAAACAAATTGGTTTGTAGAAGTAAACTGCACATTAGTGATTTTTAGTTAGTAATGTTTTAATGAACAGTAACTTGGTAAGTAATCATGAGGTTGCCATAGTATGTAAAGTATTTTTAGAAGTATTAAAATGTAAATATCAAATACTGTCATTTATTCTTGTATGAAGTTATCTGCAATTAAAAGTTGCCAGTTATGTATTTGTCTGTGTGTCTGGAAAAATATGACTTTTAATAAATCTTAATGTCCATGGATCCATCCATCTATTTACCTGCTTATTCCAATGCATGATTGTAGGGAGGATGGAGTCTAACTGCACTCATGGCCATGGCTCTGAGATGGAAATAAACTACACATGAATTACACTGTCATCTAGTGGTGTTGAGGTCAAATCTGAGTATGGAGGAGGTATTCAGTGTTAGTTAAAAAAAACAACAACAAGGAAAAATAGTATATAGTATATTTATATGTCCTGGCTTTTAAATGATGTAAGCTTAACTTTCAGTTTTTATTCATCCAGTTTATTAGACTGAGTAGAGAGGAGCCATGTGAGGTGGTTCAGGCATCTAGTTGTGTCCTCTGGACATTCACACAGACTTGGCATTTACACTGTATGTTCCATACGTCCCCCCGGCAGACCCAGGACATGCTGGAGGAATTACAACTCTCAGCTGACATGAGAACCCCCTGGGATCCCCCAGGATAAGCTACCAAATATGGGACGAGAGAGGGAAGTCTGGGCTTCCCTGTTTGGCAGCTGCCCCCGCATCCCCACCCTGGAAAATAAATGCCTGCGTCTAGTATTTATTCATGTAGGCATATTAGAGTCAAACATAAAAGCAGTAAAACTACTATGAGAGATTATTAAAGCAGCTCAGTGTAAAAACATTCATTAGGATGGTAGTCGAAGAAATACATTAGCAGGTAAACGTAACCAACTTTACCTGAGGACATTTTAAATGAATTAAATTAATTTGATGTCTCTGTATTGTTTCATCGAGACAAGCATATTACAGGACAACGTGAGGGGGAGTGTCTGACATTTCTAACTCACTAATTTGGGAGGTGTCGATCACATGAAGCCATCTGTGAAACGAAATCAGAAAAGGCATTAGAAGTGGTTGCTTAGAATATTTACATATTGTCTGTTAAGAATTGAGTGGAATTATTCAAATGTCTCAATGTATAAAGAATGATTTGATTTCATAAATCCCTTCCCACGTCTTCAATCCTCATGGCCCACCTTCATTCTCACAGCCCAATTTTCACATGACTGCCATGTGACAATAATGACTCACCTCCACAGTCTTCCTGATCTGTGTCAAAGTCTGTCTGCGCCAAAATACCTGGGACTCTCCAAAGCCGAGTGGGCCTGTTGATCTTCTCAGAAGAATGCTAAAAAGCAGCCAACTCTTCACCCATGATCTAAACACTTGTTTCACTTTGACCTGTTACACAGAGACAGATATTGTTCTTTATTCGGAATTAAACTCTTTCCAATAGACGATTTGTAAAGTCTGAGCATGCAAAACATCATAGGCGACCAAACAAAGGTACATAATATGCTACTATAAAACAGCTACTTTGCACATTTTGATCATATTTTTCTTCTTATATTTATGTTTTAATTTAGGGCTAAATTATTTACATGCTGTTCATTTATAAATGTAGCAAATCAATATTTATACTTAACCAATTCAAATATCAAAACCTAACCATTTATTTCGAATACCCAAACCTAACCAACCACAAGTTGCGGCAAACTAAAAACACAATATTTTATCCCAAAGTTTTGTTATAGACAAGCCCCTATCTTCAGTTTATTCTATAGCAATCTGATGATCAGTACTACTAATAAAACTTTACATATCAACAAGAATCTGTTCACTTTTTTAACATATTTATATTTTTTTTAAAATGTAACCCTTTTTAAAGCTCTTAAAATGAAAATATGAAAGGACATTTTAAATGTGTTACATTTCATAAACAACCGTAAGAAAATGCAACATCATGAGTATTTTAATACAACTGTAAGTTATTTTGTCCTTAATTGTGCACTGCTGTGATCTTCTATGCATTACAGCTTTACTTGCTTTGCAATGCATCACAGCTTTATGATTTACACTTAATTTGCCCTGTGAGATTGTTACATTCATCTGCACTTGCAGTAGAAATGTAATAAGTACAATATCTTGGGGTCACAAAAAGTGGAACTAAGCTTGGGTCCCACGTCACAGAAGCCATATAATTATTCATAAAATTATTAGGAAAACAGATGCAGCTCTGTTAGGAAACAAAAATGGAGCAGAGATTAGGATGGGCAACAGTCACAGAGTGTCTCATATAACCAGTCATTATAACAACCACACACTGGCCAGTCCTTAACTGCGCAATTCAGGCTAAACAACTAGAGAATTAAATGACATAATAATGATCAGAAGAATCCGGTGCATTTAAGGTTGTGGGAAAAACGCAGGCAAAACACTGGAGTGTGTGGGGAATTTGCTAAGACTATGAACGCTCTGATGTGACGTGTATGGAGGGCGGGAAATGTAGAAACCCTGTAAGTTACGCAGGGAAAATAATGCACTATGAATAAGCAATGTCTGGCAGTCTTTTCACTAAAGACTATATCATGTTCTTTATTATCGAAAAAAAAACCAAAACAGCCCCACTTAACGTGATGCATCTCACTTTAACCAACAGATGGAATAACTATGTTAATGGCAAGACTTTTTTTAAGGGGAACGCCTCCAACTTAAAGAGCTTGAATGTACGACGCCCTTGAAAGCAGCAGCTGTGTTCATGTTTCAGCGCTCGTTTGGACCCAGCTACCTAAACCTTACCAAATATATGCGTTTTTACGAGTTTGTCTTTGAAATTATCAATCTTTGCAGACAACATGGCAAACCCCGCTTTAACAGCGACTCTGAACCTTTGAAAGCTTGGCTCCGTTTTGACGAAGCTAAAAAGTCCGCGGGGAAGTTCCCTAGGAAATCCCCCAAGACCGTTCGGGGATATTATTCTCGACACTGATGCGCTAAATCTCCGGCAGAATTTACCTTCTTCTCAGTGTATTTCTACAAGACACTGAGAAGGGGCAGAGGCGTCAAATGCTGGATTATTAAAAGGCTGCTCTGTCAAACATACGAAGTCTGCAATGGATAACGCGAGTATAAATACGGATAACGACAAGCTTTCCGACAAAATGCGGAGTTACAGCGTGTTGAATACTTTGTATCATGAGACGCGGCAGGAAATTGAGCTTCTCAACAAACAAATCTGTGTAAAAGACAATATTATCGCGGATTTGAAGAACAGGTTAGGGAGACATGAGAGGATCTACATGACGTTGGGAGATAAAGAGTCTATGGTCATCGGTCCGTCCAACTCTTTGGTTGAGAGCTTGCTCAAAGAAATTTGCAAACTAAAACAGAAGAGGAACGAAATGGACTTCAAGGCATCACGACAAGCAGAGGTAACATATAATGGAAATGTGCAGAAATAAATAAATAAAGAAAACATTCAGCTCATAGGTCTGCATGTCAAATGTCTGTCTCTTGTATGTTTCCTTGCCAGTTTTTCTGATTTTAAAAAAACGATCAATTATAATATATCTAAGGTTTATATATTTAATAAACAAATTCTCTGGCTTGATTCCTTGATGTTAAGTTGTGTATTTAAAATCATTTAAACATCCTAAGACACAGGCAGCCATAAATGAGTATTTCTCATTCCCGTACACAATTCCAGCTGTTTTGGGAGTAAAATTCTTTTCTCTTCTCTCCTTCAAGGAGATCCAGAGGCTAAATGTGAAGCTCAGAGAGCTGGAACTAGAGCTGGAGAGCGTCCGGTGTCAGCCAGACCATGAGAAAGACCTTGAGATCCAGAGGCTGCGGACAGCCTTGGAGGAGAGGGAGCGGACTGAGGCCACCAGGACCGTCCTCTGTACATCCCTGGCTGAGGAGGCTGACCAGCTTCGCAGCCAGCTTGGGGCAACTGTTAAGGTTTGCCAGGAGCTGCTGGGCAAACTGGAGAGGAAAAAGGGGGTAGGGCAGGTGGAAGAGTTGTCCCAGCAGCAAAAGGCTTTTGAGGTGAGTAATGCCTGAGGAGCAAGATTGGTGCTCACAGTTCCACAAATTATTATTTTTGCTTGTTTTTGCAGATTTTTTTATATTATCTTTTGTGAGAATCACTTCATGTAACTTGATCTGCATTTTTTCACAGATATCTGAATCCTCTGACATGAGTTCTGTAAATGCTCAACTTTGCAAGCTTCAGGAAGAGAACCAACAGCTAAAGCAGCGCGTTGCCTACGTGAGTCTATTTACACGAGAACATGTTGCAACAGTGTTTACATTTTTAAGTTTGGAATAAAACTGCTGACATTCAACACAAACTGGAGAGTGAATTCCCTTTTTTATGGTTTTTTTTAGGTGCAAAGTCTGAATACTCAGTGGCAGAAGTATGACTCTAGCAGGGAAGACTACATCCGAGGTCTGTGTCACAGGCTGAAGGAGAGCTCAGGGCAGGGCTTGATGCCTATGATGGGCTGTGTTAGCACAGGATTGCTTCATCAAGAGATTTCTAGGCTCAACGCCTTACTGGAGGAGAAAATAGCCGAATGTGCAAGACTGGATGGCGAAATTGACAAAATTAAGAAACAAGGCCAAGAACGAATCCAGACCCTGGAGCAGCAGGTTGGTGCCGTCTCAGTACCACGGTGTATCCCTGCATTCTGCATATAAAGTGTCCTAAAATACATTCTTACATATCAATATTGTTATTTTGTTAATTACACAAAAAATCAAAGCTTTTTTTCCTCTTTAAGGTTCTCATCTACACAGATGACTTTAAGTCTGAACGTGCTGACAGAGAACGAGCACAGGGTCAGCTTGAAGACCTGAAGGAGAAGTATTCCCAGTTAAAACAGCAGCTGCACAAGCAGGTGAGACAACAGCCCTTCATGTTTGGTGGATGTGTCCGTCGGGAGAAGCAACTCCTTGGCTTCACAGTGTTTGTACCTCTCAGCAGGGGGCGAGCAGAGAAAGCAGAGAGAGCAGAGACCTGATTCCCATGTGTGCTGTGCACATAGGACACAGGATCTCTACGAGGCGAATTAAGGACAATTCAGAGGTTTTGGTGAGGACCGGAGCTGAGAGACAGCAGCAGCCTGCAGCAGCAGCAGCAGCAACAGCAACGCCAAACTCAGCTTGGAATGAGCGCCCAGGACAATCAGAGCTACAGTGCCCGCAGTGCCTCGCCAGGTTCAACGACACAGAGGCTGCAGAGTACCTAAACCATTGGGAAGAGTGTGCCCGGCTATAAACCAGTTATCCCTGAACACTGAAGACCAGCACTACAATGCAGAAAACAGCCTGGGCGGAGATTATAATTCAGTAATGCTCGACTACAAACGAAACAACTTAATATGTTTTTTTTAACATACTGACGCAAAACTCAAAGTTCCCCTCCTGCAAGAGAAACTAGTTCAGTTTACCATATTCAAATATAATATACCTCAGTGTGTCAAATAACAAACCCATTGCACTTTCTTGACATTTCACCAAAAAACTAATCGTAGGATGTTACGATTAAGAGATTGATATTGCATAAGCTTCTTATATTTTATCTAGATATCTAGTTTTTCATGTGGTGCTATTATTATTGTTTTCATTTAACTTTACTATTTCTGTTTATTAAAATACATATTGTAGATGACAGAATTTAAACTATAAAGTTATATTGATATTTATTCTCGCTGTTATTCTAACTGGAAAAGGCTAATTTTTTGTTTTTAAAAAAGTGCAATGTGATGCCTGTTTTTTTCCAGCAAAGCCATATTTTGTTTTGCCTTGGTTATTTTTGTATCACATGTGTCAATTATATAACAGGAAAAAACCTTTTAAGACTCATCTTTTAAAACTAAATATGTTGACTGTATAAAAACTGACATTTATTTTAATTTTTTTCTTGGAGGTGTGCTGTTTTTCTGTAGGCGGTACGTTATTTTTGTAATAAAAGACTGATAACCCACACTTAGTATCATGATTTATTCGGTTTAAACCTAGGTGTTTTTTATTTTATTCTTGAGACAGACTACAGCCCCGAGCTGCAACCACAGATCATGTCCTAACCACAGAAACGTTGGTGCTAGTTAATCTAAATCTGTATGCATGTCTTTTTAGTGTCACGTGTGTTTTTGCACGATGGAAAACCCCTTCCCAGTGTTGCCTGAATGGGCACGCTGTACTGTGACAGCCAGATTCCCAGCTGTTGTGTAGCTAAAGGAAACATGATGAAGAGTAGCCTACTGAGAGGACCATCTCAAGTTACACCCAAACCTCAACAACTGCTTAAAGATGAGTTAGCGACCAAAACATACAGTCAGTTGTTATGAAGTATCATTTTGACACAATGCAAGTGGTGTTGCTTGGCGAATCAGTTGTCATGGGTTTTATGTTGTAAGCACAGGAAGCTGGACATCCCCTGTTAAAAAGGAAGTAGGTAGTTACAGTACGCATAAAAGTCACAGCCAAATAACTTTTTGTGCACTTTGTAACATACTGTTTTATGGGGAGATAACTAAGGGTTAACAAAAGGTCACATGTTTCCAGCTTTCCAGTAGTTATAAACCTAGAAAAAACACTTTTTTCGTCCTTGTTTAGCTACCGTCATGTGAAAAGGAAGTGCACCTTTTTGTAGTTGCGGGGGCTTTTTTTGTATCAAAACTTTATTAAAAGCTCATCTGGTCATTAACAGGTCTAAAGAGGAGGTAAAATAATTGAGGATTTGAAGATGAGTTTTTAGCACCTTACAGTCCTTCTTAGATTAAAGCTGGTGTATTTCTTATTTTAATGAACACAAACCTAAATGCTGGACTAGCATTGGTATTCTACAATCGTCATTTTTATATGAATCTATTTTGTACAACTTATACAGTCAATAGGTACAACCTGCATCTACATTTTGATTTTTCTTTTTCAGAGGTTTTTATTATCTAACTAATAGATCTGAAAAGGAGCATATTTATTATTATTATGTCTTAATGCAAATACAGGATGTATTTTCTTTTTCACATGACTATATTTGTAGAAAGTGATCATAGAGCTGAATTTTTTTAGCTGGTTTGGGTGTGAATAATTTTGAGTTAAGTCTAAATATTCCCAGTGTATCCTCTTTCAGTGTCACGTCTAAATTGAGACATTTTTTATTCATAATTATTTATAAAGGCCTCATTGTTGCTAAGTCTTGACAAACAGCAGCAGCCCTCCAGCACACGGTATGTTAGATGGATGTACATGTCCAAGGTGTGGAGCAAATATTGGCCACTATAAATTCTCTGTTTGGGTTCAAGTCCAAGGCCCCTTACAGAAACAAAACAAGTTTATACCCCAGTTATAACATTAAAGTTGTGTTTGTGTTCATAAAGTTGATTTAAAGACCATGGTTAAATTTATTAAACCACTTAAATCTTGAAATAGGTTTCAAACAAAAAAGTCATCTAGGGAAATACCTTTTTTATGCTCTCAAACAACTTTACAGGTGTATTCCTTTTTTAGTGTAGAAAGTAAGATCTGAAAGTTAGTTCATACAATCCAAGTTACAAAACAAGGTAGCATTGTGTTAAAATATTCATCAGCTAAAAGGAAAACTACAGTATTTGTCACCAAATGAGTTCCTGATACATTCATCTAAAACACATGGTACAGTAGCCTGGCTTGAACCCATAAGACCACAGAATGAATGGCATCAAATTTGGCTTGTACAGGACAACTTTAGAATCTCGCCCATAAGCAAACCACAAACAGTGGAGCAGAAATACATACAAGTCTTAAAAAGGCCACCAGTTGTCTGTTGGGGATTCTCCCCCCGCCTGCTCACACCTACACTTTACAACAGGGTCTAAAACTGACTGAACTTACACATACACACAACGCTCTACCCACCAATTTGAGAGTGGAAAAAATGGGTCACAAATCCCCACCTTAGTGTCTGGGAACATTTCTAAGAAGCAAAGAATTAATACTAAGAAAGCTTACTAGATAGGTATATTAGTTCCTGTTGGAAAGTGGTCTCAAAGCAGCAGGATGTGTTGATGTACCTCTACTTAGACTGATGGGGGGGGGGGGGGGGACTTCAGTCTGACACTTATCCAGGCAAATAAAAAAGGATACTGTAGATTCGACCTTTAATCTTCTGTGTATCCTAAAAGAATGGGAATTTCCCTCCGTCATCAGGGAATTCCCAAAAAAAGGAAACATTTATTTGAAATGGATTGTTTTAGATTTGAAGAGTTAATTTAATTCAGTGTTTCTTGACTGTTCTGATCAGTATCCTGCTTTTTGTTTTGTATGTTTTTTTCTTTTCAAGGTTTATTGGTTAGAAATGCAATTTCTTCAGTTGACAGCATTGCACCAGAATTAAGTAGTAATAAAGAAGGGGATTCCCTTATTTGGAATTGTATGTAATCCTGAAGCACTTGAGGCAACAAAAAGAAAAACATCTTATCAAGAGTCACAAAGCAGCTCAAATCACTTTAGATAAGTCTAGTAACACTCTTCCAAGTAATTGCAAGACTGCTCTGGTTAAGTGGACATTTTCTGAGAACACATTGATGTGTCTTTATAGGCTTAAAAACTATCGTCGGTGAAGCCTCAGCTTGCATGGTCCCTCATCTGTAAATACATAAAAACAAACCCCATGTCATACTTTATTTAGATCCTGTCCTACGTTTTTGTGTCACACTTTGGAAGGTGTTTTTAATTCATCTACATTTGCATAGTTTTGTAAGATATTTGCCTAAATGTGGAGCACCCGATATTACATCAGCACTGACTTAGAGCAAGCGCACACTACAAACACCGAGACAGCCATTCATACCTGAAATTATTTGAGTCACAAGTGGTTCATATGTGTGCTTTCTAAACCTTTTGTTTTCTCTAAGATTTAAAACCATTGACCAGAATTTTCGGATTCATTAGAATGAGACGGCTCAAAGACTCCATGATGAGTAAAAACATTGGTGAAAAATTTCCCTCGACTAGAAGCTGAGCCAGGCCTAGGGGTTGGGCACCAAGGCAAGCGTCCAAAAAGGGTTACACGTGTTCCCCCCCCCCCCCCCCCCCCCTCCAGTGGGCAGTGCCCACGGAAGGTGCTGTAGGGGTTGGGTGCAGTGTGAGCTGGCAGGGCCCTGATCTTTAGTTCAAAAAGTAGCTCTCGGGAAAAGGAACGTTACCTTTCTGGGAGGGAAGGATCTTCAGCTGGTACATGAGGTTAATCATAACTGGCTAGATATAGTTCGACTCGCCTTGACACATGATTTGAGCTTTGGAACCAGTGTCCTGGCAAAGGGGTGGACTCTCTTTCACTCTGAAGTTGCTCCCAGTAAGAGGTGGCAAGCAGGTATGGCAATGCTTCCTGTCCCCCCGACTTTGCCCCTTCACATTGGTGCTTACCCTTGTGGACAAGAGGGCAGCCTCCCTCCGTCTTTGGATGGGGGGGAATGAGTCCTAACTGTTTTTTGTGCATATGCACCTATGAGCAGTTCAGAGAAATCCTCCTTTCTAGAGGGAACGTTGGAGAAGTCGCTCGCTCAGGACTCTCCCGTTCTACTTGGGGACTTGAATGCTCACTTTGGCAGTGACAGTGAGACCTGCAGGACAAGATTTGGAGGAACAACTTCCCCATGCCCCCCAATCTGAACCCAATTGGTGTTATGTTATTGAACAAAAGTGATCATCATGAATTGTCTATAGCAAACACCATGTTGGAGCATGAGTGGACATATGTGCACTTGGTACCAGCACACTCTAGGGCCCTATTCGATGACTGACTTTGTTGTTGTATAATCAAAGATAGTGGAAAAATGTGGTCATCTGGGGCTCAAAAGGAGAAAGATTATTTGGGTCAGGTATCTGGTTAAGATGCCTCCCTGGATATCTCCATGGTGATCTCCCTGTCTTCCCCAGGGAAGATCCAGGATATTATGGAAGGATTAGATCTCTCAGTTGGCCTGGGAACGCCCTAGGATTCCCCTGATGACTTGGTGAATATGACTGCGAGAGGAATGTCTGGGACTCCCTGCTTAGGCTGCCGACCTGCCGACCCAATCCCAGATAAAATCCGAAGGTCCCTCCCAATCATAATCTAAGTGGTGTTTTGTTATGGATGGATGGATGGATGGATGGATGGATGGATGGATGGATGGATGGATGGATGGATGGATGGATGGATGG
>JBAMHX010000005.1:14586533-14607766 GCA_037177515.1 Pseudomugil tenellus
CCCCCTCCCCCCCCCCCCCCCCCCCCCCCCCCCCCCCCCCCCCCCCCCCCCCCCCCCTCTTCTTTTAGCTTGTCTTGTCCAGTATTAAAACAAGCAAAATGATAGTCTGGATGCTGCCACCCACAGGTAGACAGTCAACAGCTGTTAGGAGCAGATGGACAAGTTATAAGGAGACCATGTATTTCAGATAAAACCAAAAACGCACATAGTAGAAAATCAACTTAAGATGGTTGTTAATAAGTAGATCTACAGTATAATTCAGCAACTGTGTCATCCTGCAGAGAGTATTAAGTGAAAAACGTTTGCATAAGACTGATCATGCCAATGGAGCCCCACCTTCACAAATGTCACAGGCAGGCCAGGAGGAACCTGAGCAAACCTGAGTATCCACCCAGGTGGTGGCAGAGGGAGGCCCCAGCCAGAGCCCCACACCGTCTGGGGACACAGGCCCCATCCGCTCAGGAGGGGCAGATCACACCACTACAAGAGCCTAGAAGCAACCCCCACCCCAACCCACCCCCACAGGCAGGTGGCTTAGCCAACGAACGGCCAGGACCCCCAGACTTCCACCCGACGGGAGACACTCCACACCCCAGTGCATCAGCTGTACACCCCAAGAACCACCCCCTCCAAAACCCATCACTCCCCATTGTCCATCCATTCAAATACACCTCCACTCACTTCCCTACCCACACACATGCTCCTTCTCTATACCCAAACACGCACACATACACACACACACATCCCATTACACCCATCCCCAGCTTCCACCCATCCACATGAAACACCCTCAGAAATAAATGACTATTACACTCCCCCTTGCAATTAGGGGGAAAAATTGGCTTTTGGAACAAATTTCCCAAAAAAAACAAACAAAAAGTTTATTTGTGGGTTTTGCTTGTGGCATGAATTCTAATTTAAAATCACATTAACTATCATAGGAACAAGTTTATAAAGACAGCATTGACTGCTGTTTAGTTAGTACAACTACGGTTTTCATTACCTCGGGCAATTTCTTATCGGCTTTAGAATTATTAAATCAAAATTGATTCCAAGTGAATTAGATTTGGTTGCAGATTAAAGTGCTTTTAAATTACATGCTGTGAACTAAAGTTTTAAAAATAAAACTTAATTGTAATGACCTAAATGTCTCCTCACTTTCAGACTCCCTCTGGTGGGACTGTGCCGTAGTTTGGCTGCGATTACCAGAGGGAGGTGCCAGGAGACCCCCGCCTCCCTTCCACAATGTGTCTGTTTTTTGACTGTCTGATGACTGTGCTTAATTGGCTTTATGCACAGCTCCACTCCTTTGTTTCCTGTCCTTCATGAGTGGACGAATTGATTCATCCAGGTGTGTCTGACCTCAGTAACCACAACGGCTGTAGTCAGACACACCTGGATTAATCAATTCATCCGTTTAAAGAATGACAGGAAACAAAAGAGTTGTCTTAAATCAGGAAGTAGTGAACCTGTGTTTTTTCCAGAGCTGTACTGCTCCCCCACTGGGAGAAGACCAGACATATGTTTTATTTCCCATCTCTTACTACTCATGTGCTGTGTCCTGCCCCCCACCTGGCTGCACCTTAGAACAGTCATCACTTTATATGTCTGTATGTGTCTACTATGTGTTTGGTTTGGGCTGTACTGGAAACTTGAATTTAATAATCTATTATTATTAGCAGTCTGTTCCTGCTTACATTTAAAGAAAATCTCCAATTCCCAGCCAGAGAAAAGGGGAATTTTATTTAAATCTTTTACTAAAACTGGTTTAAAATGAATCAAATCTCATCAGCAAGGTCAATTATCAGAATATGAGTCTAAAGAAAGTGCTTATGGCATCTGTAGTTACTTAGAATTTGTTTGGCTTTTTTTTTGTTACACTTCATTGTGAAGTATGTGTCCTTTGATAACACCTCAGTGCATGCAGCCAAAAGCCTTTCTGGAAGTTTCCAGCAGTCAAGCTGGGGTTTTAAATTCACCTGTCTTCTTAGAAATCTGGTTGTAGTAGTTGACATCTAGTTTTTTCCACACCCAAATTGTGTGGGAACTTTACCTTTAACTTCTGACAACATGCTATTTCAACTGTATCTACAGACTGTATCTATCTGCTATTCCCTACATAAGCAAGGGAGTGATTTTAGACTATTTGATTGTCTGCCATATTGCTGTTTATGCATTGAAATGTGCAGATATGAAGTTTGGAACAGCTAAAGTTTACTGCAGTGAGGTTGAATGAAGTTGCATAAGCTGCACAACTGCTAAACGTAGCCAAGTCCTGGGACTGGAGGAAAAAAAACAACTTTCAAATATACATATTTATAATGTTCCTTGTGATGTAGTAATAAACAGCTAGAAAGTATTACACATTTTAAAAAAAAACCTTACATGCAGTGTGAGGCCAACTAGATTTCTTGAAATAAATGCTATGAGTGTATTTCCTTTGAGAATTTTTACTGTGTAGAAAATAAAATTTGACACAAGACACACAATCCTGCCATACTACTGTATTCCATCTTTCAAAAAAGAAAGACAAGATTTAATATTACTTAACAATATGTTAAAAGTAGCCAGTCTGGCTTCAATGTTAATACAATATACACTCTATGACAGATTTATAGTGTGAGTATTGTTCTTTTTCAATTTCATTCTGAAAGTATTCTGATACAAGCTGGCTACAGGTCAAAAATAAACAAAACAAAAACTGTAACTGATACACTTTTACTCAGTTTGTTAAACAGAACTTAAAACCCAAAAACGAACATTGTCAAGTATTACGGCTTCCTCCTTTCTGTGAAATACGGTGGAGGTGGTGGGGGCAGGGGGAAGTGGAAACCAGCTAACCGAGCCCATTCCCTTGTCAATGGTGTGGATGAAATGCCGTGCTAGGAACAACGGGATAGTAAGTCACAAAATCTCAAATACAGCTTTTAATTCATTACACTTTTCATTTTTTGGAGTTTCCATAGTCTTTTTTTTATATATTCATTTATTTATTTATTTATTTTAGAAGGAAACCATCCAGACGTCTTTTGACTACAGCTAAGCCAGTGTAAGAAAAGCATTTCAGACCATGGCTTACTCAGTCAAGATAAATGCTCAACTCAGACTAAAAGCACACAAGCACGCAAGGAAAACTAATTAGATGTAAAGTAGCATTCTGTGATTCTTTTTGTGTCACTTCATTTCAGCAATGCAGGTGGATCGGTTCAGATGGATCTGTGTTGTAACCACACACAGAGACAAAAACAAAGCAAGGCAGCGTGGGCGTGATTTTGGGCACAGCAGGGAAGCAGGTGGAGGGTTGGGATGGGTTTGTATAGTTGTTAAGGTACTGATTTGTGTCCCGACAGATACTAACATCCTCAATGTGCAGCAAATGTAGCTTTCTTCAAGCTAAAGTTTGTCCAATTGATGGAAAGCCGTTGACGGTTCTGTCGGGCAGAGTCCAAGCAAAACCTGGAACAGAGAAAAAGAAAAGACATTTTAAACCATCACACATCCAGTAAAGGTCAATTTTTATCTGTTGGCTGAAAGACATATTGAAAACATTTTTATTTTTAGAATAAACAAAAATTGTTTAGTCCACAGTATTAAAGTGGATTTACTGTCTTCCAATCATCACCACAAATTAAATCACATTACAGTGAACTAGAAAAATAAGAAGGAAACTGCTTGTACATAATAATAATAACAACAACAACAACAAGGGAGGGAAATTCTCTTCTGCATACGTCGATAGCTGAACAACATGTAATATTTCATCAGCAAACAGTTTGTAGAATCACAACATACATACCTTTTGAAATACTCCACCTCCCTCTCGGTCTCATCCATTTCAGTGCTGTCCAGGTCAATGTCTTTGGGCAAGAATACATCATCTGAAAACAAAATCAAATGCAACTTTAAAAACATAAAAGTCAATGGTAAAACTACCAATAAAATTAGTTTCCTGCTTATGCTTGTATTCTAGTGTTTATGCTATTGAGGTATCAAGGTTGAAAATAATTTCCTAGTTCCAGTTCTGCTCATAGAAGTCCATGTAACCACAAGTATTTAATGGGAATCTAATTATCCTAATGTGCCTAAGATCCATGATATTTGTCATCTAAACTTAGTTTTTCTATTGTCTTAAAAGGTGAAAATAAAGATCATATTGAAAAAAATGTGCTCAAACTCACCATCACCACAGCTGTTCTACTTATTTACACATTTCTGCATTCTGCAGACTTTTTTTCTTTAGTTTTTTTTTAAAAGCAAATGTGTTTATTCTCCTAAAATGGATACATCAAACATATCACCACTTACAATTTTAATCTAACACCATAAATTTTCTCTAATGTGATGTAAAAGTAATGACGAAATGATGTTTAGCAGCTATGCTAAATGACAGGCTTCAGTGAAGACTAACTATTACCAGGAGCAGCAGTTTCTGGACAGTAAATGACAAAAGATGCTTGGACCAATACACCGTCATGTGACATAAAATGCAGCTAACATGTCAAATTTGACAGAGCTAGTTAACACACAAGCATATGCATGCATGTCAATTATACCAACCGATTGAGCTGTTCATCTTCTCTCCTTTTTTCTTCTTGCTCTTCTTAGCCTTGCCTTTGGGCTGTGGTGACTCTGCACTGGGGAGCTTGCCATTCTGCTGCATTTGCTCAGACTGTGAGGCCGGCGTGGGAGAGGGGGAAGAGTTCGACACAGGTGGACTTGTCCTGCCGTCCCTTATTTGGGTGAGGGGTTGTTGTTGCGGCCTTTTCCCGCTGACATTTCTGCAACTACTTCTTTCCTCTCTGCGTGATTCAGTGGTCTGGAGAGAAATGAGGGCCTCAACGGGCCTGATTCGCATTGCTTTGGTGTCTGTTGTAGTGGTAGGAGGGGTGCCATTAGCTAGCTTTACAGTGTCGTCGCAGTTTTTGGGTAACTCCAAGGATCTCTTTACAGCAGCCCCAGAAATAGCCACCTTCACAGATTGCTTGGCCTTCATCTTACTACTGACGTCAAGGGGAGATGTGCTGTTGTGGATGCTAACTGAGGAGTTGGGGGTGTTGGTCTCATTAGAAAGCCCCTTTTCAGTGGGGTGTTTTGGGCTGTGATGAGAGTGGGGTTGGGGTGGGAACTCAAATGAAGGTTCTTTCTGGTCAGGGAGGCGAATGAGAGTTTGAAGCAGCTGTGACTTTCCATTCTGAAGGTTATCTAGGATGTTCTGAGCTGTCTGTTTGAGGGGTTGTGGGTTATTTTGAGGGGGTGCAGTGTTTTCCTTTGCTTTCTCTTTCTTTTTTTTCTTAGCAGCACGATGTTGCTGCAGCGCCTGCAACCGTAGCAGTTCTTTTTGAAGCGCCGCCTCTTCCTCTTCCTGCCGCTGCCTCCTTTGTTGCTCTTCCAACAACTGTTGCTCCTCCCTTTCACGGGCCTCTGCCTCCAGACGAGCCTTCTCCTCCATCTGAAGCAAACAAAGACATACGCTTTAATGTTGAAGATGTCTTCAACACAGAAATGTTTTATTAATCAAAACAACTGTGAGAGAATGTGGTTGTACATTCCAGAAGTTATGAAAATATTGATATAAACTGGATGCTATTGACTGAATAAATGAGGAGAACTAAATGACCTTCTTTTGTTTGTGCCTTGCTCGCTTGGCAGCCTTAGAACTGGAAGTGGGCTTGCTGTCTGCGCTGTTAATGAACTGAACCAGGTCCTCCACCCGCCTGTGATCCTCCACTCCTCCATCTCGTTCTATCACCGGTTGTTGGTCCTCACGCTTTGGCTGCTCCTCCTTCCGCTTTGTGAGGCGCAAGCGCAGCTTCTCCCGCATCTCTGCATAGTTTCTACTGGTAGGAGCAGCGGGTGGCTGGAAATCAAGCCGAGTATGTCAATAAGAAGTATTGACAATGTTGGAGAAGGAGAAAAACTGGCAGCTGCAAATTAGCGCCAATATTAAATTAAATATGGTATAACCAAACTAAAGCACAGTCAAAGGACTCTAGGGGACAAGAAATAGTCTTTACGTACAATTTGATCCCAAAAAAAAGATTTAAGCTCTTGTAACCTCTGTTCTATCGGAAATTAATTTAATTTTAGAGGAACAGCAGTGAATCTTACCCCTCCGTGCCCAAAGAATTCGCAGTAGCAACAATCACAGTATTTTCCTTCCTTCTGGTTGGTTGAAGTCGAGGTGGAGGAACTGTGCTCAGAGCAGCTGTCTTCATCCTGACTCTCCTCCCCATCATATGGCTGATGGTCATAAGACCCATTAGCTTCACAGCGATGGCCTTCGCAGTCAGGATCACTGAGAAAAATAGCTTGTTTAAAAACCAACAACTACAAACATCTGCATTAAATTGACAGCATTCCCTTTATGTCTGCATCCCCAAAGAATGTATTGCTTTTTCTCTTAAATAAGTGTGATTGCATAGATGTACCTGCAGATACTAGGGGGGGCACTGGAAGGGCCATCCACTGAGGGGGCTGGAGGTTCTGCAGGTGGAAGGCACAAACCCTGCTGGGATTCTGCAAAGTCTGGAGCCTGAGTGGCCATCTTTGGAAAAGGCTGTGAGCTAATTGTGGGGAGGTGCGCGGTTGGTGCTGGGGGTAGGGCAGGGCCCGACATTGGGGGGAGAGAAGTCAGTGTTGTGGAGTTGTTTCTAGAAATGGCGGACGTGGGTTGCCTGTGGTCCTCTTTACCTAGACTGTGAAATACATCATCTAGAAAAGACACAGAATTACAGAATTTATTTTAGTCTGTTAAGCAACCGTATTAAAACACATTCATACACACTGGGTTTAACCTAAATAGATATACAGCTATAACAGGTAAAATATGTTCATGTTTTCAATAGATATGAATCAGCAAAAATATTTGGAAAATACATTTTTAATAAGAAACTGAATAAATGTTTACCTTCTATGAAGCATATTAAATTCTATTCTACTATAAAAGCTTAAAGCATCTAATAAAAACGCAGATTTTAAACTTACAAAATGAAAATTATATTTTTCTGTATGGTTCAAAATGATATTTTAATGAACCTCTTTTTATAGAACAAACATGAACGAACACCTGGGGGACTCCAAAAGTAACTGAAACCACAAAGAATACTAAAGTTAAACAGCTATTAAACTGCACAATAACATCCACTTCAACCAAGAACTAAAAATCCCCTGCAAGCCGCAGCATCAATAAGGCCTCGTGATAAACCTAAAGATGTACCATACAGAGCAAGACTGCAAAGCAATATTAGTCCCTTCATTATGTCCTATGACCCACAGGAAATGTGTGGTACTGTGTATGGTGAGGTAGGTGTGAAAAAACACCCATTTGCTTGCATTTAACAGTTTGATATGAATTTTGTTAAGAGTGTTAAGACTATCTTCACTAAAGATTTACTTCTATGTCATGTTACATTAATATGAGGAAATGAAAAATGTCCACGAATGAGTTTTATAGTCTCACACAAAGGGTCAGTCAGTGGAACAGAAAGTTATCGCAAGTCTATCAAAGCTTTCCAAGGAAGTTGTTATATATTTTATTCCCGCTTTGTTCTATAACTGCAGTTTCACATCATCCATTCTGACACTTCTGTATAGCAGAAGTGAAAGAGACAGACAGTAACTGCTTGGTTTGCCTTTCATTTAGAAAAATGGCCTTAAGTATCCATCACACATTATCTTCACATTTTGATTAACAACTAAAAGATAGATTAATTGCTAATAAATCAATACCAAAATGCTAAATGATTAACCTGCTGAAGTCAGGCTATCAACTAGAAATGATGCCGTAGGACAAGACGGCTAGGTGTACATCCCTGAACACCTCCAATCTTCAGTTTTCCCAATCCCCAAATACATATACAAATATAAAAACATTCAGGTATAACATCATAATGTGACACATCTTCAGGTCATGACCTTTCATTTGCACTTGATTTGAGGTTAATGAGATGATTATTTCATAGATAAACTGTTTTCAGGTTTGAGCAACCCTAGTGATCCACCCGAAAACTGATAAATGGCTTAAAATAGGATCAGTTCATCCTCTCTATGGTATCTATACATATGCAAAACATGAAAACTCTAAATTGAATATTGTTCAAGTTATGGTATTAACACGAAGGATCTGCAGCAGACGCGGCAGCGGCTAAACCATAATATCCCTTTCACTCTGTTCGGGGATGTAATTACTAGCTTTTTTTCTCCTCATCCTCTCTCCATGTGTGTTTTATCCCCATCTGTAAAGGGTGCGCCGCTCCGGTGGCTGCGCCTTACTATTCCAAATTCCTGGAATTCCTGTACATAATTTTCCACCTGGGATGAATAAAGACTCTGTTTATCTCTACTTATATCTATCTAAGAATGTCATGCCATTCTTCAACAATACGCTTGACTTTCCTGAATGGTATTTTAAAAAACGTTGCAATGTTTGACAACTTTATAAGTGATCACCCATTTAATCACAGGAAAAGCTAATCAGTACAAACCTAATCACTATTTCTATTTCCTATATTACCTATAGAGTTGGGTCTTTTAGATGCAAGGTGGATGGGTGGGTTATTACTTGACTGGACAGTGGTGGCAGTGCAGGACACAGAAGATGTAGCGGCAGAGGTGGCCATTACTATGCGGCTGGTTTCCATGAAGGCATCCTGAAAATTATAGAGACATTTCTTCTTGGCACCAGTCTTCTTCGGCTCTTTAGATTCAGAGGAGGAACATGACGATGATGACGACGATGACAATGACGATGAAGAAGAAGGGGTTAGAGGCGTGGGCAGAGGGGGATGCTCCCCTTGGGGGGGAATAGAAGATGTTTGTGGAAGTGGCACATCGGGTAGAGGCGGTCCAAGCATGTCACCTGTGGATTACCACAGACAAAACAATGATGATCACTGTTCTGGCAGTTTTTGATTTGGTAGTGTCTGCCACTGTTTAGTTGCTCACCTGGAAGACATTCAGGCAACAACACAGATGGATTCCAGCTCTTCATCACAGCAGCATCCCACAGATTCTCAAACTTGAGAGAGAGGCACTGAAGTGAGCTATTCCAGTCACCTGCTCCGCCTGTACCACCAAAGCAGTTCTGGTATACGTGCTCTGGTATTGATGTGCTGAAGGCTGGCTGCTTGGCCGCTGAATGGTTTGATGTAGGGTTCGGGGGAAGAGGCTTAAGGAAGAAAAACGGTCATTTAGTGGGAAATAAGAACAAATTTAGGTTGACACACAAGTTGCTTTTAGGTTTTTTAATTTAGCTTTAGTCCATCACCTTGTGGCAAACACAGAAGTTACAGTGACAATAAGTGAAACTAGAGTACAACTAAGCTTAGTTTTTATTACTGGAACCTTTAAGAAAACCCCCCACAATACAGAAATGAATTAAATTTCCTTTGAAGAAGAGATTTTTGCTGCATTAATTTTATTCAACTGATTACCAGGAAGAAATCAATCTATACAAAGCTGGTTGATGCTTTGGCTAAATCATCCTCACCTTGTGTGTGAGAGGAGGACTGGGTGGGTAGAGTGTAGGGTGGAGGAGGGGCCGGGAGAAGTTGTGCAGGGGCAGATGGCCGTGGATGTGTGGGTACAAGTGAAGGGCAGGGTGTGAAGGGGGAGTCTTGCTATCTGCGAAGAATTGATGTCCCACAGCGGGGGGAGGCACAGCGTGGAGCCGACTGGGTGGCAAACATGTGGCAGGACCCAGGGTGGAAGAGCTCGGGTCCTGGTTGCACACATGGCACTCGCAGGCATGCTGAACCTGTTCTACCTGCTGGTGGTCAATATATATTTAAAATAAATTAACCTGTATTCTGCAGGGTGTGAAAGGGTTTGCTCTAATGAAAAAGAATAAATAACAAATTCCTTTCTGCATTTGCGCATACATCATGAACTGATACAAAGTATGTTTTATCCAACTTCTGGTAGTAGGGATTATAGAGAGATCAAAAATAATATTTGCTCCTATGTAATGTCTCTACAACTAGCAAGAAACATTCTGTCAAATTTTCAACTACTTCAAGTTTTAGTCGAAACACATCTTGACCCAACACAAGCAACTGCTTCATGCAAAAAAAAAGTAAAACAAAGCTCATTTTTAGGTGCTACAATACCTGCTGGTGGTTGTAAGAGGGAGGAGGACTGTTAGTCTTTCCTGAGGAAAGGTCTTCCTGCTGACTCCGGGACTCTCCACCAGCCTCATTATTAGTTTCCTCCTCGTCACCTTCTGATGAACTACTGCTGCTGGTAATGTGAGGGGACTGAGCCGGAAAAGGAGAAGGAATTGAGTAATGGGTGAAGAACAGTGCATTTCCCAAACTACCGGTAAACAACTCATCATGATTACTGGTTTCATCATCCAGAAACTCACCAGGGAAATTCACTACTAATCTTGGGTAAGTAAATAACTCACCCCTGCCTTCAGTGCCATGTTTTCCCTCTCCCCATTGATGGTATTATGAAGGCCATTAACAGCAGGTGTCACAACATTGTTTTCCTCATAACTGCTCATAGGATAGATGTCCCCGAACTTATTAGACAAGGGAGGCACTTCGTCATCATCACTGATACTACAAAAAGAGACCCCAAAAAATCATTTAAAAATGGGTAAAGTATATAATTGTTGAATAAAGTAAGAATCGTGTCTCACATGTAAAACAGCTGAGCATAATAATTTGTTTTGGAAGGTAACTTAAAGTTAAAAGGAAAATAAGTAGCTGACTTACAATGTGCTAGCATCTCCTTCGGGCAGTATGAGCCGTGGATGCTGCTGAATAGTGATGGGAGAACTGGAGTTGGAGCCAGATACTGAACTGCCAGAGGAGAGGCTGGGAGGGTGCACTTCTGCAAGGTAGTCCTGGGAGTGTTCACCCTGCAAGGGCAGCTTAATATGGAGGTCCTCAGTGATGGGGGAATCCATTATGCCACATGTCAGAATGTGGGAGAGACTGCAGTCATCACATGTGCATCTGTTGGAAGAAGTTGCTGATTATTATTAATTCAGTATTTTCTCATGGTCCTTTCTAGTCACAATGACATAGTAAATGATGAATAAATCAACAGTTTACTGATGCAAAACATTTAAAAAATCCATATGCTGAATATATACATTTAGGGTTAAATTAAAGAAATAATTAGAAATAATTATGCTCATTCTAAACTTCTGGGGGGTTTAAAATGTCCACTTATTAGCGTTACTGTTGCCCAAAAAAACAATGTACCTAGCCTAATGTAGCCTATAATTTATCTATTTATTTATTTATTATTTCTTAAATAGTTGTTTTCACGGTTCATTACCGTGGTTGTTGTATGTCTGCGTGTGCTTGTGTGTATACGTGGTGTTTATGGCAGGGGCATTTATGGACATGCAGAATTGCTTTTAATGTAATCTAATATAAAGCACTTTGAATAACAGTACTTGTTTGAAAAGCGCTTTATATAGTTTGATTTGATTTACGGTCTTACACTAGCAAAAAACATAAAACAGCTTAAAAAACATACTAGTAAGAAATCAAATAAAACCATTTATAGTACTCCGATCTGATTCATATTGTGTTTACGTATGTAAATCTCAGTTGGACTATTATACTATGTGAAGCATGTTGTGTTACAGAACATCTTAAAACCCCAGCAGTGAACAATGAAAAGTACACATTGGAGCTGAGAGAGGTACTTATGTGTCAACCATGAAATGCAGTAATCCATTTGAAAGGACAACTTAAAGATGTTAAGTGAAGTATTATCCATCACAAACCATCCTATGGTGTTTAATTAAAGATATAAGTAGAATAAAAAAAATCATAAATCTGTTACATTTAGATTGTTTGCAATTATATTTGTGATGCAACTTTCTATATTATGCTCCTGGACCTTACTACAAATTTCATTTGTGAGTGTCAGTGTGTTGAATGACAGCAATTGACCTCGAACTTTGATAATGCCTTTTAAGTATGTCTGAGTTTTACTGCACAGAAGATAACAAGACAATCCCACCAACCAGTGACACAGCAATCACAGTTAGAAACATACCTTCTTCTGTAATTACAGTTTGGACAGTCTGGGATTCCAAGACGAGATGAAAGCATTCTCATCGTGTCAGTAAAATTGCTATCTCCGGTGGTTGACTTTTTGCTGTTAGGTAACTAAAAAGAAAAGAAAATCGAAAGGTTTGCGAGTGTGCAAATGCAATCTCAAATCCACCATGAGTGTGCCAGATTCTTATAAAGCTGTACCTGCTCTTCTATAAACCTCCTCTGTTTAAAGAACTCCCAATCCTCCTTTAGCATTCGTTGTTTTGTTTTCAAAGTCTGCAAATGGACAAGTAATAAAAGCAAAAATAAAATAAAATAAAAAACTCAGAAACTTTATTCAAAGACAGAAACAGAAGTAAAATTATTCAGTCAGAACTTTCAACTCTTACATTTTTGCTGATCAAGGACTTATGTGGTTCTGTTCTTTGGTTGGTGAAAGTCTGACCCTCCACCTTAAAAAGCAGCTACAAAGAAAGAAGAATATTAATAATACCTCAAATATAATGTTTACTAAACATAACTTTATTGAAAAGACACTTAACTTCTGGGAATCATTTTTATCTTAAGTACACATACCTGTTCATCTACATAATCATCTATCCTCTTCTCACACTCCTGCCATTCAGCAGCCACTGACGTCATCTCCTGCTGCAGCTGCTGGTAGCTCTCTAACAAGGTCTGGTACATATCTTCATTGTATGAATCATGCGAGTCTGTACCATGTCTGGAAATAAATGAAAAGAAAAAAAGATAGTAAAAGATGACTGTCAGAGAGAGTAAGACATCCATATTTATTAACTATGAGGAACATTGCATTTGAATGAATTGAAAAGAAACAGTAGATAAAAACAGCAAACCAAAATCATGTTGATAGTATGCGATGCTATAGTACATATTTAAAGGGACAGTGCCTTACTTCAGCTGTGCAATGAGTGCTGGTAAACTGCTGTGCAAGATTGGTTCAGAGAAAACCAAATTTTCAAAAAGGTGCTTGTTGTGCAGCTCCCATGTCACCTGAAATTTCTGAAGATGATCATTCTCCTGGAAAAATAAAATAAATAAAAGTAGGATTAAAATTAGAAGTACAACCAAAACAGTAACAGAAAAAAGGTTATGCTGATATGAATATGTTGTCTAATTTATGACTTAATACAACGCATTATATCTGACACACCAATCATATACTAACCAGGGTGAGAAGGAAGCTGCTGATGGTTCGTGCAGCTTGGCAGAGGGCGCTATACTCTTCTAACAGCAGGGAGATGAACTGATGGGCCTGAGGAGGACCCTGGGCTGCAGCTACAGGCCCTGACAGTCCTGTTGTCTTAGAGCCCGCAGAAAGGTGCATCAGCAGCCGCACTTTCACCTCCAAGACATATTCTCGAGCCTGCTGCTCTAACCGCTGGTAGAGCTGATATGGATCTTTTAAACAAAGTCTAAAAGATAAAAAACACAATTTCATTTTAAAAATCCAAATTAAAGCTTTTATATCTGAATCAAGAGATGAAACTATAATAAATTTGGAGCTGCATATTGTTGAGTTTTTCAAGCCTCTTTTTTGTATTATTAAGAAGTTTGTTACATGTGGCAGGGTGGACTTTTATAGCTCAACAGAGACCTCTAGTGGAGAAACACATACTTCTAGTGAAAAAGAAGAAAAGAAACATCTTTTTGTGGTTGGTACCTGTCCACCAGCTCCTTCATGCCTTCTTTGTCTCTTTTAAGGGACTGGTCATGGTCATCTGCAAGTGGTGTTCCCGTCTGCCGGTAGATGCAACGCACCAGATAGCGAACCTCCGACCAGTGGTTCTGTAGCTGCTGCGACTCCCGCTCCGACTCAGCAGAGATCTCCCTGTCAGTATTATAAATGGACTAAATCTTAACATAAAAACACCAAGAATAATCTTCATTCAATTCAGTCATTCTTCAACGACTATAAATAAAAATCCCAGCTAATCAGTACAAACTGACCGTCTCTCATTACAGGCTTCACAGCTGCAAATGGTATCAGAAGGCATTGGTGCAGTGAGGTCCGGAGCAGGGAGCATCGGTAGTGTAGGCGCAGCACTGGTCAGTCTATCTGCCGTAGCGGTTTCCCTTCCCATATTTCCATTACCCCCTGGCATGTGCAAGAGAAAGTCCTGACTCTGTGGGCAAAAAATTAAAAACAGAACAGCTTTTATAACGACTTCAACATAATAGGTGAGAACACTGAGAAATGGTTCTTTAAAAGGTTATTCTCCTAAACAACTAGAAAGCACTCTGAGAGCTAGCCAAAACATAACCTCTGCCCCCACCACTTTGGCGGTGGTAAAAGTTGCAGTTTCAACATTTTTAAGTGATATTGGAAAGAATGTAAACAATGAGCTTAAAAAAAACTATCTGCTTAACACAATGGTGTTTTTTCTGCTGTCTACTATGTAGTGGCAAGTTAAAATGACTCCTCACATCTTGACTTAAATGGAAAAACACGGGGTCAAGCATCATGGGGGTCAATAACAGTTGGGGTGGGTGCAGAGTGTGCCCATCCAAAGTCTTTCTTATTTGGGAGAAAACTGTATTGCCCATTACAATGACATTCACATCAGGTGAAAGAACATTAAAATGCTCATGCTTTGATTCTGAAATTGTAGATTTGCAGGAACTACTGGGTGCAAAATAATTTTATTAAATATATTTTTTATATTTTTGTGTGACATCACACTGCAGAGTGAACATTCCATGGCAAAATGTTTATGTACTAAAGATGCCAAAGTATTATTTCAGACACAAGGTTTTATTGCTTTGGTTTTCCATACATGCAATCTGTTATTTGCCTAAAGTCAAGACAGCAGAGAATGTTTAAAAAGCAATAATAATCTGTGTGCCATAATGCCTTCAGTAATGAAGCCCAAATTTAGCGGAGAATGAGCTCTTACTGCCGCTAAACAAACATTTCATAGTTATGGGTCCAAAATACATCTAAAAATAATTGTATGTGTGTATTAATTATACATTAATCATTATTCCCAACCAGTTTTAAAAAGAAAAGAAACTATCTGCACACTAGAGCTGAACAATAATTCAGTGTCAATATATATCACCATATAATTTCAGTCAATAACTGTGATATGAGTTTTAAACGCATTTACTATATTTATATATAAATACACTGTACTTATATAAACATTACAGTATATGATTAGAGTGTTTCACTGACTGCCGTTCACATCTCAGACGATTTAAGCCAAAGGGCAGCAACACATTGGCTCCATAAGTGATGACGTACACCACCATCAGCAGCCCAACCAAACCCAGCAGCAGTTTCCATGTAGCACGCTGTCCTGCTGCCTTTTAATGTTTACATGTTGTAAATTGCACTGTATGGACAGATTTTTAAAAATTATTGGTTAAATCAAAATTATATAGTATCGACCGAAACTAAGAAATATATTGTGATACAAGTTTTGTCCCATTACACATAAACAGTCTTTTTTTTAATGATCAAGAGTGAATAGCTGTTGATAAACAACAGCTTTTACAATTATCTCCTTTAAAAATTACTCAGCTGATGAAGTAATGTTGCATGTTGATGAAAAAAACCTTTGTTGAATGTGGCTGTTCCACAGTTGTAATAGCGTTTCAGTGTTGTCTGGAAAGAGACACAAGCTGAGCACATATCACAGGCACTTCAACATAAAAAAGGCTCTTTATGTGAAGAATCAGTCTTCACACACAAGCCCTTTTCATATAGTATGTTCAAGCCGGGACTGAGGGATATTCATTTAACCAACACCGCCTTGTTTCAGAGCTATGGAAGTAAAATGAGCAGGGGGGGTAAAGTTGATAGTGTTACAGAACCAAATGGACCTGGTTTAAAGTTAACCAGCATAGGAGAACATGCCACTTTAACTCTATTTGGGCTTCAAGCAGTTCTTTAGCTGGAACAAACCAAAGCATTTCATTTTCCGGTCAGACATCATTACTGTCTCTTTACAGCCAACAGCTGCAGCTCATGATGGCTGCATGCATTTAGGCGATTCGGTGTAGAATCCAGAAGTGCCAAGTGAGCTGCATCATCTATTAAAGACCAACAACAGCTGCCTGACTTGGACTACAGACAGTCCAAAGACAACAGAACAAATTGTACAGAACACTGAATTCCCAAAAATGTAGCTTGTTTAGTACCGCAGTCTTTGGTTTCTCAGACATCATCTTCAATATTTTAAAATCTCAATGAACCCAGTTGACTTACCCCTAATGAGTTCTCCAGAGTAGTACGTCGGTCCTCCTTCTCCACTGTGCGTCTGCAATCAGAACATACCCACAGAGGCAGCTGGAGGGCACTGGGTGTGTTGGCAGGCTGTGCCGTACCATTCTGGCCCGTGATGCCTGCCTCTGAAGGCACAACGCTATCTTTACGCTCACATCGGCACAAGAGGCAGCGATCACCAGCTGTGTAGGGTGCCCGCTGATTCAAGCCAAACGTGAACGGAGTCTGTGATGGGTACATAGGAGGAAACAGATTGAAAAATGTGCAGTAAGGTATAAAAACTACTAACAAAGTAACAACAAATTACTAGGAATAGTCTTAGGTTGCAAAGTGGCCTCTTGTGTTTTTTTAAGGGAATAAATCCAAGCATGAAATTGTCTCAATTTCTCTAATATTTTCATTTTTAGCTCTAATATTTAATAAAACCTAAACTGAAACTAACTTCTATAACAAGTTAAATCGTACTCTATCATACACAGAATTGGAACTTCATTTAAAATAAAGCAACCTGTACTTAATATACTCTCAAAGTCAGTAACCAGACCTTAGAGAGCAACAAACACATAAGTGGAAATTTCAGTAAATAATTTCCACATCTATGTATGCACGAGCAAGGCTCTTGGAATTTTAATAGAGGATACATTTGCAACCATTTCTGCAACTGAATAGAGATCTCAAGAGATTCTGACTATGTGGGTATTGAGGTGGGTTGCTCATCCTCATACACAACCCTGCAGCAGTGGTTTAGTTTGACTGAATCATCAATGCACTGAAAAGCAGAGCAGTAAATCAGAATGCAGCTAATTTATTCTCCTATGCCAGTAATTTCCGATGCACTCCAGACATCCGATTAGGGAGGCCAACCCAAGTTTTTTATGTATTGAAATAATACAAGAATATTCCATCACAACTATCCTCTTCAATCTTTTATACTTTCCTGTTTTTAACTCATTACAACAGTAACCTTAATAAATATAAAAAGAAAATCGCTGATACTTAATGACTATAAGAGCAATATCAGCCAGCATGCGAGATGCTACATGGCACTGGGTCGGATGTGTCAGCTGGCAATCTGGAACAAGGCAATTAGCTGTTTGCTAATGTTGTCAAGCTGAAGAGTCAAGTGTTGGAGCAGTCGATGGTGAACAGCTGCAGCCTGGCAAGTGGTAGACAAAGGTGGGGCTAATCTGAATATTCATAGATCTATTTGTGTAAAATAAGGCAAAGGTGTGGAATCCCACACAAGCCATTTTCTAACATGTATGGGGTTTTAATGGATCATTCTAAATATGCTATGTTAAACATAAATTAATTTATGTTTTTAATATAAAATAGATATCTGATGATAGGACAAGAAGCTAAATAACAAGAGCAACCAGGTGTTACATCAAAAACAGTCTGGGAAAAAAGAAGACAACATGCAGTTACTACAGAACATATTTTCCAAGTTATTTTTCAGCCTGTGTTCTGGACAATATGTCCTGTTTAAAAAAGTGGAGTCAACCTATGTACTGCAGGTTTATAAAGCTCTGAATGGTTTAGGTCCAAAATATATCCGAGACCTCTTGACCCAGAATGAACCTATGAGACCTCTCAGGTCATCTGGATCTGGTTTTTTTTATCAGTTCCCAGAGTCAGAATGAGACATGGAGAAGCTGCATTCAGCTTCTATGCTCCACATGTCTGGAATAAACTCCCAGAAAGCCTCAAATCAGCTGAAATATGGAACTAGACATAGACACTCAAAGACCTCTTTGGGCGATAGTAAACGAGCCGTCCTCAACACCAGGTAAATTATGTTCTGATCCAATATGTTTTGTTGTTGTCGCGCAATAATACACCATATCCTGTTTCCTGGATGACAGTCTTACAGGGACATTTACCACTTACGTCTATAAGCAATTTACCGTGTAATCTCCGGTCTGAATAGACATGTCCAGGTAAAGTGCGGGTGGTAAATGTATAAAAAGGGCTCCAGTTTATTTATTTAAATCCAGGTTAACAACCCTCCTGTTCTCAGCTGCATTCTAATAGTTTTTAATTTAATATTATCTCAAGTTTTATGTCTTTAGTCTGGAACTGCTCATAATTTTTTAATTATTATTTCCTTAATTTATAATATGAAATTTTGCTTGTGTTTTAATGTTCCTGTAAAACACTTTGAATCACCTTGTTGTTGAATTGTGCTATACAAATAAATTTGCCAAGAAAATTGTTTATTTGGATTTCATTATGCAAATGTTTTTATTTAAAATCAAAATGTGTTAAGTTATGCATATATTTACAGATGTTTTATGGCAATGGTTTGATAGGTCTCATTTTACATAAAAAAGTGGAACAAAATAAAACACAGCAAACAAAAATGAAGATAATATGAATGTGGTTCCTATTCTAGTGAAGAGAATTTTCTCAATCAAATTTTTAAGTTACATTATTAAATGGGACATGGCTTTAAAAAAACATTCAACTCTTTGTGGCATTCACTGAAGTTCTCTGACACCTGCAGATGCAGACCTTCATTTGCATGATTGTGGAGTAAGAGATGAATGTTAGCAGATGAAGACCCTCCTTCCTTCAGAGCAACCACTTGACTGCTCGTATACTTTGACTACACATCATTTTAAAACACTAATTCAGTTGCATTAATTTAGCTTTTTCTGTGGCTCTTCTGTCTTTTACATAAAGGCAGTTTACATCAGGTTTTCTTACTGTAGCAAAGCTTTTATGCATCCCTCACTTGTGGGGTCAACTCAAATTTACAAGCCTAACCATATACATCATTTCTGCCCATAAGACACAGGTCAAACTGATCTTGTTTTTGAACACAAAGCAAAAATACTAACTTGAGTTTATTTAGAAATGTCAATAAATAATCTGTGGAGCAAAGTGGCTTCCATTGTTTACAGTATGGTCACCATTGTCTGTAGCACACAATGAAGTACACAACCCAGATGGTGATACAAACCTGAATCTGTTTTTATGTTTAAGGTACTTTGAGTATCTGCTGCCTAAACATTTGTATCCGTACTACAAATACAGTGTCAGTCTGATGCAAATTTACCTGAAGGACTCCAGAGAAGTCAGCATTCACTGGTCCTTCCGTAAACTGTGGCGCAACACTGCTGTTCAGTTTAACCTGAAGGGAAAGAAGAAATTTAGTGTTTAGATATTACTGACAACTAGGTACATTGAATGCACTAAATATCAAAATAAGATTAATTGTTTACTGGCATTAATAATTTTGCTGTGGAATTTATACGGATTAATGCGTGTATTGCAATATATACAAAACACACCACACATTTGAAACATATTTTGTGCAAAAACATCACAATCAGTTTATTTATCTTCATTAACACGGCTTTGTTTTCTAGCATGCAGCACATCGTAATGCTGATCTAAGTTGTGACAACTTCATGAACGTCGAGAACATGAAGTTGTAGTACGTGTGTACAGATAGGTCGATAGATGTCTGTTTACCTGAATACTGTGGTTATTCAGGCGATTAAACAAATACAATCTAGCTTAACTTAACCTTGAATCTAAGTTTATAATAATAATTTAAAAAAAGCTCGTAAAAACACTTGAAGAACCGAACGAATAGAAGTTGCTAATACAGCTAGCATTAGCTAGCATAAATGTTTATCTGAGAGCCGTAAAGCACCTGTAAAGAACCTAATGATACTTCCAAGTAATCTTGGCTTTGTCACCGTAATCTCCACCTACACGAACTCGATTAGCTTAAAATAATGCTTCCTGGTGTCCCAAGTAGTTGTCGATGCAGCTATGGTCTCTTAACTTAAGCTAACATGTAGACGAGTGTTCGGACAAGAAAGTTAGCCTAATGTTTACGGCAGCTTGTCATCGCATAATAAATCCAGTTTAACAGCTAAGCCATAGTACTGTTTAACTGACATTGTATTGCCAGGTATAATGACTACCATTAGCTGTAATTAAGCCAATTAATTGCTACGTTGCATTTGTTACTAAGCTAACTACACTCCTCTTATTCTCAGGCCCAAATCAGATGTGTCGTTGATAACAGTACTAGCTAATCTTGACATCCACTGATTAACATTGTGTGTGAACCTTACCTCTCCGTTTAAGCTTCCGATAGACCCTATATTCCCGCTGCCAGTATTACCAGATGTTAAAAAACTGACGACAGAAGCAGGTGTTGATGTTCCCGTACAGCCCAGGGCCGGAGCAACACCGGCCTTGCCACTGCTAGAATTGCAGACAGCACTGCAGCTACTGCCACCGCCCCGCTTGTTCTTCCTGCGTTTAGCCCCCCGTTTAGCATCGGTTGGACTCATTTTTCCAAGAAAAGAAGCGAGACAACTTGCCGTCCAGACTTGGCACAGTCTGAAGTGTAATGTCTTGTACAATCACTAATGTGTAAATCCGGGATAACGATTTAGAGACTCCCAAAACGACAGACACTCAGTCCCATCAAAGTGCAAGCCGACTTCATAGATTTCAATATGGCCTCTGCCCGGACTGCTTCAACCAGGCTCCGCTTGCGTAATGACGCAAAGGTGCGTGCCCCACCCAAGTGATTATGGGAAATTGAGTTTGCCACGTAGAATCACGCTATACTCTTGGAGCAACATAGTCTGGACAGACTATGTATTGATATTTCTAAATGAACCAAAGCTGGTATTTCTGTCTTGTGTTCTGGACACAAAATTATTATGACCTTTTATCAAACGTATATGCTGAACCAATATGTTTTTATAATAAATCAGTGCTTTTGTGATTAACACCACAGCTTCTCAGCAAGAAGGTTACTAAGATGAATAAAATGTGGCAAGGTGGTTAGCACTGCAGCCTCACAGCAAGCAGGTTGCCGGTTCGATCCCCGGTTCGGGCGGTGGCCTGTCTGTGTGGAGTTTGCATGTTCTCCCCGTGTTAGCGTGGGTTCTCACTGGGTTCTCCGGCTTCCTCCCACAGTCCAA
>JBAMHX010000005.1:14618482-14633428 GCA_037177515.1 Pseudomugil tenellus
TTAAGTTAAACTTCACTCAAATAGGTAATGTTTTTATTTTTATGTAAGCGACAGAACTCGTCGTGTGTGAAATAACTGCTTCCGCAAACCGGTCGAGGTGGCAATTTGACTAGAAACAATCATTCATCACATTCATCAGCCCAATTTAAAAGGAGCTGCTTTCAGTAAATTCTGCCTTATGTGACCATTTTTAAAGGCTCCTGTCTTGATCTGAGCTTGAAATGGTTTAAATGCAAACACTGCACTTTCTTCATTATGTTTGCAGGAGGAGTTTGGCTACAATGCTGATACACAAAAGCTGTTGTCAAAAAATGGAGAGACGCTGCTGGCTGCAATCAACTTTTTCATCTCCAGCGTGAACACTCTTGTGGACAAAACGATTGAAGATACTATGATTAACATCAAACAGTATGAAGTTGCCAGGTAATGAGTCTGCACTTCTCTACATTTGCATCAAATCTAATAAATCTGCAGGAGTTTAATTCAACTTCATCCTGTGAGTTTCCATTGGATTTTTCTCAGGATGTCTACAGAAACTCCGACTAACGTTTTTACTGCCAGGTGTCTTTCTGCTTGTATACATGTTTCATAGTGTTTTTGTGTATTTTTAGGGTTGAGTATGATGCGTATCGAACCGATTTGGAAGAGTTGAATCTGGGTCCACGTGATGCCAGCACAATGGCAAAAATCGACCAATGCCAGCAGCAATTCCAGATCCACCGTGAGAAGTATGAGCGGATGAGGAACGACGTGTCGGTGAAGCTGAAGTTCCTGGAAGAGAACAAGGTTGGCCAACGACTACATCTGCTATGGACATCACAGATAAAATGACCTTAATTTTCAGTTTGAATCAACCTTTTCTTTTTTTTCCCTGTTCCTGTTCACACAGATAAAGGTCTTGCACAACCAGCTCATCCTGTTCCACAACGCCATCGCTGCTTACTATGCTGGGAACCAGCAGCAGCTGGAACAGACGCTCAAGCAGTTCCACATCAAATTGAAAATGCCAGGTGGGGATAGTCCATCTTGGCTGGAAGAGCATTAAACACTCCTTTTTGGAACATTTTTGGCTCAAATAGACATGAAATGTCAGATGCTACAGAAACTACAGGAAACTCCTTATTCCTTTAACTGTACTGTCAATCTTTTTCACTCCTCACTGTAAATCTGTTAAGACAATTTGCAAGAAAAAAAAATCTTTTGACGTTTTCTCGTAATTTCTTTGAAATCATAAGAAACGCACTTTTCTACTCTTTGACAGACCTTTTGGAAAGAAACGTGCTGCAGTAAACCCATTTGGAAACTCTAAATGGCTTTTTGTGTTCCAGCGTTTGAATGTTGTACATCAGCACAGCATGCGTGTCGGCTAGGCAACGGCAGCTATGAGATGCTGCCATTTTGCTTACAATCTTACAGTACTCATCAGCTGGAAAAGACAGGGATGAATGCTTTATTAAAGTCTAATCAATGGCTTTTTACCTTATTTTTATTTTTCAATAATCAATTGAACTCCTGTTTAAATAAATGGGACCAAGTTTCATTCAAATTTTAGAATAAAATATATACTGGTCACTTTCACTATCAAACTATGTGTTATAGTTTAATATTTTGGGGAATACTCTATTTACATTTACTTAGACTTAAGTGAGATGATCTGTATGGTTTCTTTCCTGCACAATGTTCAGTATGAGACCACAACCAAGGGATTCAATGGGGAGGTGGGAGTCTGGTTCTCTCCAACAGCTAACACATTACAAATAATGTAATGGATTAAATAACTGAATAAATCTGCCCATCCAAACCTCTTGAGCTCAGTTATTTAAAAGCCAAAGTGTACAAAATGAAGTTTTCAGAGTTATGTGGTCTTGGGCAGAACCGGGTCATCATCTTCCCGTTGACTTCTGACTTTATGCTGAGCTGCTGTAAAACAAATTCTGGTTACAACTTATGTTAAATAATCAGACAAAAAAGGTCGTAAATTCTCTCATCTTGGTCTTGTGAAACCAAAGTATTTCCCAAAAGATTGATTTTTTTTTTTGCTTGCATTCTTACTGAATGGGTTAAAAAGAGGACTGATTATTTAGAAAATAGGAGAACAAAAATGAAGGACCAGCCTTATGTCACTAAATGTGCCTTGAATTGATTCTCCTTTTCCCATCTGCACACACACACACAAGCACACAACCAGTTTTCAGGGCCTGCTCTTAATGGACCAAACAATCACACACACTCATTCTGAGGTCGTACAGATGAAGCCTGTAGAACTTTACATGTTGAAGCACAACACAGAATGACACATGTTCACAAACAAAATATCTCCATTAACTTGATTATTAAGAATTTACTTTCAACACAAGCTGTTTTCAAAGATATTTATCCATATTGCACTTATGCACGTTTATGCATTTGAGACTACAGAAACATTGTAAGAGCTGTATATGTAAGATGTAAACCAAAATGTTATAGTGAAAATCTGGTGTGTTTAGACCAGCATCCTCTCCTTGGCTGCTAACCGTTTACTTCATTGGGCTGCATAAAAGTATAATTTTCAGAGGAGTTATGTGTCTGCTGCTATATCTCCAGCTGTCATTTCCTCATTTTGTGGATTTGTCATTTTCTTATGGCTCATTATAGAAGTTTGAAAGTGTGAATCTTGTACCACATTATATTGTTTCTTTAAAATAGATGGATTCATATATATTTGTAATCTATATATTTTAATGTTAGATTGACCAGTGCTTGGCGTTGTTTTGCTGAAGACTTGCAGATTAATATGCTAGTACTGCTATGTACTAGTGGATGTCTACCTTTTGTAATAATGAAACATTAACAAATGTTGAGTTAAAAGATTTCTGAATGTTGTGTAACCTATTGGGGGGGAATAAAAGTCTCTTTCTGTAACTTTTAAGGGTTTTTTGTTTTATTTCTAACTGGGTTTTATGACGGCGGACTGCATTTAGAGTCACCAGCAGGGTTCAACAAAAAAACAAAAGGCAAGTTAAGGCTATTTAGAGTGCTGGCATACAGGAAACGGAGTGGCAAAGCAAAATGGATGCAGACAATACCCTAGACTGCTTGTAACATGCCCTATGAGAATGTTTTCTTTAGTTACCTGCCCCGTCCTGTGTTTTGTCAACTTGCTCTTCTTTCGACAGAAATCCTATTATAAGTTGTTGACACATGGATTCCAACTTCTGTAGATGGCCAGAGGATTTGGAGCCATTTCACTTGTACTAGTGTGAGTTTATTTAACTCCAGGTGCTTTCAGTTTCCCCTTTACCTTTTCAGGAGACCACCACACCCACAGACACACATTTGACAGGATTTGGTTAATCCCTAGAAAAGTTTTAACAATGTTGATCGTGGGTTCAGTGACATGTTTTATCTTGAGGTGTATTGTCTGATCAGATGTGGCCTGTCGGAGCACCACACCGTCTGGAGCAAATGGGTTGACAAATAAAATTAGATGAATGTCTGTAGAAATCGATGCACAATTTCAGGTAGAGGATATAAAAATCTGTAATTATCTTTTTTTTAAAAAAAAATCTGATTTTTATCATATATATAATTATATGGGAATTTTATTTATGTGAAGTGTATTTCTTCTTATAACAAATATGCTGATATTTTTGAAGTGGACAATAAGGCCTGCCCATTAAAAGGTTAAGGCACGGCAAACTTATTTGTATGACACAATTCAATTCAAATTTTAAAGAAATATTAAATCACAAGCATAAATTCAAATTAAAACAAAAAATATGAAAAAGGAAATAATTAAAAGTTATTAAAATCATGCAGATCAAAAGGGACATCAATTAAAATGGTTAAAATTATGATCAAGTTCCAGATTTAAATATAAAAACTTAACTAGTTTTTTTTTTTTTTTTTTTTTTTACATATCTTATGTTACGTATAGATGTGTTGCATGAAATGAAAAAACATTTTAAACTATATAAATATAATTTCAAATCAACAAATATACCTGCTCTGCACCTGATCAGCTCATCACAGCACGCCTCCTTGGGATTGCACCAGCGGTCACAAGCTGCCACTGGTGCGCGCATGGAGAGGGGACACATGAACGCGCTTATTCCACCTGATCCAATCACGTACGAGGCAGCTGAACACCGCTACCGTCTCCCGCTGCTGGTGCGCCTGTCGCCACTGTTTGTGCCGCGACTCTGCAAGGACGCCGGTGGCTCACCTGAGCGACTCGTATAACCCTGAAAACTGGACAGATTTCTCTGAAAAAAGCACCTTCTACTAACTACAGACGGACAGGAGAAGACTTGTCCCGACGACGAGCCCGTTCATCCGTCCGGTAAGTGAGGTGAGGGAGGACTGTAACAGCCGCGTCATGCTGCGCGTTGATGGGCAACATGTAACTCCTTTAGTGAAGTGACAGCACATTTGAGAGCAGTAGTGTGTGTTTCATCTGCACGCGGTTTGGGCTTTTTTCTGCCTGAACCCCCACAGTGACAGTTTGAGGTGTCCTGCAATGCAGTCCAGGTCCAAAATGACATCATTACGGAGACTTTTTCTAGTTTTATCCCCGAATCTGTTGAATTCAGGCAGTAATGAAGGCGATATAATACGAAATGTCAAAAACATTGGAATTTAAGTAGCAATACAATTAGATTAATCACGCAGATCACATCTAATTTGTCTTTCATGTAGATGCTCATAGAAAAGGGTCTTTAATGCAATTTACAGGATACCTGCTTTTATTTTAATGCTACTAGATTAAGTTTTAGGGAGCTACTAGTCATTGTTTGTCTCATACACCAGATCAGTGCCTCTATATTAGTCTGTTTAAGTCCAGTTTACACGTTTCTGTGTAAAGGCTCAAGCTTAAACTTTAGTCTATATGTCAGGAGTTTTCTGCTTAAACCTAAATGCATCACCACATAGTAAGTGTTCATTCCCAGCTTATTGTATTTTACACCTTTTAAAACAGTGTGTACGTGTGTTACAGTAAAGTTGTGGTTTCCCTAAATGAACATTTCAACATGTGTGGCTTTTCATGACTGCTGGTTTTGTCTCACACCTCTGGCCACAGCTTCCTTGGCTTTTGTACACTTTTATCCATGCCAAGATGATTTAGGGAGCAACCCATTCAAGTGCTAAGAACAATAACCCCCATGTAAAAAAAAAAAAAAAAAGAAAAGAAAAGGAGTTTCTTCCTGGGTCAAGTCATGGGAGAAGGGCGGTGTCACAACCCCCCACCCCCCCACCCGGTTGCTGTGGAGGCTCAGAGTAACACGGAAAACTCAATTCTCTGACGTCATGACGAGGAGGAAGATATTAAGGAGCTTGATTTATTTATTTAGGGGGGCCTGGAATGGTCTCAGGAGATGCTGGCAACTTGGGTCAAGTTGGATGCGCCTCATTGGCTGAATGTTTCCTTTTCTTAGGAGTTCAGTTTTATCCTGCAGTGAAAAATGATTTTAAAACAAGAAAGAGAGGGGGCAAAAGATCAAGAGAAGAGTACAAATGGAAAGAGTCTTGGTGTTAATATAACACCCCAAACTCTACTAGATGTTATCATCCACTTCTCTCAACAGTAATAATGACACAACGCTTCAAGTAAAACAGCTTTTGAAAACACCAAGCAAAGAAATTAAAGTAACTCTAAACTGACACACCTTGTTCACTGTTCCCTTCACAAATGAGGTCTAGATTAATAAGGCTCTGGGGATATTTGTGATGCTATCTGTGTGCTATGTCGCTGAAGTTTTGGAGATATTAAAGTGTATTTTAATAAATCACAGCTGTCTCTGTGCCGTTGGGTGAACACTTCTCCCCAGTGCCGTGTAAACATGTTTGCGTTCCCTCTACGTTACCTCGCAGTTGTCTCTATGGCGACGTGAGCAGCTGCTTTATTTGTCATCTTTGTGTGTCTCCTCATCCTGGGTCTCATTCAGGATGTGTTGGTTTCAGCTAGTTGTTAAATTAGGTTTTCACTGTTGGTGCCGTTGTGTTAAGGTTCTGCGACAAATCTGCAAGCGCCTGCAATCGGGCTCGGCTTTAAAGCTGCACAAGGCCGTGAAGGCAAGAGGTGGATTTGGCCTAAAGCTCATCTTGGCACCAGGCTCAGATTGCAGAAGCAACAATTGGAGTCCTGAACTAGAGGTGATACGCACGCTGTGGTCTGCTGCAGGCCAGACACTGATCACCTGTAAACAAAAGAACAAGCTGGAGAAGATCTAAAGCTCTGGTTTGATCTGTAGCCTCACAGGCGACACATCCGTCTCTTCTTTGCTTCATCTGTGTGGGTTTTGTTTCACCTGGTTTACTTTTTCTCCCTTTTGTATATTTTATCAGGAGATTTTCGACTTGTTTAGTAAGATAATATGATCTGTGCTTCTGTAAAATGCCTACTCAATTATAATTGACACTGCTGTGTAATAGGTCATTTGACTACCCTCAGTGCTGACAGATGAGTAGCAATACCTGCCAGTGTAACAATAACGATAAATTAATTAGCTACTCCACTAATGCTATGATTGTAATTTAATATTTCTTATGTATCTTATCACTGTTCTAATGGTTCAGTTGCAAGTTGTACTATTAGCTGTTTAGTGTTTAAGTTAGCTCAAAAACAGTATGAATGATCTCATTTCAGATCAGAAAGTGTTAACCATCATGCCTGACACATAACAACAAATTAAGTCTTATATTTCAAAGAAGAGCATTCTACAAACTGACCCAAAGATTTACCATCTTTTGGTAAAACACTGAGAAAAAACATAGATTTGCCAAACCGAAAGAAATAAGTGATCAATCATTGATTCTATATTGTTTATTAAGAGTGTGAATGTCAGTTATAGAGTGGTGATATATAAATATTTATTCTCTGTTAATTTTACATAGTCTCTTAGTGATTTAGCTGAACTGATTCTACTATGATCCAAAATTAATTCAATACTTCCTCTTGCCTTTGGCACTCTTTGAAGGGACCCATCAGAGAATCAGAGACTGTCCTTTCTTTGCTGTTTGTCTGTGTACATATGTGTTCGCTAAATTATATATATGGAAATGTAACTCTAGCACATTAGCATTGCCAAAAGCTGTCATTACTTATTAGCCTTTACATTTAGACTATAGTACTAAATTATCTGCTGCTAATTTGCAACATTTTAACACGTTTTTTGTATTGGGTCAGTTATTAAAAAGATTAGCACAGATTCTTGTTTGCTAACTATTTACACAGGTTTTACAGTTGTTTACATGATGAAGCAGCTCTAATGCTGAGTTGCAGGTCAGCTGACAAGCTGCAGGTGTGTAGGTCATTCATATAAGTCTTATCTGAATCTGTCTGAAGCCTGCTTAAACAGTAATTGGCAGAGCTGGCCCACGTGCTTTGCAAACTGCCAGCTTTAATCTTCAAAATCTGAAAACCTAGTTTCAGATGCAGCCTGTTATTAGAAGATTTGTGCTAAGCTTGAGGGGATATGTTGTGTTGGGGGCTACTCTGCTGTATCTGTATGTACTCCCTATAATATATGTCATTCTTGTTCCGTGCAGGTGTTTGGGATATATCGTGAGGTGCAGTGAAGCTTTAGGGTCGTATAGATGCAGATGCATCTTCACTTGGTTATTTTCTGGACTTTTCTTCTGGTTGGAAGAATATCAAATCTCTTTCATTTAGAGATATTTCTCGTCCAAACCCAATTGCACTAGGTTAGTTTAATGAATTTGAATGGGTTTGCTAATGAAAATTAAAGTCAAGATTTGATGCAGTCTTTTGGTTTCCCTTAGCTAAGCTGTTTATAATGAATTGGCTCAAACTGATGTCTGTGAACTGCCCTGAGATGACATTGTCGTGAAGTGGCGCTATAGAAATAAAGGTGAATTGAACTGAAAAAATAAAGAGTGTAAAACCAAAGTATCTTTATTAGTTATTAGTCATTTTTTTAGAAACATATATTAAGAAATACATAAAAGGCATATTCTTATTTTACTAAAGTAAATAAAACTAGTTTGAGGAACACATTTACAACTTGTCTTAAGGTTACAAAAGTTGTGAGCAAACTAAATTAGTCAGCAATCTTTCTCCTGACATTCATGTTTAGTTATTTAGCACAGACTTTATCCTAGACAACTTAGAAATTAGGAGCAAGCATATCTCTTTGGATGGAATTCTGGAGCAGCAGAACACAATGCCATAATTCTTTGACATGGTCATTAATCACAACTTTAATTGCCTCAAAAAGCCTCCAAGTGTTTTGTCATTTTCTGACTGCACCATATAACCCAGAAACCAAAATTTCTGTCATTACAGGTTCAGTCCCTCTCATGGTGAATGCCACCTATTGATAATTCTGCTGGTTCTGGCCTTTATGAGACATAGAAATGATTGCCGAACTACTGCATCTGCATTGGGACTGAACTTGTGGAGCTTTATATTATTGTATTGTGTCTATTCAAGGAATGGGGAATTGGAGGATTGGGGGTATTCAGGCATATACCCCTAGCCGTCGTTTCCGACGGCATAGGCCTTGTTTAGAACAATGAGGCTATTTGACCAGAACTCACTTTACAGGTGTCCATTAACCGAACATAAGGGGCACCCAGCCAATCAGAATTGAGCTTCACCTGGACCATGGTATAATTGAGGATATTAGGCTGTCTGGCAATCTAAATGTATTTTATTCTACAGTCATTTAGCAGATGCTTTTCTCCAAAGCTTACATCTGGGACATAGGATTTAGTGTTATGCCCAAGGAAACACCAGCAATTAGTCAGGGGAAGCCTGGAATCGAACCACCGACTATAAATTGGCAGACGACTACTCTTACCTTCTGAACTACAGCCTCCCAATGTAATGGTTATGTGAGTTAAAAAAACAACATAATTATCACTGACAGTTTGCAGCCTTTTTCTTAATCTCATGGTCTAGATGGTTTGTTTAATATGCCCATCTAAGACCTTCTAATAAAATATAAAAGGTAAAATGACAGAAAATTTGCTACATTATTTTTTTACAGCAGATACTTATAAAAAGGACACAATTAGCAAGTTGTCAGTAGTATTTGTCAGACAGAACAATTGGAATATGAACAACGTACCAGGAGCATCCTTCCAGTTAAATTATATTTCTGTATATTGTCAGGCAACAGACTTCCTCCTGTTTGCTATGACTGATATAATAAATTATTTACTTTAGCTTAGGGCACATGAGAAGCTGTTTATCAGTTATCTGTGATGAAATAGATCGTTGTGATGACAAACAATAGAAGGTGCAATAAAGTTTCTGATTTTCTTCATCCTTTCTGAGGTTATAAATTGGCACAAACAAATATTGTTGACATATGTGGATACTTTTCAAACTCAGAATCCTCCGTGTTTACATTTCGATGCATCTGAGGTTTGAATATGTCCCACACGTCATAGCAGTAAAGTATTTAAAAGGAACCAAATAGATCACGTAGAACCAGTCAGTGAATAGAAAATAATTGTTAGACTATATAATAGTTCAAACATTCAAAAAGGAAAGTTTTCATTAATAAATTAATGCACAACTTGGAGAATTCCCTAGTACGGTAGATATAATGAGCTGACCATACTTTATATTTTCTGCTCCAAGCATAAATTTAGCAATACAACTCGTGTTCTACCATGTGAAATATGAGTATAAACCATGTGGTGTCCAGAAGGACAGAGAGTATCCTTCTGGTGATATTTGCCCAAAGTCACAACATTCATTTTCATAAGTTAAAACATTTTAATTTAGATTACATTAGGTTATTCTTAACTTGTAGCTGTGTTTAATGTACTGAACTGAAATCAGCAAACAGACCACAAGGTCAGTGTTGGTATTCATGGATACAAAAATCTTTCTATAATAACTTTCTTTGACACGTGATGTTTGCAGGATGTAGGTCTGAATGGGGTTTGACATTACCACAGATAAAGCTGCACATGGCTTGAGGTGCCACGCTGTACCTTGACCTTATTCAGAATTTCTCCCTTACTCCCGAGACAAATAACACCTTGTATTAATCTCCTTAGAAGTGATTTTGCAGATTTGTCAGTGGGTAAAATGTTGAGTTCTGCTTGAGCCATGTTAATCCTCTGTGCACAACTTACTGTATCTCACATGTTTGTGCTTTGTTATTGCATTATAGACATGCCCAGGAAACTTTATTTCTTCATTACATAAAGGGAATAAAAGAGGGGATTGTGTGGAGGAATTACACTATCAGTAGAGCTTTTGCAGATGCTCAAGCACAACATCTATCCAAAATTTGTTTTGTTATGTACCTCACGCCCTGGAACTTGATGTGAATATTTGAATAAACTAGAGCTGACATAGGTGAGTCCTCTATGTGGACGAAAGACTGCTCAGGACAGCAGATGGGTTGGATGTGAGGTTATTCATGCTGATATGAATAATTCACTTTGTTATGATCTGCTGGAGGTTTACTCAGAAATGACAGAAATAAAGGTGCAAGTGCTGAAGCTTTACAAATATTTGATCAATCCCGGATTTCCGGAATAATGAGAGCCTTGTTTACAGTGTTTGTCACCACAACAACTTTCTTTGTGGGGGGTGGGGTTGACTGCTTGAGCTTTATGTTGATAATTTGTGTCTTATACAACCACTGAAACAAGGTGATAAATGGCTAGCTGTTGAGCAAATATTTGATATTTAATGTCATTTTGTCCATATGATGCAAACAATGAGACGAGCAGATTGATGTGAAAGAGATGGGTCACTCTTAATGATGAAAAAAAGCTGAGACAGGTTACATTTGACTTGGTTACACCAGTGATCCTGCTGTAGTCAGTCACCTCCTGTAAGCCAACCCGCTATTCATACAGACACCTACAATGTGTTATATGTTTCCTGTGCTTTGTAACAGTTCTGTTCTACTTGTTACCAAGACAAAAGTAACCTGGATAGTATCTTTGTGAAGGCTACATAAAAGTCTGCATTAGTGCTAAAAAGGATGTAACGATGCACTCAAGTTACGATTCAATTCAATTCATGATTTTAAAGTCACAATTTAAATAATTTTCTTTTTAGAACAAAATTAACATTAGTTATTTCACGGCAAAGCTATTTTTGTATTTTTTTATTTGAACATCAGGCTTTGAGTCCTCGTATCAAAGTATAACTGTCTTTATTTAACTAACAGAACCTAACACCAAGCAAAGTCATATTTATACATAATATGGAAATTACTATAAATTCTATTATGACTAAAAGATGTTTTATTTTTTCAACATTTTGCATTTATGTCTATGTATCAAGTTGAACTTTTATGAAAGAAATAACTCACCTCATCACCGTCTGACTGAAGTGTCGACGTGACAGGATGAAGTACTTCAGCTCTAAAGTTCTAATCATTTCTCAAAAGCCTTCAGTCTCCAGGGTTGAAAAAGTCCTCATGTCTTTTGCTATATAAACAGTGATAGACTGAGTTAATTTGTGAAGTTTGTCTCTCTACTTTTCTTCGCTCCTGCAATGGTGTGGGAGGCTAGGCTAGCTCGCTAGTTTTATCACCATTTTCACTTGTGAACACAGGAAAGCCAGAATGCTGCCACACTGCTGACTTCAAAGTAGCAGAGGCATCTTCTATTTTAAAGTTACTTTTAATTTGTTTAGTGGTGCTGCTGCAGTTCACAAATGCAATATGCAATAATGACGTCCGGGTCAAGCATGCTAGATAAGGTATTTTACGTACTTTGTATTTGTCTAGGAGTTTATTTATGGGTCTTTGGTGGTCGATTAGTTTATTTTCTATTTTCGGTTCACGTTTTAATAAGTTTGAGCCGATTTTCAACCAATTCAGGAGGCATTGTTACATTCGTCGTGCTAAGTCAACATTAAGCTCAGCTATTATTCTACTTAGTGCCCTCTTGCATCCATGCTGCAATTGGAAATCGGAAGATGAGTTATTGCTGCAATAAGAGTTCCCTAATGGGATCAAAGCCATCCTCAACTTGTCCAAGCTAAGACAATAAACAGCTGCATAAGACAGCGGCACACATGAGTTTCAGTGGGTGTATAATTTTTATTTTTTACTTCAGTATATTTATCTATTTCATAAATTTATAAAACCCTTTAAATGGTTTTCAACCAGAAATTGCTCTTGGGAGGCATAAAGAGAGCTGTAATGTTGGGGATGAAGGAAGATCTGTGTAAACAAGATGGAGAAAAAAAACATTAGTCACTTCTAATTATCGCTGGTTTGCAGGAAGACCACAAAGCAAATAGCACAAAGGGAAGGCCTAAGTACAATGATTCTGGCGCGAATTTGCAATAAAGACTTAGCTAATGTTTCCTTTTAATAGAAAATACAATAAGTCTACAACATCTTTGGAAAGCTTTCAAGCTTAACACAGTACTGCAACGACTAAAAGAGATGTTGAATTTATTACAGATTTTTGCTGCTACAAATTAAGTGAACATTCAGATTTCAGAAATCTGAGAAGAACCGTTAAATAGCAGAATAAACATTTTCATTTAGTTTTATTTTCAGTTTGATCAAGTGGAATGAAAAATGTTAGCTTTTTTTTGTTTTCAATATTTGGATGAGCAGACTTGCTGCATATCAATAACTGTTTTCCAAAGAGATGTAGGTTGTTAAGTTTTTGCATGTAGTTTTAGTTATTTAGTGCATTTAGGGAGATTTCCACTAAATGCTAATTTAAACGGACGTAAAATTAGTTGTTTTGCTTTTTACATAATTATGAATGATTTTTCATTGATTGATCAGATGAAAGAAATTAGAGATGTCAAATTAGGTTACACTTAAAATTTGTGGACATTGTAATTATTCCTAAAAAACAATAAACTATTAGCACTTTTGGACATATGAAAAATCTCAACTAATTACCAAAATCCCATCCCCGGCTTCCCCATCACTGCCATTATTTGGAGTAGTTAGGATCAAGGTGGTTGGATGCAAACAGGCTCGACAGTGACATCCCACTGAGCTTTATGCAATCTACTTTCTGCTAACAAGCGTTGCCATGACAGTGATGATGTAGCAGAAATGTCTAAATCCCCTGTGAACTCACCTCTTTGCCCCTAAGGTGTGAGTGAACGACTGTTGCTATGCGGGGACCCGCTGACCATCAGGAAATTGAACGGAAGGCAGGCAGCTGGGGATTAAATCACAGCTGGTAGCACTTTGACCTTTAGCATTGCATATATATCTGAAAGCAGTTTGTTTGTCTCCCTAAAAACTTGATGACAGTTACCGTTAGTTTGGGTAGATTTTTTTGTACCGGTTCTTTTCTTTCTTTTAAATAAACAAACACCATAAGAGTTGCAAGATATTTTCTGGAGGTTGTCAGATGGTTGTGGGATTAAAAAACTAATAAAAAACCTAATAATAATAATAATAATACATAAGATGTGAGAATATGTTTTAAATTACTGATGACATAATTTGTGTCAAATTCTTTTATTGGGCTTTTTAAACTTCTCAATTTCTTTTAAAGGATAAGAAAATCAAATGTTTGACTACTTGTGAAAAAAAACCTCCTTCTTTGTAAAGAAACTATTGTCTCCTGGTTCTCCAGAGGAAACAGCAGAATAACTTTCCACCACATAACGTTACAGTCACTTATAGCATTTATATTCATTCATATTAAACATTGGGTGCAGTTCTATATACAGACTTATTATATTTTTCTGCTTCAATATTTATAAAAAAGTGGATTTCTTTTTTTTTTTTTTTTTCGTAGACACTTAAATGTATTGTACACTCACTCCGTAGTCACTCACTGGTTATGGTAAGCTACATGTGTAGCCACTGCTGCCCCTGGGCAGACTTATAGAAACATATCAGCCCACCAGCACCAATTACTCACCAGCACTCTGACCACCACCAAATAAGTGATCACATTCATAAGCAAGTGATTTAGTTTTTCTTCTTTTAATTCACTCTCATAGAAGAGTTTGTGTTTCTGGCTTCCTCAGAGCTTCTATTTTAGTCTCATTTAGCAACCATGAGTAGTTTGTTTGCTCGTAAACAATTTCTACATCATAGGACACACAACCGATCCTCTGTGAGCCATTTTGTCAACCTCACCGCCAATTTGCACATATTCTGGTTTCTCTGATCATTGCAGAAGCTGAAAAGTAGCCTTGAGTCGAGCCGCTGGTGCATGCCTGGTCAAAGCTCTCACCATCACTCAATGTGGCCACGCCTCATTTGACTTGTGGGAAGCTCGTCTCAAATGCCCAAATCAAGGAAAAGCACTTTTAGGAACCTCCGGACTGGCTTCATTTTTCAGCCCTGGAGCTTGTTGTTTGAGACCTATAACAATAGAGAAGGACCCTCACAGATCAGGTTAGACTGATTGTAATGCTGACCACATTAGAACCTCAGATGTTATAGTACTAACTGAGCACAAACATGTCCAAAATGTTGTGTCAGCCATAGAAAATCATTTTATTTTCCCACTAGTATAGTTTAAGAAAAACTCTTTAAAATGCTGGTTTTTAACTCTTTAAAATCCAAAATTGAAAAAGTTGTTGATGGGGCTGTTTTTGTTGAACCAATGGTTAAACATAGAATAACATCCCTGAAAACAGCGCAGTATATTGATATAAGCTCTTCAAGCTTATATCAATATATTAATATACCACTAACCCTTGTTACTGTTGTCCCTTCATAAAACAGAAAAAGACACATAACCAAAGGGATGTATGTAATAATAATAAATGCAGACTGATTGATTAATAAAAAAATAGGTTTAATATTTCAGCAAGCCTATAATAGTATTTTTGAAGACTTGTGAGTATAAACCATCATAAACAATGCTGGAAAATTAATTTAAGCATTTTAATTTGACAAGTTGAAGGAGTTTGCATCTTTTGCACCTACCTATCAGTATGACTCATTGTATTTCTATGATGCAAATATTAGGAAACATGTTTTTGCACACTGCAAATAAGCTAAAGAAGTTTCACCTGTGCTTGCA
>JBAMHX010000005.1:14638809-14655288 GCA_037177515.1 Pseudomugil tenellus
ATATTCAGTGTTTCTATTGAAAGTGTTATTACCGAAGACGTGATGCTATGACTCTTATAATAAAAACTCTTAAAAATGTACTGCCACTGTTTTTGTTAACATGTGGAAGATATTAAGATTACCTCAGGTGTTACCAACATCACTGATGGTAGGAGAAAATCCCTAAGCCATGAATTAAAAACTACAGCACAGACCTTTCTAAACTGGTATAGTATTATCACATCCCTGCAGGGAGTAGCTGAATGACAATGCTCCGTCACAGTTTTCCTTTGTTGACGCAAACAGTTTTGTGTTCATAGACAGAATGAAAACATGCAATCTTTATTATGTGTTCTAGGAAAGTAACATGTGACCTATAAGGCAATAGGAGATGGGAACAAACGTCACTGCACGGTGCATTTTGGGATGCAAACAATGAACCTGCACCATTTTTTGAAGCCACAGAGAATAAACCGATGCGCTATGTACAAATAACTAGGTCAGATAGATAAAAATTTAAATTATCAAAACAGTTTTAAAAATAAAATAACTCCCACTTTACCAGATTGATGGTAAGCCATGTCTCCACCAATCTATCAAAGAGCACATGAATTGGCCTGAAGTGGAAATATCTAGTGTCACTGTAGACCACAGAGTTATCTAAATACACTGCAGAGCCTTCTAAGCCAGCAACGACTCTATTCATCAACTGTTGGAGCGTTGCCAGAGCATTCCACAGCCAGTACGGCATAACTTTATATGAATACAACCCAGATGGTGTAACAAACTCATCCCTGTGTTTTTCCTGTGTGTGGGAACAGATCCTCACCAGTATCCTTTCAATAGGTTAAACTATAACATAAATCTAGCAGAGTGGACCCATGCAATCATCTACACGTAATGAATAAAAAAAACGCCTTTTGTGACAACACTGATCCTCCGGAAATGGGAAACCTTGGGGCGTTATCTTGTTTTGACACCAAAACACACAGGGACACCCAGCTGGATGATGACGAACATGCAATACCATTCTGGAGTCCTTTTCTCAGGGGGACATGCAGTTGAACTGCTGTTTGATCATTTGCACATACAGGTGTACTCTGGTAATTAGGTTAATAAAGACTGACATGGAAATGTCCGTGCTGTTGTCTAGAACGGTGGTTCTCCAACTTTTTGTGCCACAAGATAACATACGTTAGTGTTTGTGACCCCCCCTGACAAATAAATATTAATTGTGTGATGTATCAAATGGCTCACCCTGCTCCCATTTGCCCAGTTTAAAGCTGGAAAACTGTCAGAATCTTCATGGATAAAGTGGCATCTACTTTCCCAAATCAGCTTCTCTGGAGATATTAGTCCAAATTTAGATTTTGTTTGCCATGTGTTGAACAATTAAGGTGCTAATTTCAAAGAAACCTTTTCCGTATTAGTGTTTACAAAGCCCAGGTTAAAAAAAATTAAATGTTGGCTGTATATTTTAATGAGGATTTTAATACAAAGCACTGATTGAGAAGCACTGATCTCCACTGGGCATTGAAACACACCACACAGCAACTTCTCCTATGTAAGGTGAACAGGATTTATTGAAGGTAATGAGGGTGAACTGAAACCTGTAAGGAAGATGGAGAGTCCGGGAGGGTTGCAGGGACAGGAAGGAGGAACAGGAAGGCAGGCTGTTGGATATCCAGGACGATAGGGATGGCAAATCCAGGGATAGGAATGAGCAGGCAGAGCAGGAAAAACCATGGGTGTGTACTCAATGTCCGACAAAGGAATGACTGGTGGGTTGAGGGATATAAGGCAGTGAGGGAATCAGGAACAGGTGCAGGTGATCAGGGATAACTAGTCTTGTGGCAGGTGACGGTGATGGGGCTGATAGAGTCTGGAGCTGGAACAGGGCATGACACACGGCACCTGAGAAGAGGCCTCTGATAATGGTGATTTTTCCCATCAATCACCAGTGACATGATGCCATGTTCCCACTCCCATATCTGTGTCAGGAGTAATCGGTCTTAATTACTCAGCGATGAACTGAAACCATCTTTAAGCTGATCACTGTCCAGAAAATAATGTTGATGTGAAGACCTTATGTCTGCATGCCAGTCTCTCCAAACAAACAAAACTCCTTGAGTTTCATAAAACGCTTCATTTGTAGGTCATGTTTTTCTCGTTACTTTTAGTTTTATTATGTACCATTTTGACTGCACATTCCTGTCCCAGGCCTGCCACTTCACATTCTCATTTTTATTCATTTACTGGAGCTAGAATGCCAACGCTGAAATATGTTGGCCTGAACTTAAAAATTAGAAAAATCTTTTGCATTCACATATTGCTTATAAAGCGTAAACTTGTCTAAAGTATGCTGAATAATAATCAGATATTTCAGGAACTGTAAAACCGCTTGAGTTACTTAGTAAAAAGTTTCAACTTAAACGTCTTTAAGGAACGTCTTTCACCTTTTTTTTCTTTCCAGATTAGCATCCTTGACTCAAAGAGGGGTATGAATGTGGGCATCTTTCTCAAGCAATTTAAGAAGTAAGTCTTTCACCAAAGGTAATCATAACTTCTCATAGGGCATTGTGTTTGACATGAGTAGCCAAAACAGCTGATAATTCCTCACATTGTAACTTTTATTACATGCATTTATCTATTGCCATTTTAGCTTTTTCACTTTTTATGTAATTTCTTCAATTTTTTTTAAACAAGTCTTTAATGCGTCCTGCACCTGCATTCTGTGTCCTGCATCTTTAATGCTTTTAATGTTTTTAATGTCTTTATGTAAAGGATGGAATTGTTTTGTACATGAAATGCTAATAAAATCACATAGCCTAGCCATCAGACTGGTTAAAATCAATATAGACTCACACTTACTCAGGTTTTGTTGTCATTCAGAATGCACAAGCATTCACAGATTGTGGCTCAGGACAGAAAATAAATAAAAACCTATTCAGAAATAAAAAAAAACCATCACTGATTAAGTCTGGGTTTCAAACAAGGAGATACAAATGCATTGTATATTAAATGTTTCTGTATGTTGTTTAACTTTAGAAAGCTATTGGTTGCCAGAACCCTGAGCTTCATATAGGACATACTGATACAGATCATATTTAGAGGAGGAGTAGTTTACCTACATAAAAGTTGGTTAGCTATCAGGCTAACATTTTATCACAGAGAAGAGTGAAATATCAGGAGGGCAGAAAGTTACCTTACCAAAGATACCAAAGTGAATAATACATTGAAAGTGATGAAGTAATCTGATACACAGATTTGATCTGCTTTGACATTGAAAAAAAAGTCCTCATTGTTAAATGTTATTTTCAGATTAAACACATGAATTATGTTGATATCTGGAAAACATTTTCCCTTTCAATTTGGGTTTTAGTCCCATACAAAAGAAAAAAAAATCTACTTAAGTCATTATAATTTATGGCAATTTTGTTCAGTCTGTTGTCTGAAATGTTTCTGATTGAAATATTCATTTTCAAAGCTGCTACCAGAATAAAAGTTGTAATTCAGATTGTTGGAGCAGAGTGCAAAAAGTTTGTAGCAAATCTGCTTCCATGACAACTGATTTGCATGGCTCCCCACTCCATTTTAATGGCATTTGACTGAGTCCTACTGTACAGTAAGACCAGTGACTTCATCACACAGTTTGCTTGTAGTTGGGAATTTTTATTTTCTATTTACTTTACTTTCTATTTACTTCATGCAGCTAACTAGCATTAGCTTATCTTCATAATGTTGCACTTTATGAAGCTTTTGTTCTCAGGTTGTTTATCAGCTTTATATCACCATGTATCCTGTGAATATAAACACGTAATGAACTTGGTGTGTTTCTTCACAAAGCTAGGCTAACTTACATTCAGAGTCTATCAAATTTCCACTGTAATTAAGCAGATCTCCTCATTTCGTCCTCATTATGGATGTTACCTAATCTCTCTGGTGACTTTGTGCTTAATATAAGTTCATGTGATCTGCCACACTTCATCTAACATCACAACTTCACTCTCGTAAGATATTATCTTCCTACGGGCCGTTGTTTGTTTTGTGATTTGTTACAATCTCTTTGGGTTCAGATATACATTTACAACAAAATGCACCCTCAAGAGTTGTACAAATTTCTAGTTGATACGGTGTCAATAAAATGTAAATGATTACAGATACTGTACTGGGCTGCGTGTATTCATGTTATGTTGTAAAGTGTAAACATACAACATGTTGTCTTTAATGTGGTAGTGTTGAAGTAAGGATTGTGTTGCAGCTCTACAGAAAAAAATATTATGACTTCACACATAAGTAATGACTAATGTTTGTGATATAGTTATAAGCTTTGCAGAACAATTAGACAATAAGACTAGGATATATGTAGTTTAGTACATATTTGCATCATATATTGAGTCTGAACACCGGACAAGTGAAGGATATAAATTCATTTTATGGGTTAAAATGATTATCCATTTTTCCTGTTAATGATGCCAAACCAGGCAGACATGGCTATCTTAGGAACGGTTTAAATGTGGTGCCTTTTAAAAGCCTTTGTCAGTATTCATAGGGAGCACCTGTGCTATTAAAATTTACACTACTCAAATAACGCTGTCTGTCTTTCAGGTCCAACCGCTCTATTGTTGAAGACATACGAAAAGGAGAGGGAAAGACTTATGGAGCAGAGCTACTCAAAGACCTGGTGAAGCTTCTGCCTGATGCAGACGAGGTCTGTTTGTGTATCTGTTTTTGTGGTTTGTATGAAAGTATGAATAGCATAAAAGATGATCAAAGACAGTTGATACGGATTTAAAACAAAAGTACCTGCTGAGCTTCCTCTCTCCTTTCATTTTCTCTGCAGATCAAGAAGCTACAGGCTTATAAAGGTGATCCAGACAAGCTGACACTGGTTGATTCTTTTATGTACCTCTTAATCCAGGTGCCACGGTAAGTTATTTTCAATAGTGATAAAGTGTATGTAGTCAAGTTTCCATCAAAGGGGAATGTGAACCCAGCGATTTGACAATAAGGGGGGATAAAGGGTCTTGTATGGAATTTCTGTGCAGAGGAACTTATTGGGTTTTGAAATTTGGAGGGAAATTTCAATAAACTTTTACTTCTTACCTTTTTAGCAAAATGTAGAAGTGGAGGTGTTTATTTAATTTAGAGGATAAAATGAATTTCTTGGAGGATAAATCAGATTAAGTGGACAAAAGCCTAGTTTACTAAAATGGAACAGAAGTTAGTTATTAATAGTGTAAATTGTAATTTGAATAAAATAAATAATATAAATCATAACACTTCCCGTGTACCCATCAGTAATGACCAGATAATAATTAAACAACAAAATCAACTCTTCTCCATCTCACATTTGAATTCCTGTTGCTCCCAATGAAAGGTTTGAGGTCCGGATTGAGGCCATGGTCCTCCGTGAGGAGTTCTTCCCTTGCTGTGCTTTGATGAGCCATGACATTGACATTGTCCGCATTGCTACTAAAGGTAATGAAACACAGTGTTTGCTACCCACACCAACACACACGTTCAGACAGGTGAGCTAGAAATTTGAGCTGTTAGAGGTGGTGTCACACCAGCCATGTGGGGACAGAATAGAAAAAGAATCGGTCACGTTTGTGCCTCTTGTCCCTTGTACGATAAGATACACCCAAACAGTTTCTGTTTATTTTCTTAGCAACATGTCAACCTAATTTGAAAGTTTAAATATTCATGAATTCATTGACTTCACAGTCGCACCAGCAGTTTTGTAGCTGAATGCTAAATAACCAATTAGCTTTCCACAATGTGCCTAACTTAGACTGATGCTAATCCTCATGTTTAACTGGAGTTATGTTTTTATGACCTGATGAAAGTACTTCATTTAAAGTTCCTAAAGTTGGAAAAATAACTATGTAAAAAGTATATGCGAAATTTTAGTAAGAATTGTTCATATTTGAGACAGATTTTTAGACTATAGTTTAGGCTAACATGGCTAGAACTATGGTGGGATTTACACTAAAGTTTTTTCTCACACAATGCATACTTGTATCCTTAACTTTATTTATAATTTGGGAATCAATGAGCTGACAAAGACAAATTTAGGTTATTAGTAAGCCATCATTTGAGTCACTCTGTCATTTTAGCTGAGTCACACAAGCTTACATCATTATGCTGTGTTTGAGCTTTCTTAAAACCTTTCTCCACAGTACCTTGACCTTTTCACTGCATTGCAGGGCAATCAATTAAAAACTGCATGAGATGATTAATTAAAACTCTTATGGCATACCTTAATTAACACATTTAACCTCTCAGTTTGTACTAAAAGAACAGGTAATCACAAAGAAAATAATACTTTGTGTTTAAATACTGATTACTGTAGTGGGGAGGGAGTATTTATGCAATAGTACCAGAAAATGAAAACGTGTGACTTTATTGGAGTTAATATTGATTTCTGTAGAGCTAATGAACTGTGAAGAACTTCATGCCATCCTTCATCTGGTGCTGCAGGCTGGAAACATCATGAATGCTGTAAGTGCTTTTAAATATATTATCACTACACTCTAAATCTCTCAGAAACACACTGTTAGACTGCTGACACACAGTTAGTTTTATATAAAAGTTGAATACCTTCCAACTTGTCTGACTCTTCACTCTTTACTTTAAACCCACTCAGCTGTACTAATAAATGTTGATATTTTCATGCCAGTATTCATTACCTTAATTAAGTGAGGTCTACTGCACAGATAAAAACAAGTATTTTTCAGTTGTATTCATTAATTATATTAATAAATATTATGTGCTTCTATGACATTAGCCACTTTTCTTTGTCAAATGTCTCATGTACAGGGTGGCTATGCAGGAAATGCTGTGGGGTTTAAACTGTCATCTCTCCTCTCACTGGCTGATACCAAAGCCAACAAGCCAGGAATGAACCTCCTGCATTTTGTTGCCATGGCAAGTGAAGCTGTTCTTATGATGTGTTATTGTTGTTGTAATTATTGTTATTCATTTTAAAAAACACTTGTAAAGGACAACACTTGGAATACAAGATGACAGGATGCGGTATTACATAATTTAATTGTATAAAGTTGTATAAAAATGAACAGTTTGTCTTAAGTGCTGAAGAAACTTAAATTACATAGTGTTAAGCTATTGTAATAGTCTCTCCATACTTTGAGAGTCATATTTTTCATCTTTCCTCATTTCCTCCACATAATAAAAAAATCCAGTTATAAAGTAACGAACAAGGGAGATTAGTTGCTTTCATATCCATGGTATCCAACCTCTGTGATTACAGTGAGACAGGTGGACAGCAGATGGTGACAGGAAACACTAAAGAGCCAAGAGTGGCTGGAAACAATTGCATAACTGAATAAAAGTGACTTGGGTACTTTTGCACTATAAGGTAATTGGAAGTAAATCATGAAATGTCTCTCAACACAGGAAGCGAAGAAGAAAGATGAGAAGCTGCTCAAGTTTCCAGAGAAACTTCGGGATGTGATGAGTGCCGCTAGGTAAATCATGCAAATATTCCACTTGCTCATGTTCACTGAATAAAAACATAAAGTTTTACTATAATCAGATCACTTGGATGTATAAGTGCATAGGGATAGAATCAACATTTTGTTCCATGTGGTTTTAGCAGGAAAAAAGGATGTTCTTGTTCATAAACTGTATCATATGAGCTGTTGTCTTAGTGCACAGTTTTGCTATTTAAGTATAAAGTTTTTAGTCCATATGGACATGTCAGTAAACTGTGTTGTCAGATGGGTTCTCGACTGAAGAGCAGAATGAATCTGTGTACACAATTTCCAATTCAGAAAGTGAGAGCATAGTTTATGAACTGAGAAATGTTAACACTATGGTCCACAATTTTCACCATCTACCTACACAGATTGTTAGAAATACATAAAGGACTAGTGTAAATATTACAGAGAATATAAAAACATGACAGTCATTTACAAAGTGACCATCAACATGCTTATATAAGGAGTGAAACTTCAGCCATTTAGACTATTCATATCATTATGCAGCTCTTAAAAGATTTCTGATATTCCGGTGAAATTTATTGGACTTAACCCTTCCCACCAACCAACCCAAATGGTAACACATATAGTTACTATGAGTCTGAATAAATGCTTCAGTAACTGCAGGTGCTAGTCTCAATGAACAGAGCAAAGTCTGCTCTCATCAGCACAGCTAACATCTAACTTAAGTCTGGTGCTATGAGAGCCACAGCGGAGCTGAGTGTGACTCTGTCAGTCTTTGTCAGCTTCACAAGGTCATGTCTTTGTTGTGTGTGTGCAGCTCCAGATTACTCCTCCTCCTCCCTGAGGAGCATCCCACAGCAGTGCTGCCTTATTTTTTTTAAAAAAAACTTATTTCATTCAGCAAAAATACTGGAAATTTGCAATCAGCTATGTTCTTAGTTTACAATACGCTTACTGTTACTAAGATGTTCCTGATAAATCTGCTGTTTTCATTCAGAATTTCAGTGGAAAACATTGAGCTCGAGTTTTCTTCCTTATATGTCCGAATCAAATCCCTGGAAGAGAAAGTTCAAGGAGACCAGGATTTACTGCAGCAGCTGGAGCCCTTTCTGCAGGTGATGCAGCAGCAGTTATGCAATGTTTTAGACACAGACACATAGAGGAAGTTGTATCCAGGCCGCTGTACATATGCACCTGTTGACTCTAGTGCTGCTAATAATGACGGCTATATAAAGTGAGCAGATAAAACTAATTTGCATGTGTGTTTTTTTCTGTTTTGCCTCAGAACTCAGCACAGACACTTCAGGACTTAAAGAGACGCAGACTAGATCTGCGTAAAGAGGGGAACACTCTCATTGATTTCTTTTGTGAAGACAAGGACACCTTCAAACTGGATGAGTGTTTCCGCATCTTTCAAGACTTTTGCATCAAATTCAACAAAGCCGTCAAGGTCAGTTTGAGGGAAAGGATCATTTTGACTGGTAATGTTAAGTTTTGAAAGTCTTTCTGATGTATACTGTAATGTGCATGAAGTTATTATGCTTCAAGAACCACTGCAGTGCATAGACCTTCTGTGTATTATGAACCACAATCATAGGCACTGTAGTAACCAGAGTACGATTCTAATTCTCCAGTCACATCACTAAACACGTCTTCTTTACCTGAACACATAATCACCACATATTCAATATCATCCACATTAGTCCAAATTAAACCTGGCCATAGAAGAGAAAAGTCAAATAAGTTGTTTATTGTCTCTGTGTTTCTCCTGGTTGTTCCTGTCTTTGTGTTACGCTTTGCCCTACATTACCTGCGTTCTGGCTCAGCCACTCCCTCTCATCAGCACAACTGCATCCACCTGCTGACATCACCTGCTTTCCATCTCCTATTACCCATTATATACACAGCCGTAGACTTTTTCTCCGCCACAACGCATTTTGTCTTGCATAATGTGTGCACACAGCTCTATAATCTGATAAGCTTTTTATGCACAACAGAGTGAAATCCATTCATTGTTTTATAAGTTAGCCCCCAGGTGTAACTATTTATTGTGGTTTTAATCATTCCAGTGGAATGGGCGGATGCATCAAGCTAGTTGTGCATACTATTTCTAATGTTAGTGACCAGGATGTCCCTGTGTTGGCAACACTAGCACAGAATTTACTTTGTTCCTTTAGGGATTTAGCTTTTATGATATCCCCAAACCCGGAGTTCCTTCATGTGAGCGGGATAACTCGAACACTTTGTACAATTGGAATTTGATACTAAGTGTACCTGTTTAGGTCCCCAAAAGTACGACCTGTATCGAACTTCAACATTTTGGGATTTATGGTTTCCTCACTAGGTAGCACTTTATCCATGAACAATCACATTTTTGGCTATATCTCTGGAACTATATCTCCCATTGACCGTAAATCAAATCCAAATTAAAGGTCATGACCTCAGGGTGCATCCTGTCCTGATGCTATACGGGGCTGTTTCAAAGTTTCCACACCAGGTGGAGCTTTGGGACTGAACATGTACAGCTTTGTATAATTGTATTGTGTCTATTCGAGGATTGGGGACGTTTGGGTATATACCCCTAGCTGTTGCTTCAGATGGCATAGGCTTTGTTTTTATCCTAAGTGGATCCTGTCATGACTTGTGCTCTTGTTCTTGATTAATGTCACCATCTCTCTGTTCCTCTCAGGACAACACAGAACGTGAGCTGAAGGAAGCAGCCCGACAGCGACGTCTCCGAGAACTGGAGGAGAAGCGTTTTGCATGGTCGGGTGACGATCAAAACAGTGTTTTTGGTCGCAGCAGCAGTGAGAACGATGTGGAAATGCTCACCAAGGAAGGCCTTCTGGACTTCTTTCAAAAGAGGTCTCAGAGTCCACACAGCCCACTTGCACGTTCTGCGAGTGCCCGCCGCCACCGTCACACTATGACCTCCATAGCAGATCGAGAACTGCAGGGATACCTTGAGGTGTTTGGGAGCGCTGGAAATCCCATTGACTATACCAAGTTTAACAGCTTACCCCGCTCAGGCCGCCCTCCCCAGCGAAAGACAACGCCGTGGATTTTAGGGCAGGGCGACAGTCGTGAGCTTGGATGTGACAGACAGGTGACGTCTCCTCATGCAGAAACTGAACCTATCAGCCCACTGGCCAGATTTTCCTCCTCTGGGCTAAATGATAATGAGGACCCATATAACAACAACAATAATAATTACTTATCTGTATCAGAGAGCAGTGCTCTGCCTGGTTCTTTTTGTGTCTTTCAGAAGGCCTCCCAATTACCCAACCCAACAATTACCGGCCATATGAATGTCAGTGTGGAAAAGCATACATTAGTTCGAGGTCCTAAAGCTTTTGACCTACCTAGCCCAAACAATAACAGCAATCATATGCACTTTGTTAGCCACAGGGATGTTTTGGTGACAGACCTGGAAAAGGAACCACAGTTAGCCAAGAATCTGGAGAGCCTTCTACATGATAAAGAAGAAGGAGCAGATCCAAAGGATGTTAAAGTTGATTCTGCAACACAGGTCTCGTCTGAGAGGGAGAAGGAGGAAGAGGACAACAGCACGATGTCATCAACAACCTGTGATACCCCCCTCCCTTTGGATACATCGTTGTCCAATAAGAAGCCAGTGTTTTACATTCTTGACTACACAGAAACAGATTGCTCTGTAACCTTGGATTACTCTGAGGTTGAAAGCTCTTCTATGAGAAAAGACGGACTTCATTTTACAACTGATCGCAGCACGCTACACGATAGGCAAGTCCCATGCTCTTCATCATCTAACTTGGAGTCCATGTCACCAAACGAGCTGTCTGCTTCAACCAACGAGCTCTCAGCTCCGAAATCTGTGGAGGCAACATCCATGACTCCTTCTGCAACCACAGAAGAGTGGGACACCGAGAGCTGTGACACAGCTGAAGGAAAACAGCCCACGGAGAAAGATCCACAGAGGTGCATAAAAAAAACATCATACACAAAAAGCAGCAAACTGGCCAAGAGCAGCGGAAGTCGAGGAGTGCGAACACTGACCAGCAGCGAGAGCCAGGGCATGCGGAAGGTTGTGCCCATCAGCAAAGTCACCAGGACAGGCAGCAAACGTGCAGAGAGGCTTTTAGTACACGACAGTGGAGAGACCGGGCGACCCCTCCGTGATCAGAGCACCCCAGCAAGGGGCAGAATTGAGAAGACAACGAGACCTCCTCGGCACTCAAGCGTGCCTCCTGATGAGTCAAAAGTCCATAAAGGCGGCGCTGCAGCAGGCAGCATTTCCAGATGGTCTCGTGATAACACGCAGAGGAGAGCTTCCATTCACAAGCCGAGCGCCAAACCCCTGAGGAACATCCCCAAGGCGCCGCCCGAGGAGAAGATGTGCCGTTCCACCATGAGAGCTCTCGCCCAGGCCCAAGCACAGACTCAGGGTGGAGCTTCTCCTGAGAGCAGCAGCTTGCACACACACAGTGTGAAAAATTCCTCCGATGTCCCCAGCTTTGCTCGTAACACTGTAGCTTCATCTTCCAGGACCAAGAAAGAGCTGGGCCCCCCATCTGTCCCGTCTACTCCGTCTCGCAGCCCCTCACTCCGCGGCCGTCAGGCTTCTACGAAGCAAAGTCGGGTATCGCCCACAGTCCATACTGGTGATGAGAAGCCACAAGGGACGAACCTTCGGCGGGTGCAAAGCGTGCGGGCGAGCAGCCGCTCCACCTATCGCAGTGATACTCCTCCACCAGCCACGACACGGGAGGACATTCGCAAGTCTAGCAGCTTTTCTGAGAAGTCTGCGCAACCCAGAGACCTGATGATGTCCAGTAAAACCATGAAGCCAAGCTGGAAATAAAACTACTGACTGCAGAGAGACTATTAGAAAACAGCTGTCTCCTGTAAAGGGACATTTTGTCTTCTTGTCCTTCCACAATGCAGAGTAATCCTCTCAAAATATGCAAAACAAATGAATTCTCAAACATATTAAGCTAACTGACCTTAAGGTTCCTCCAGTAGCTGACTTTTTCAGGTTTACAAAATTCTAAGAGCAAGATGCAATGAACTTCTCTACGTTTTTGTTTTCTTCATTCAAAAATCATCTGTTCAAAAGTTCAATTTTATTTTCATCTGAACTGACAAATGGCAAATTGACTTCCTGACAAGGTGTTTTGCCTGCTTAGCTCTCTGTGTGCAGTACTGTACGTTCTAATGTCTGGGATGTCTCCGTCAAACACACTCACAATGTAATGCTGCTAATTAGCTCTGACATTTTGAAAATGAGAGATTTTTGTGTCTTTATTTGTTCAGGGTTTCAACAAGTGTTGTTGCTGCTGTTACGTCTTTTAGTTTTACTAACACTGATTGTTTTGCCTTGTGATTCCTTTGCTTGATACCTCAGAACGATTATAGTGGTCCTGTACCAGTTGAAAAATGACTCATTTGGCTCTGCGGGGTGCAGATCAAATTTGACCAGTTAATATAACTGCAGTGCCACTTCTTTTAAAGTACCTGGTGTATCAATACAGACATGGTTTATACTACAATATATAGAGTCACAGATATGTCTTTGTATTGCAACTGTGGTACTTTTTTGTACCTCGTTTATGTGTCAGTAGACTGTAAATGTGTAAGAACTCCTCCATAATGTCATGGAGTCAGTATGCACGTTAGGAATGTCTCCTGTTTAGTCTAATATTACCTATTTAGACCTATTTAAAATACAGATGGAAATATCACCAGTCGCACATTAATTTCTGCAAACTATCTTGTTTTGTACCTTATTTTCTCTCAGGTTGCACTCGATTTTGTTCTGTAGCAACAGTAGTTGCAAATGCTCATTATTCAGCTTGTTGTTCTCATCTACTGCTGCACTGACAGGAGCACAGAGCAGGTCGTCAAATCTTCTGAAAAATAAATCCCTCCAAACCATCTATAACAGTTCAAGTGGTTTTAAAATCTGTTCAGCAAGTTGGAAAAAGAACTTTAAAATTGTGGCGTAAGAGCTTCTGAACAACTTTCTGTGCTTTTTTTTTAAAAAAAAATGATAAGTTTATATTTTTTTAAAAAACATATCTTCATTCTCTGTTGCTCAAATGTCACCACTTGCCTTTCAGACTGCACTGTGCCATTGCACTTATGGCAACAACGTTCACAACAGTGCATTACTTTAAAGCTTAATGTAGCCAACAAATAGTTCCCTAGTAGGACAAACTTGATTGTAATAATTATTTTTACTACATTCCATCACATCAACTTATAACACTGACTAGCAGTTAGTGATTCATCTTATAGATAATCATTTTCTCTGACTGTTGATATGTTTACATTTCATCAAAAGAGTGAAGTATAAGTGAGCAGAGATGTTATAAAGTTGTTCCCGTCAGACAGCTTAGAGCCCTGCCCTGCGGGGTGTTAACATGCTGCAAGTGCTTTCCTTTTCCCTGTAATGCAAATCAAGTTCATGCCCAAAGTGACATGCTCCTGTGTGTGTGTGGTCTGCATAGGTTTTCAACCAGTTTTCAACTGAGATCCTCCTAAAGCTAAAATGGCCCAGATGTCATCTGTGTGTCTGTGAAACGCCCTGAGACGACATTGCTATACATATAAAGCTGAATTGAATTGAATCTTGGTTTTTTGGTGCTCATCCAGATAATTTCTTCTCAAATTTGGAAAAAGGGCACTATGGCCCTTATGTGTCAGGTTATGTACTTGTCTATCCAATGGACGTCTGTCCAAAACATCAAGATTGTGTTTTTTGTGGATATTTTCATTACTTCAGCATCATGCGCATATCTTCGCATTCATAGAATATATGAAGACATTTTAAAACATGAAAAATAACAGGAATTATTTAAACTGATTCTTATAAAGAAAAAAAAGGCTACTCCAACCTGAGGGAAAAAATAAGATTGTCTTTCAGTTTATGGGAAATTTCTCCCGTTTTAATCCTGGATTTAATCGTGACAATCAGCTTTAATTTCAACATTAATCATCAAATGTGTAAAAAAAAAAAACACATTTCTGACACTGAGCATCAAAGAAGCTTGTCTCATTGCAAGTTTATCTGCAGTGTGAGTATCTTTCTTTGTGTATCCCACAATGCCCCCTGCTGTCACGCTTTTAACAGTCTTAAGCCTCACAATGGATGCCCTTTACGTTATATATCACTGGCTAACAGGAGTAGAGCTATGGTGGTATTTGCATACTTACTTACCCTTTTCACAACTTCCTTGTTAGTGGAGGGTTACCATAGAAACGGTGCAAACATCTTCTGCCAACAAAACGGCCTTGTAAATGCAAAAGGTCAAAGCACTTCACAAGCTTTTCTCCACCTGAAAGACAATGTTTCACGTGACTGTGTTTGAACCATTTCACAATATGTTAAATATACGTGTTTAAATTTTAATCTATTCATTATCCAAGAATGTTTTTGGTACTCTAGAGAGGAATGACTGAATGTTACTCAGATTTTATTCTCCCTAATGCAAAATTTCAAATGGCTTCTGTTTTCATGAGTAAGGCGAGAAGGTGCTCTACTGCACTGCTTGGTTGTTTGATATCTGGAGTCCTGAAAAGAAAAAACAATATTGATGACTGAACATTCTATTATCTGTGATCACTAGACCACATGGCTGCAAACTGAAATGTGCTGTTGCAGTTTATACTGTATCTCTGATGATAATGAAGAAATGAATAAAATCACATGTTGCTGTGGATTGAAAGCATGTTTTTTGTTTCTCTTAGTCGAACAGGAGTCATGAGGCCCTAAAACTTAGTCCACTGCTCCTGAGAAGACTTAAATATAATGTTTAATGTAACTTCAACACACAACAAAACAAAACAACAATGTATTCTTTGTTAACTATTCTTTTGGAGGAAAATCTGTTTATTTTAAGTCATTTACATTCATTAACTTGCATGTCTGAACAGGATTCGTCCAGCTGGTAATTAAGCAGACATTGTACTAGGTCTTCGAGCGGGTAAAGTCCGCTTAAAGTCCGAACTGTACCTTTCAGACATAAGGGATGAAAAGTCAATGTCTGCGTAATGTCCGGGTAACAGAGCAAGTCTGAAAGGGGCTTTATAAACATAAAAAATATCAGAAAATGTTTTTCTTTGTTTTGCTGTGACATATCTAAAAACTATATCTAAAATAATAGCATAATTACTTAATGTTAAAATATGAAATATTAAAATATTAAATGAATCAGTTTAATATTTGTCAAACAAATTTTGATAAACTTAATTTTTTATAAAAAAGATATACTCAATGATATACATTTCATTTATATTTTTAGATATATAATTTTTACATTTCCCAAAAAAATTATTTTTACATAATTGATCAATTTGACATATTTAAAAGTCATCACAGCTTCCAATACCAATGGTTCTATAAAATTAATATATCCAATCCGGTATTTCAGAATTACTATTCAAAATTTAGAAGTTATTTTAAATATACATACATGTACATAATAATAGCATGTGTAGTAATTCTGACCACCTGAACTCACCTCATAGTACAAAGTGAAGTATGAGATTTTAAGTCAAAAATATACAAAAAACAGAAGTTTGCTTTCATATATACCTCTGGAGTGTCTCCAAGAGGTACATGTACTCTGAACTGCAGGTACTGCGCGTGACCACCACCAGAGAGCAGTGGTGTATCTTATGTCTGAGCTGCTTCACTCATTTACTTCACTCAGATATAGGTCATTATCATTAATTTATCAAGAACAATACACAATAGTGCTTTGTTAACAAAATAACTAATACATGTTACAAAATGATTCAGATATTTGTTGTTGACTTCTGGCTTATAAATAAAATGTTTTTTTTATTTTGCACTTTTGCTTTATATATATATATATATATATATATATATATATATATATATATATACCCGCCTTTTCTCAGTGGCTTTTAAGACTAGATGATCAATTCAGCTCTGTCGCTCATTTCACTTCATTTTATTTCAATCTGATTTTATTATTTATGTTTTATGTTTTTTATGCTTTTAATTAGTACCATGTGATCGCTTTTATAC
>JBAMHX010000005.1:14702442-14728699 GCA_037177515.1 Pseudomugil tenellus
CCGGCGCTAGCCTGGCCACCAGGAGCAAGTCGGGGTTCAGTGTCTTGCTCAAGGACACTTCGACATGCAGACATCAGTTGTAGTGGGAACCGAACCCATGACTAACCAATCAGAAGACGGCCACACTACACCTGCGCCACAGCCGCCCTATTAAGTTGTATGGCAGTGTATTGTAATAAAGGCACCAGCTTTATTAACTTGAAACGCAGGCATATAGGAGCTAGAAAGGTGGTACAAGAACGCTCAAGAATACAGTTTACCCGAGGGATCAGATTACATTTCAATGTGGCTATTACAGGGGGAAAAAAGTATCGTCTTTTTTAAAGTCTATTGGACATGCAGTGCAGTTGTCCATACTGAAAGCAAAGTCAGTCTCAAACAGGCAAATGGGAAGTGAAAGATGCTTCAGTTGAAACTAAATGTTCAGATGGAAGCTCAAATCGATAACTGTATCATTCTTTGAAAACGGACTCCCTGTGCAGATTATTACTTCATGGTTGCTACCGGCTCCACACTAAGTCAATGTTTCCTCATGTGGCACATACTATATACAAATTGATGCCCCCTCTTCTTATCTGTGCTACATTATCTGCATTGACAGTCTAGAAACAAACCTCCAGAATAAATTTTCTATGCATTAAAAAAAAGCTGCATTTGGCAGTTTGAAATAAATCACTTTACTCAAACAAAGGGCAGAGTAAAAAGTATTTATTTGTACCTTTTTTAGGATTTTGTATTTGGTAATATCCAAACTGATATTCAGAATTTTACTGTACAAGAATTTTAAAACCATTCTCAAACACAGCACACTGACCTTTGTGTTGAACTTACCAAAAGACTCTGTTATGTGCTTATTTGTGTAGACAGTTGTGCTTCTGACAGGCTTTATTTTGAAAATGTGTGAATATTCATCTTGTGGATGCATATGACCTATACAGCACAGAATATGAATCAGTAGCTGTTTAGCATACTACTGTTACAGCTTTTGTAAATTGCTTAAATTAATGTGATCTGAAATCTAGAAATGCAGACTCAAAAGGAATCAAACTTTAACATAATGCACATGAAAATATTTGTATTTGTTGTCAATATGTTATTGAAATTTTTTTTAAAAAAAAGGTTGTTTATATTTAATACTGTCAGACAGGTTTTACACAAGATGATAGATGAAACAATCACACTTGAACCCTGGTAATGTAGATTTTCAACGATCCAGGCTATTGTCATCCTAAGATCTTGAATAAAGACGACTAGAACTTTATTTTGTTGTTGCTTGATCTTAAAATGTATGTTTTGGGGTTTTTTTTTGTTTGTTTTTTTGTTTTATTTTTCATTTTATGTGAGCGTTACAAATACTTCAGATCAAACGTGTTAAGTGGGCAAAAGAGGGATTCAATTGAGTTTGAGAAATGTGTCAATGGAACTATTTGATGCCTTAAAATAAGACTGTATCCCCTTTTCTATAGCCAAGCATGGTGCTGGATAGAGGTTCTGTTGGGACTTTATGGGTTTTTTTTTCTCTCCACAGGCCGCTGGGGCTGCCAAGAGCTGAAACCATATATATACACAACCCCAGTCAGGAAGTTCCTGTGACACTGCTATCTATGTTTACATCCAGCAGGCATTTTTACATACCTTCCTTTCACAAAATAGTAAGTGTACACATTCCCGGGTAATGACATTTTTTAATTGTGTATAGTATAAACATTGCATTGATTATACATTTTTCTTTTCATTACATGCTCAAGTTAACTATGTACTTTGTTTAAATAACTTTTTGGGATTGGTTTATTTCTGTCTTAGGTGATTCCACCTCGAGGGAAGGCATCTTTTAAACTAATTTTCCTCCCATCTGAGGAGGGCAATTTAGAAAACACATTATTTATAAACACATCAGCCAATGGGTTGTTGTCATACCAGGTCAGTGTATATTATTAACATCCAGCTGTGTATGTTTATACCTAATGTCTTCTATTTTGGTGAAATCCTGCCTCATAATGTACTTTAACTAGTTTTCCTAAGTATATCCTTCTACCCCTAATACTGGAGTCAACAACACTCCTTGGTCAACTGTTGTCATTTTAACATTTTGTCTTTGTTAAGTCTTTGTTACATCATGTTTAGATTCCTTTTTTTAAACATTTATGATCCACCTTAACATCTAGGCATATTGCTTATGTGCCGCTTCTCAAACAGCTGTTGCTTCAGCATACATCCTTCCTTTTAATCCTTAATGCAAAATAAAAATACTACTGTTTAAATTACTCTGTTAAAAAGAGTTTTATGTATTGGGAAGTTCAGCTTGTGACAACTAAATAACCATACTTCTTTACTTAACTTTACTTTACTTGTTGATGACAGCATTCATTTAATTCATCTTGTAGTTGAGTCACTTTCTAAATATTAACTGCTTCCTTTCCAGGTTTTTGGTGTGGGGTGTCACCAAGCTTCATTAAAATCTTTCCAAAGAAAGGATAGACTTCTAATATTCCCTCACATCCAGAGCATTAAACTGACCCAAACTCAGGTATGTGTGTGTACTTGTTTGTGAGGAGTCATGCATAATGGTGAATAACAACTCAACATTGGAAACAGCTGATTTCCCTTTTCCTGCCAGTCCAGATAAACAAGACTCAGCGTACATACACACTAGAGCTTTGAGATGCCCACTGACAATCACTCACTATCATTGAGTCATCAGATATGTATGCGGGTTTAAAAACTACAATCCTCAACCCATTAAGAACTAGATGATTGGTTTCTAAGTAAACCATGATCATACAGTTATTTGCACACATTTTAAAGTCATGCAAATGGAAAACTGATGAGTAAGAAGAATACAATTTTTGAGACAAACAAAAGCAGTGAAAGCGTGTGCCAAAAGTATAGAGAAGAGTCCTCGCCTCCACAACAGGAAGTGGGGTAGTAGCTGCAAAATGTCAGCTTGGCCAAGTGCAGAGACGTGAGTGTGAGACTACTGCTTTTACTGCTTGTTGCATGTATTTATTTCTATCCCGGCAAGCTTTCACTGTTTTAACATATGGTTTACAAAACAAAATGCCCATTTGACCTACTTCATTTATTTACATGATGTGTGTATATATATTTCATTGGTAATGGTGTTGACATAGTTTGTTCCCAGTTTACATATCGATGTCTACACTAAACTTTTTCAAGTATTTCTTTAGTTATTCTTTTGTGGACATATTGTTGCTTTGGGTTTATTTGGGTTTGCATTTTTAAAGTTCCAGCTTATGTCAAAAGGCAGGTTTTATGCAAGCCTGGCCACAGGAGTTTAATGAAGGGGTTGACCTTGTTTCTGTTGTTTAAAACAAATGGGCATCACTGTTCATTGCCCTTTGTACAGAAAGTCATGGGAAAGCTGAAGCCGACTGCAAAAAGCAGTCCATTCAGGGTTCTGTGTAAATGTGTGTCTAAATAATTTCTTTCAGGTATTTTATTTCTTGAGTGAAATGTTTTTTTTGTAATTAGGCTTTATTTTAGTGGGAAAAAATAAAAAAAATAAAATATTGCAGCTCAATCCATTGATTTCTTTTGCTTTTGTAGGAAGATTCCGCCAACATCACTATTCTGGGTCTACTCCTGGAGTGCAACTTACCGAAGAGTCTGCTGAATAACCCTCAGGTAGAGCTTCAGATCTGTTGCAGTAGTTTTCAGGCTCCATCAAATAAGCCTGGATTTTACTATTCTGAATCTATAAATGCGATTGGAAGAGAGGTTTTTAATTTTACATTTGTGTTACAGCTTCTCATAAAATTTCAAGTAATATTTAACTCTATCTGACTATATGTTTTCTGAGTCACACCTTATTATTAGCATAACTATAATTTGTTGTACTTATAAAGGAAAGAATGCAGAACATGGGATGGAGTGAAATGGAGAGAAAGCTCCTTTATTTTTGTAATATGTGATCCTGCTTTTAATTTCCCTCCTTATTTGCATGCACTCTGCTTGTCCAGAGCTCGTCTAAAGCAGACAGCAGGAATTAGCATGTGAGTGCATGCTGTTATCTCTAGAATCCCTTGAGGGGGCGAGATCTCTTGTCAGACTTTTAATTGCTTTCTCAAGAGACTTTATAATTGATGCAGAGCTTTTAGTACTTGTGGCACCAGACTCAAGAAGCAAGACAAAATAGACGACTTAAGCCAGCCATTCTTGTGTTTGGTTGCACGGGTGTCTGACTTATGACCTTCACTGTCTAAGATGAACACCTGCTCCTCGGTTCTTTTATAGTCTCCACTTGCAAAATGGCCCTGGGTTATACGGAACTGTAGTCGCTGATTAAATGGGCCGAACAGGAAATTAGACTTGATTTGAAAAACATTTTTTTGTTTTGTCTTTGTTTTCCACTGTTGCTGTTGTTGATGGTGGTGTTTTGGCCCTTAACAGGGCTTTTGTCTACAATTTATCCTGTAGGTGCACGCACTGAGATGATGGCTTGCAGTGAGATGTGTGCTCTTGCTGTGCTGATTTTATCATTTTTAAGTGGGTGGCAGTCACATGGTGGATGCGAGAGATGACGAGAGGGTATTGAATTTCCTGCTCATGCTGCAGAAAAATGGATCCGTTATGTCCAAATTTTCATTTCAAGAACATACTGTAAATTTGATTTTTTTTTTCTTTCCTTTTTTGTCATAAGTTACATGACAATCAAAATGTATCCACAAATCTTTTTTGCTAAACAGTTTGAACTCATCAGTGCATTATATAAGTGCACATTGTCAAAATAATAATTGTTTAAAGGCCTTGTCGCGTTTGTCCAATGTGTTCTTTGTCACCAGAGTTCCCATCACCCTAATTTACTCAAGTCTTATTTTAAGGCTTAGCCAAATAATTACATCATCAGTTTGTACTCTTTTTTTTTTTCTCTCTACATTACTGGCTCCCAAATTGGCACTGCTCACTACTCATCTTGATGACTCAACTCCCTAATAGTAATAATAGTGAACATACTGGATATGGTCATGTACTGGAATTTTGCTCTACAGATTTTCTTTAGATTAGGGAATAATGTTTTTATATAAAACATTTGGGTGAACTCATGTCTCCTCCGTTTAGCTGAATTTTAAAATGTTCTTATCACTGCTCATTCTTCATATACTTCCCTTTCCCACTGTTTGGTGCATGACTGGTATGCTTTTCCTGTCCTGTCCCAGGGGTCCTGCCTCCAGAGTGAGGAGCGCCTCAGTCTGCAGATTAATCTGTCTGCGCGTGGTGACCAGCCTGCTGACCTGGACAAGCTCAAGCCCTATGTCATTGAGCACATTCTGTTAATGCTGGTCACTCCTACTGCTGGACAGGCAGCATTAGGTGAGTGTCTGACCTCTGTGGCTCAGTTTCTGGAGGCAAATTTGTTCAAAAGGTTTGACAGCCAGTTGTGTTATACTTTAATGCAACATCACTAGAGTAAAGTATACAGACCAACTGTAATGACATTTACAAGTTGTGTTTTAATACAAGACTTAATCTATTTGGGTGTATTTTTTTTAGTATTTGTCTTGTTTCTTTTTCTTTTCTTTTTAGTTTTCACTCGTATTACCTCAAATGTTTTATCTTTCAGACTTGGGTCTGTGGTGGAGGACTATCAAAGCAATAATTGAAAAGGTTACAATAGAACCTTTATGTTGATGTTAGATGTAGATTTAATTGCCTGCTCTCCCTTTCTTTTAATCTATTTTCAGTTTGATTCATTATTTAAAAAATTTGATGACCTGTTTGTTTTGGGGATGTGGTGTGGTGTTAGCACTATCAGTGGGGAGTTTTTCTGGTGCATATGCACGTTCTCTGTAGACGCTATGATTTCCTCCCACAGTCCAAAAACATGCATATTTGGTAGATCACTGATTGTAAATTGACCCTAGAATTAAGTTTGAATGTACTTTTTTGACAGGAAAAAACCATAATAAAGCAAAAGAACACTTCTAAATATGTGAGATTTAGCCAAAAGGCTAATTTTCATCTTTCCGATGGCCAGATTTGACCAATTCTTCCTGGAATAAGAAAGAAAAGAAAAACCAATCATCTAAAAACGTTAAAGTATTTGTCAGTTGATCAAAGCAGGCTCGGTCTTTCATAACATTATTAAAATCTGTACAGCGCTGAGACGACACCACTCACAAAGTAAGAGGATGTAAAGAAAAGAGAGAATGGATGTACACATCAAAACAAGACTTGTCTTACCTGTTTGTCCTTTTTATTTTTGTTAGTAATGTGATAGGCTGCTGTCCTGTCCACTCCATGTCTTGTCTGGAATAGGATGTAAAATTATGCTGGTAGAGAATTTAAATAAATGTTTTGAAAAAAAGTCTGATGAAAACTATAAAGAAGCAAAAATCATCAGTACTGTTAGACTCATTTTTCAGAATGATGCTGGAGGCTGAAGTTCATATAAAATTCCCCACACTTGTCTACATTAGAATATATTAATTATGTACAATTTGTTTATGAAAATGTATCTCCACAACTGCAATTCCACAGTTTTAATGTACAATATTAAAGCATTTTATCAGTTAATGGCTTAGCTAGGACATGGTCCTCTGCTAATTTCCTATTGCTCTCTGATTCAGCCTTAATAAATCACAGCTTTGCTCCAAATGTCATGTTTTGTTTGTTGCAGAAAATGATGATTTGCATATAAAGATAGCAAATAACACCTATGCAAGCATTCAGTATTTTATAGTGTTTATTGTTCATTTATCTTGATGTCTTCCAACAGGAATTGGAAAAATAGCAGTGTATATGTTAAATTCAGGAGCAAAAAAGCTCTATATAAAAGTAAGGCATTTCTTTTCTTTATCATTGCATTTTCATAGACTCATTCTGGCTCTAACAACGTGTCATATTTCAAGGATATGCAGGTGCTATCAAAAGTGGAAGCCAGCCTGAGCTTTAATCAAGTTCTTTTGAGACCAGAGGCAAAAAACTTCACTGAAGTGGCTTCTTTAGCTTGCAGAGGTGAGTAGTCTTTCAGATAAAATATTTTCTTTTTGACTGATAAATTATTTCAGGTGAAACTGCTCTTTTGCCAAATATCTTAAAGTTGATCATCCTTTCTTTGTGTGACAGGTTCATTGCCAGGCCATGGACAGAAATGCATAAGTCACATCAGTTTGAAAATAATGGGAAATGAGACAATCTACAGTTTTCCTGGTCTGCATATCACACACAGGTAAGATGGATAAAAGTGGCTACATTTTTTGCCAAGCTGAAAATACTTTTTTTTTATCTAAGTTGCCCTTTTAATGTTATATTTATGTGTTCACTCTGCAGATGGACAGTGGGGGATTTGTTCAATCTGATTCAGGTTAAACAAGGTCAATCCAACCAGGTGGACCTATGGTTCACCAACCTCCTCCCTCTGCCCCTCACTGTGTTGAATGCCAGTCTCTCAGAAAAGCTGCAGGGGTTGATGAAGGTATACACTGATGCATGTGATAAAGAAAAGCAAATCCTATTATGTAACAATACCACAGAATGATATAATGTGGATCCACAAACAAGTGATTAGATTGTAGCACAGATTCTGACAAGACAACTTTGCTTATTGAGATTTTACGGATGGTCTGTGCTGCCCCCTGTCTGATAGGTGGTCAACTTCAGCAGTCCACTGAGAGTTTCCCAAGGCTGCTGGCATATCCTTTCTCTCCAGGTGCTCAGTAGGGCTCTGCCCATCAACCAAATGTTGACACTGAGTCTGGATACCAGCCTGGGAACCGCTTTGCACATTCCTCTTCACTTCCATTCTTCTTCTTATTCCAAGGTAAAATACCAGCTCTATTGGTGTACTGGTTTGGAAAGCAATTTAATTAGATCATGAAAAATGTGTTTGTGTCACCAGGGGGATGTGGTGTTTGAGGGCGAGCGAGTGTGTGGACGCCACTGTCCTCTGAGATTATCTGAAACAGGTCAAACTTTTCACCTCACAAATTTGTATGTGCTGTTTTTTTTGTTTTTTTTTTAATGATTTTCTAAATTTATTTTTTAATTTATTGTCCTTTCAGGTCGCTCCGAGTGGCAGCGCTCTCTTCTCCCAGATTTTTCTTCGTCATCCTGGGTTGTAGATAGCAAACTGGCAGCTGAGCTTTGCTCTCGATGGCAGAGTCAAAAAGATAAATTACCCTGCAGGTCAGACACACAAGCCAATTTCCATACTGTTTTGATAATCACCACTCACCACTGATATGATTAATCCCATTTAATGCGATACCTTCTTAGGTGGCCCAGAATCCCAGTTGAGGCATCCTCTACTCTGGACTTTGGTGCTACACCTGTTAATGAAAGCAAAGTAGGCCATTGATAACTCTTTTATTTGATATATTTAATACAATCTTATGAATTTGTCTTAATAAAATGAATTAATCTGTGTGTTACAGGTGAAGACATTCATGCTGAAGAATCCGTCACCTTTAGTAGTTTCTGTCGAGATTCGAATCCTCTCGTTGTACCCTTCTCCTCTAGATGTTTTGGACCTCCTGACTAAATGGTATGATGTGAAAAATGCATCTAGTACTACAAAAACAAATTGTGAACTAGTACCAGTATGCTTGGACATTTCGTGGCTGTGATGCTACAGCACCTCTGCTGTTTTGTTTCATTTCTTAGGTTTAATATCAGCCCCCTCTCTGTCAATGTCAGCACAGCAGAATTTCATCTGTTGGGTTCTCATTACAAGGTAAATCTCAAAACAGCTAATGAAATGTTCGCTGAACACATCAGCTTGGTCAGTTTCAGTGTTTGATCTTATTGTTTCTCCTGTGTGTTTCTGCTCAGGCGGGTGAGAATGTAGACATCAGAGGCAAAGGTGTCTTACAGCTGTTGCTGCAGCCCTGGGAGGCCAGAGAGGTCGCTGTGGTCTTTACTCCCTCTGAACACAAGCCCACCACTACAATTCTTATTATCAGGTACCAATTCAAATTATCAGGGTGTGTTAGCTAAAGTTGCTCGGGTTTATATTGCAAAGAGATGCCATACCAGCACGGATACCGTAATTTCGCACCTAATTAAAAGCCGCACAGTCAAATTTTAGGAAAAAAAAAAATCAATATTGTACTCGTACAAGCCGCATTGGATTTTAAGCCGCAGTATCCTACATATTAAAATGAAAAATTAACTCACAAACAACAAAAAATTAGTCACTGACAGCGTCTGACAACATTTTTTTTATCACATGTTGTGATTTTTTTAACTTTAAAAGATTCTATATGCTTAGTAACATAAAGTAAAATAAAAAAAGATATTGTAGATGCGTTTTTTCTAGCAATGCCTGTAGTGCATCTCCTGTGAAGATATAAGTTTAATCTACACTCAAATTACGTTGCGTATGTTTTTTACTCAAACAATGAACATGAAAGTGCATGAACAGCATTCAATATCTCATAACCACTTGTAAAAACAACATTATATCCTACCTGAAAACAATAGTCACAAATCGCACCGGATTTTAAACTGCAGGTAACTCCGGTAGTAATATGAAAAGATGGCTCACTGATCGCCTTCTTCAGTGTCAGGATCTCAGTACTCAGTACTCCTCATTTTCCATGTCACTTGAGTGTGCACCGTCGTCCTCATCGTGCAGTAGTCCGGCCTTTCTGAATCCATTAGTAATGGTTGATGTTTTAACACGGTTCCACACATTTAGGATCCACTGGCAGACTTGATTTAAAGCTGCTCTTCGCATGCGGCCTGTTTTGGTAACACTGCTTGTCATCCAAGCCTCCTGCTCTTCGTGCAGTGCAACTTTAAATGCCCGGTTGATGCTGATGTCCACTGGCTGGAGATACTTTGTGGTCCCCCCAGGAATCACAGCTGGAATGGTGTTGGTGCTCTTGATGGCAGCTTTTTCTGTTATGTGGGCTCTCATGCTGTCCATAATGAGTATTGCTTTTTATGTGTGAAAAAATCAGGCTGGTTGCTTTAAGTAGCACTCTCTAAGCTAATCCTTCATCAGGATCTCCATCATCCAACCTTTTTTGTTTACTTTTACTACGATGTCTTTTGAGAACTTTTCCTTTGGCATTCTCAGCTGCTTTAAAATCCCCATGTGATTAAGCTTCCCTCCGGATGCTGTGCAACTCAGGTAAAATGCGTTCTCTCGTGGCTGCTTGTTTTCAGTGTGATGGACGATTCACCTTTTTATTTGCAGTGCGATTGAGAAACAGGTCAAATTTGAGAGGTACTTCATCCATATTGATGATCTTATCTGACTCGATGGAGCTCTCCGTTATTTCTGTTTTAGTGAATATCTGGAATGATTCAAGTTTCTCCTCGTAGTCTGGAGGAAGCTGTTGCCACAGAGTTTTGCGAGCCCTATCTGTCAGGTCTTTTCTCTTCATGAATCTAAAACATCACGATGGTCCACCTTCTATTTTCATCTTGGTGGCGATGGCTTTTGCCTTCAGTCTGATTTGGACAGTAGAAACACTGCGGCCACCTGCTACGATTACCTCTGGAAGCTTTTGTGGTCTTTTTGCATTGGCTGAGTTCTCCATGCTGGCATTGCAACCTCCTCACCATTGATTAATTTATTCCTAGATTACGGGCAGCTCGATTTCCTCCTTCAACCGCCATAGTGATCACTTTTAATTTAAAAGCAGCATCATATGCTTTTCTTTGATAATTTTCCATGAGAATTAGTAGAAATGACTGGTTTACAATACCGGTAGTTGTGATAGTGCTCTTGATCGACCATACAATTTCATTGGACGTCTGTCTGGACCTCTCATCAATCTTATTGGTCTTCTGTTGCTAGGCAAAATCTTTTTTGCTGCCATGAAAAAAAAGCATAAATAAGCCGCACCGTAGTATGAGTCGCAGTGTTTTAAGTGTAGAAAAAAGTAGCGGCTTATACGCCGGAATTTACGGTAACTAGCTTTTGTTCTTTTTGGTACATATTAGTACTAGTTAGTGTTAACTATTAAATTTATGGCTTCTGTTATTTGCTTAAAAGCAATGAAGAATATATATTTTATATTTAGCTTTGATTGTAGGTGTCATTTTTGCTTATCGCTTTTGTTTTTCAGAAACAACCTGACAGTGTTTGACATGATGACTGTGAGAGGCTATGGGGCTAAAGAGCTGTTAAGAGTTGGAGGCAAACTGCCCGGCCCAGGAGCCTCTCTACGCTTCAATGTTCCTCAGTCAACTCTGATGGAGTGCCGTGATGGTAAGACCAATACTTGAACTTGACTGTTTAGTTGCATTCCTGTCATATTTTGGTGTTAAACGTTTTCTTATGTTGCAAGTGAGTAATATCAGTGTATGACACCAACAGGTCTTCGCACCAGTAAGCCTCTGTTCGCCATCAGAAAGAGTTTTAAAGTGGAGAATGCAGGAGAGCTTCCTATGACGGTCATGTCGATGAATATTAATGGACATAGGTGTCAAGGATTTGGATTTGAAGTGCTGCAGTGTCATTCATTCAGTCTTGAGCACAACTCCTCATCTGAGATTACCATTGCGTAAGTAGAATCACCTTTAATGTTTCTGATTCTTATCGCTTTCCTAAGTATCAAGCAACGTCGTACTTTCTACTTCTCATATCTCTGTTGTGCATCTTCCATGCAGCCTTTTTTCTGACCAGTTATTCATTTACATCTATATTTGTTGGGTCTATATTCTTTTTTGTAGGTTTACCCCAGATTTCACCTCATCCTGGGTGATCCGAGACCTCACTCTGGTGACATCACGTGGGACCACTTTCCCTTTCACCCTGAATGTGACACTGCCCCATCACATGTTGCCTCTATGTGCTCAGGTGGTTCCTGGGCCCAGCTGGGAGGAAACTTTCTGGGTAGTCACTCTAATATTTACCTGGTCAGTAACTATAATTTCTTTTTAAGTGCAAATATAAATTTCAATTACTTTTGATCATTAAAAGATCATCTCTTAGTTTTTGCTACTCTTTTTTTTTTGCAGCTTCTCCTTATTTGGTGTATGTCTTATGGCCTTCCATCAAGCGCAGTATATCCTCAGTGAGTTCTCAACACCCAGCATCAGAAGCAACCACAACTCCGTCCTGACACGCGACAGCAACCCGATCAATAATATCACACCCAGTGGAGTAAAGTATGTCAAGCATGGTTTTGTTTGCAGTAATTGTTCTTCACTATTTGTATATATGAAGGTAAAGTTCAAATACTTGACACGGCCTTTTGTCTTTCTGTTTGTGCAGTAAAACAAAAGGCAGTTGCAAGACATATGTGGACACCTGCCACACATCTGACAAAGGTAAGGGACGTGGCTCTCCGGCCTTGGCCAACAGCCCAGTCCCTCGACCTCAAACCTCAAAGAAAAGCTCGTCAACCATTCCCTCCCAACAGCAAAAGAAACACAAAGTATCGCTTTATTACACCAAATATAAATCCAACTCATCGACAGCTTCAACTGTCATGGATGAAGAGCATGAAGACCTGACACCAGAAGCTCCACTCACCCCAGACACGTGCAACAGCGACCCACCAGCTTTTATCAGCGAGCTGATTAAAGATAAATCCACAGACTTTAAAAAAGAGCTCCAGAGCACTATAAATGGTTCAGTTTCAGCCACAGTTATGTTTCCCATGGAAATGCCGGTTGGTTTCCCCAGTGACATCACACCATGTCCAGGATCAAGACCAGATTTATTAGTGTGCAAGGCTGTGGATATAAACTGCAACGAGCACTATGCAGAGAAGGTGGATGGTGACAAAAAATGCATTTCTGAGCTTGAGGTAAGGGAAGACTCATTATTTTTATGTAATTTACCATTTTTATTGCTCATTCAGATTTTTAGAAGCTAATCTATAATCTGCATGGAATGTAAATCCTAAATATGTCCTATGAAAAAAGAATTATCACTATTTTTACTTGTTCAGCTCAGAGATGATGGTAAAAGCCAGAAGAAGAAGACACAGAGTACAGAAACTAGCACTGCATTGGGGAATAAAGGAAAGAGGAATCGCAGGAAGGCCGATACTTCCAGGTAGTACATGCACACTTGACTGAAACACTATTTTATTGTAGTATGCATTTTCTCAGTGATGTTCCTACTATTGACGCTAATTTGGCATCCATCTTGGATCTTACCTGTACTCCAGCCAGTTAAAAACAATCTTATCAACTCTTGTCTTTTTTAATGTTCCGGCCCTTACTCTCGTTCTTTTCCATTCTTCCTCAAACAACGTCCCCTTGTATTTCTTTGCTGGATCAGCCATGTTTAACATGGCTGGTGTTTTTTTTCTTCCACATTTAATCGTGTGACTGGGTGTGTCTGAATGTGGACATTTTGCCCTAACCCCTCATTCACTACATAGGGCTGCACTACATAACACACTATAGTGCCCTCAATCTGCTGGTGATTCCAACACGAAACCCACTACTTTCTCCCTGTCGCACATCACGTGACTACCAGCTGTAACTATGGCAACCACAACGGACTGTAGCAAATCCAGTCTAAAATGTCTTATTTACTTATAATACATTTTAATTTTACTTTCTATCATATTTATTCAGTAGAAAATGGATAATAATAATCCTTTATAGTTTTTTGTTAAACGTTTTTGATATCTGTATCATTTCCGTCATTGTAAGCTCTGGCTTGCGATGCATTGTGGTCTATATTGACCCGTCTAGTGACTGTCGATGATCACTACTTTTCAAGATGCATTGTGGGTCATTTTGAGCGCACTACTTCTTTCCGAAAGTACATTTAGACACCCCTACAAAATGGCGTGAGCCCTATATTGGGCACTATGTAGGGCTTAGGGTGCACGTTCAGACACAGCCTCTGTTTCAAGCAAAACCCGCTTGCAACATTACTCAGTATCCTGTAAGGAAGTTTTGTAGTTCTATTTCTCAGCCTTGGGGTGCTGGGACATGCACATCGTAGATGTCACTGTGCCATTAAAAAAAAATGTAAGTTTTAAGGCTGATGGTTTAACTGTCGTCTGATCTTTATCATGTAGTTACAACTTTGATCTTTTACACGGAACATCATTTCTTATTGACTTGTTTTGCTGGATTTTACTGTGTTGTCTCCCCAATGACTTAATCTTTTGTGTTGTCATTGATTATAACTCTTCACTCAACAACTCCTCCCTTGCAAGCTTCTTCAAAATATTCATTGGGAGATCTCTTTGTGAGCTCGATGTATGTGAAATCAGCAAATCATCAAAAAAATAAAACCGTCTATTGTTTCTGTTTGTTTCGTGCTGTAGTGCTCCTGAGCATGTTTTAGTAATGCCAGAGGGGGAAAACGAGCCTGAGTGGAGAACAGGTGACCGTTATTTTAATGGAAGCCAAAGCCGGACCCGTTCCTGCAATGGCTTCAAGTCCGAAGCTCTAAAACCTGGACAGACTTCTGAAAGCCCTCTCAAACAGAATGGTGAGTGTCTGGCTGATACTAAAGCACAAGATATTTCATTAAATTGTCCCCATAAAGCTAATGGGATGTGAGAAAAAGCATTTCACTTTAATCTCAAAAGTTTTTCCTGATTCCTGGCAGGTGTGTGTCCTGTTCGCTCTCGCAGAAAGTGCACGGCAGAGCGGCGTGCAGGCGGCGTGTGTGAATCAGGCTCAGACTCTGGCAGCTCGTCTGGCAGTGTGAGGGCCAGCAGAGGGAGCTGGGGCAGCTGTAGCAGCACAAGCAGCATGGAGGGAGACAAAGATCACAGCACTCGAACACATGGCTGCGATGCCTTATCCAGAAAAAGTACGCAAGAGTAAAGCTTGTTACATACTACACGAGAAGCGAGAACTGAGTTCTTGGTCTTGAGGTTTCAAGAACAAAAGAAAACGTTCTTGTTCGGCATGGCATTCACACTCCACAAGAAGTTACCCTGCCGAGGTGTTCATATGGCCCACCCACTCTAGCATGCTTTATCTGCACGTCCAGCCACTGCTGAAACAGATAAAGGGCCGGTACTGCCGGTTTTCGACCAGGGTCCCCACTCTTACTCTGTTGAATTCGGCGTTTAACTTTGGCAAATTCGTCGCAAAGGTAGCGCCACTTCCTTCTGCAGACGCTTTCGTCAACTGATAGTTTTGGCTATTTCTTTCCACGAGTTGCTAGCCATGAGTGTATCTTTATAAGTTACCGGTTATAGACTCCGTCTACAGTATATGTTGTCTTCCGGCTTTTCCTGGTTACACCTCCTTCAAGTTTCTGACCAATCACAGAATACTTCTCGCAGCCCCTCGAGAAAAAAGTTCTTCCAACCCAGTGTGTTGAGAACTGTCTACAAATACGTCCGCAAGAACAAAATTTTCTTCTCGGAGCAAGAACAAGAACAAATTTCTCACTTCTCGTGGAGTATGTTGTAGCCTTAACACTACCGTTGCTTAGGAAACATCTTTCTTTGGGTTGCTATTGTATAAAAACAAGTTTCAAGGCTTTTCTGAGTAGGTGCTTAAAGTTCATCAGACAAGAACTGTGGGTTGTTTAACTTTTTTCGTGTTTTCCAGGGGATCCTATGCAGTACGGCGTCTACTCTGCAGACAGAGACTGCTATCAGACGATGAATGTGAATACTAACTACAAAGCTCTAAGGTATTTTAGTAAACAAACATGATGTTATTCTGTGTAGTTTGATGTTAATGTGTGGATTATACCACTTTTGTAGTGAGAAAATTGTGTGTGAGTTTTCTTTACTCACTATTTTATAAATAAATACATTTTTTCCTTATGTAAACTATATGATTCTGTCCTCTTCTGGTCAAGCTAGTAACTTTGCCTTTTGTCTGCTAAGCACAAACAGCCTGTACCATAAAGACGCATGCCAAAGTCCGGCCCCCGCACCATCTGGTTTCATCCCAAGTTTTGCCTCCATTACTGCAGGAATGGACAGGAACACGGGTAAAGATGGAAAATGTCACAGTAAATGCACACTTGATGATCAAGAGTTGAAATAAACGTTTTGGGTTTTTTTCTGTAGTTTCTTCCTGTGATTTCTGAGTTTTTCATGTGTTTCTCCAGACATGACGGGTCAGTATCTACCTGAAGAAACATGGTCCGCTCCATCCATCCCCCTCACCAATGAGTTCAGATACAACACCTCAGAGGCTCTGCCCTACATACCTCAACCAGCAGTCAGCGGATCATACAACGGGTAGGTGTTTGGAAAGCATCAGAATAAACTCTGCTGATAACAGCACCAACAAGTTTATTCCTTACACTGTAAAGAATTAAAAGTACTGATTTTGTTGCAAGTATGGGATTCTCCTCTACAGTTAAAATAACTATGAAAGAGTTTCTGACATCGAAAGGAACAAAAATCAGTTCAGATAGATTAGTCTTTTCTAACACATGCTCTAAAATTTCATACAGAGTAGCAACTGGCTGCTAACCAGCTGTGAAAGTTCAGTCATGCAGGTTTATGCTTTCTCTATGTTGTCATCTAGTTCTGCTAACTCGACACAAGAAGCGCTTCGGCCCATACTGGGTGTGGAAATGAGCTGCAGAAATGAACTAGTGCACGTTTACAAGTGTCTCCTGAAGACTCAACTCTTCTAAAAACGCTACCCTGCTAATTTATGAGTTTATTTAAAGAATGTGCGTTAAGCCACTCTAGATACAGGCCATGTAAACATGTAACTGATACGGTTGTGCTTTCTTCTTCAGGTTTACTTGGAGTAGTGTCAACAGTCATTGCAACAACATAGGTAAACACTCATCACTCATCTGTTCCACAAACATCAGATCAAATATTGATGAAAAGGGAAAAAGTACACACGCCCGGCCCGACTTTGAGTTGAAGCTGAGAACAGCTGCGTGTGGCACATCCTGTAGATTTCTCGGGGTTCAGTCTTTAGCATCTTTTTGTTGTGATTGTTTTTTAGGTAATGGAACATTTCCTAGTGCTTTTGCCAACCATGAAGGCCAGAACACACATGGTAATCAGACCAGTTGGAGCGAGGAGCCACCTCAGGAGTCGCACCCAACCTGGAACACCGCAGGCTCTGTGGGCAGCAAGGTGACACTGAAAAGATGTGATTGCTGTGAAACTGTGGCTAAATATAATCTGGTGTTGTTGGAGGGGGCTCCAAACAAGGCTCCCATTTAACTTGAATTGTTTTCCTTCGTTATCTAGCTGTAGATGATTTCTTCTTACAGTTTTCTGTTAATAAGCTACTCGTGCAGGCATTGTGAATAGTTAAAAGGCCAATCAGCAGAAATGTGTTATTTCTGGATTGAAGGAATTAAAAGTTGCTGTGTGAAGAACTAGAAATATAATTTCAGCTGGTTTGTATAGCATGACGTCACACAAACATATCTGTTGATCTGCAGCCCCATGTTTACTGGCCGGTCCGGCTGCACATTCATATACATCCATGTGCATTGTTTTCTCTTCCTTTTTTTTTTTAGAAGTCATTTATAATACTTTGCTCAGACTAAATAAATATGTATATTTAGGTTTACAATCTAAAATATTGTTACATATAAATAATGCTTAAATCCCTATATGCAACCTTGTCCAGGTTTCATCTGCCTTTTTTGTACTGCCAGCACTGGTCAAGGTTATGTTGTTAATGCTAAATAAATAGCCTCAAAGTCATTTTCACAGAGCAGATAGTTGACATTAAAGAATGGTCTGCATTGATATTATTAGTCTGGATTGTATTTAAGGTGTTAATGGCAACTTATTAGAAGAGAACAATGTGTCGCATTTATTGGGCATGTCAGAAGGTACGTAACCAGTTCTGCAAAAAGCTTCTCATGTGTCCACACACACTGACCTCAAAGAACAAAGTAACAGCTTTCCACACAAGGACAATGTTAGGTCAACAAACCATAGTTTCCTGTATACCCTTCTTGTTTTAAACAAGCATATTTCTAAAGTTTGAACATTATTTGCATACTCAACCTTTTTTCATCACTGCGCTCATTCAAAGATTCAGTTGTACAAATGTTAACATGCTGGTGATGTTTTTCTTCTTGTATTCTCTTGCATCTAGTTTTAAACATAAAAAGGAAATGCTAATATTAATACTTGGACAGGCAACGTAATCTTAAGCAGCACACGGCTGGTCTACTCAGTTTTTCTCTATAAGTAACACATAAACATCTGTTGTATTCCTCCTAATATGCACTAAATTGCTTTGTGATCATGTGAGGAACGAAGGCTTGTTGGATAACATTTGGTGTTAAAACATTATAGTTGCTTCTTTTGCGTTCCCTATGTGACCTAGCAACAAAACTTAGTTTCACACCGACTACTACCACTACAGACAGACAAAGAAGAGTTATCTCTCATATATTACCAAAAACAATGACATGAACATTATTTACATGTAGAAGCAGCCAAATAGTTGTTGCAGTAGACTTTTTTTTCCTGTGAATGGTGGAGAGAATAGGTATAGCAAAAGAAAAATTAATCTTTGTGAGGCTTATGCAACAATATTTAATAGAAATGCGAGTATACCTACAAATACATCATGTTAAGTCAAAAGGCCTCTGTGGAAAATTCTAAGTGACTTCTTTTGCTTTGTGATCTTAAAATACAGCTTAAAAAGTCCAGACTGTAGTGACTCTAATGTTAACATGAGGTTATACTAAACTGGCATTTAGTGAATACTGTCCATACAAGGAAATTCACTTTAACTTCGTAAATCTAGAAAAAATCTGGACTTGGAGTAATCACATGGAAATGATAAAGTAAACTGTGATTTTTAGCAGCAAAATTCCCTTGTTCTTTTTATTATTATTATTATTTAAAATGGGATCTTTAGGGATTTAACTAATTGAGCATCCGGGATGTAACGAAATGTGACAGCATTATGTAGTGATAGATTTCTGCAGAAGATGGTTATAAAGTTTTGTGGCTTTGTTAAAGTCAGTGAGGCAGAAAGGTCATTTTATAAAAGTGGAAAAATAGAGGGAGGTTGTCAGCGCAGGAACAGATGGTAGCACAGCGTAGTGACGGGTAAGGTTAAAAGACATCAGAGAAGTGTGCAGCTCCACACACTATACTGCTTATAGCAGCACAGCATCTAACGTCTTTACTCCCTTTATCCTCCACAGCCATACTTCTCTGGTACCCGCAGCCTCTCCCCCATGTCCAGTCTGTTTGGATCCATCTGGACTCCCCAAAGTGAGCCTTATCAGAGCCATTTCCAACCTGAGCGATCAGCGCCAATATCTCCCATGTCACCCATAACGCCAAACACCCCCCCACCACATTCTCCCTTCAGCCGGGAACCACAAGGGACCTACGGGCCAGTCCAGTACTCCAGCTTCAATCCATTCGGCCCGCACATGAACCTGGACATCTGGAACTCTTCATCAAACCGCAGCTCCAACTCCCAGCTCTCCAATGACTCCGGCTACTGCGGAGATGTTTAAGAAAAATACAGATCAGAAGAGCGTAAAGATAAATGCAAACATATAAAACATGTAAAAGAAAGGAAATAAAAATGAATGTTCTTTTATCAATAATGGGGAAAATGTGAATATTTCTTTTATGTTCCAGATTTCAGATGTTAAACGTTGTGACAGGTTAAACATTTGTTGTATATTTTTCTAGATGTTTTGCAGTTTTGATTCTAGAAAATAAAAAAAAAGTTTTGTACTTGAAGAGCGGTTGTCGTCTTTTAAATGTCATTTTTCAAAAGTTAAGCTGTTTTCTGTTAATACTATGCTCCTTTCTTGGCATCCCTCTGAAATGAAGATGTGAATTGTTCATTTGAGCCCAAAGTTAAATCATTACTGCTGCGTCTTTAGCCGATTTCAGTTCAGATTAAATCATTTCCATACTGTATATGAGACGTGTCCATCATCAGGACCACATGGGACATGTTGCCGTACACAACCCACACAGTAAAACACATGCTCAGTTTATATTACAAGAAGGAAACTTTCACAACTAATTGTATCAAGCACAGATTTTCCTGCAATGACAGGTTTCACAGTGAAATTTCCTGCAGTTGGACTAATTTATTAAAGGTATGTTGCTGTTATTTCCAACAAACTGAAGGTCAAAGCGTTCCAGCAGCCAACTATATCCTGGCTCTGTGTTTTCCTTTTTATGGATTAGGTTGTCAAAAAATTACATCCTGCTTTTTGATTTATTGTGAACATTAATTTCAGAAACTAAACTTCTCCATGATGCCGAATATAACTAAACACACATCAAATGATTCCATTATGCGTTTTAGAAAAAAACAAATCATCCTGACACAAGTTATAAATGCAAACAGGCTAAATTGAAGTTACTTTTGAAGGTATCAAAAAGTCGTTTTAATCATGTCATACTCTTCCAAATGTCACCTAAAGTATGAAAATGAAGTCAGTGAGCAAGTTATTAAAGGGTTTCTTGTCAAAACCAGGGATTTAATGTAAAACATGTTTGTAAATATGTATGTTTGTAATTCATTGTGGCTAATTATGTTAATAAGCCTTTACTCAAACTTAAATGTTCAAATTTATATTACCAAAGTAATTTTATCAACTCTTGTTGTTTGCTGAAAATGCTCCTGTATTATAGTCTAAACAAATGCCAATTTAAAAAAAACTATTCAGTCGATTCTAAATTTCAATCTTTGCAAAAGTTTATGTAAATCCTCTACATGTTATTAGTAATATATGACATGCAAGACGATTCTAAGTTAATGTGTGTGTGTGTTTCCTGTGTGTCCATGTGCTTGTGTGCCTAAAAGCGTGTATAATTCACTGTCAGACTCTTGAGAGCTGACATATTGCTGCTATTGATTTTTAGCCATAAAATCAACACAGAAGCCTGGATACTGATGACAGGCAGGCCAGGGGAGTTAATGTGTCCTGATAACACACACGCACATCTATTAATGCTCAACCTGCACATGCGACTTATCTAAATGTGGATAAACACGCCACGTATTTATTCTACAACAGACACGTTTGTATGTTTATTTATTTTTTATTACACATTATTTTAGGAAGGCCTTTCCTCAACCTACTATTATTTATATAGTATTTTTCAAACAAAGGTGCAGCACAAATTACAAAAACATAAAGATGATTTAGAAACGCAATTTTATGACTTAGTTTTTATTGGAAGATCTGCTGAGAATGAAAGACCGGGAACAAAAATAATTAAAAGTAACTGCCTTCAAAATAATATAGTCAGCTGTGATATAAAACTGTCGTCCTCATAAAGAGATGATTAAGAAGTTGTCTTACAAGTTCTTTTAAATGGTTTTTATTGACTGACAGAAATACCTGTATATAAATTTGCACGTAAACTAGTCCCTAAAATATTTATCAACCATAACCTTTTATCTGTTTAGTGTTAAATGTGGCGCTTCCCTCCAGTTCTGAGGATTTCTTCATTCTCCATTATAAGGGTTGCATTGTTAGTCGAATAGCATGCACTTAAAAACGCAACTCTGAAATTGCATTTCTAATGTTCTGAGAAGTGCATTTGTGATCATATGGTAGCTGAGTTTGGTGTTCCTTGGCTAATGACGCTTCAGAGTGTTGCCCCTTTAGAAGTCAAAACAGCGTAAGATTTGATTTCATGCTCTTTTATCCTTTAACTAGCCTGATAACAAGGACAGAACAAAGCAATGATGGGTTTGTGTGCATGTGTGTAGCGACTCTCCATCATCCCTTAGCAGTGGATCCATTAGCTTCAGACCCCCTTCTTGGTTGCCCGGTGATAGAGTAAACAAGGGTGTTTGACCAGTCCTTCATGCAAATATTTGTTTTGGAAGCTGCTTCATCCAACAGGAGACACTCATCTGCAGCCATGTGCTGAGGTATATATACAGTAAGAATCCTGCTGGACCAGTGTCACATATGCACACCCACCAGTGACCGGATACAGACTGAACAGTCATACTTCTCAAGGTCTTCTCAAGGTAAACCAACTTTTTCAAACTGCACAGCGTATGTTTTTCTTTAAAAAGAGCAAGCAAAGCACATCTGAGCTGTTTGATTCTTACTTTTGTCCTTTTTTCGTGTCTCCACAGAGTTTTATCCAAGATGGCTACCGGCATCATAAGGAATTTCCTCATCCAGTCTCCAAATTCAACTTATTTTCCCATGATTTTCCAGTGCTCTCCCTGTCATGAAAATGAGGACAAGAAAACAGAAGCAAAGCCAGAGGGGACAGAAGATGAGGAAGAAAGAGAAGAGGAGGAAGATGAGGAATGTGAAACTCCAGAGGATGAGGAAGAGTTTTTAGACGGGTTTCTTTTGAACCCTGGACACAACGTTTTAGACATGACCAAGCAGCTGCTGAGATTTGCTGACATCATCAGCCGTGATGTGCAGAGGTACTTCGGTCGCTGTTCTGATGATCGTGAAACTTGTGACATCTACAGTGACTCTGTCTCCTTGACGACCAGTGGCCGTCTGCGTTACTATGATGATCTTTTGAGAATCGCAGAGTCAGGAAATCCCGAAGAGCAAGAAAGTAGCCTTCTCCCTTGTGCTGATGATCAAGGAATCAGTGTTACAAATGGCAACGGCAGTCTGGGGCCCCTAGCCGAACTGTTTGATCACAGGGGCCTGAGTCAAGGCAGAGGTCAACCGATGATCAAACGGATTCTCCCAAGTAGTTTCTGGACTGAGCCGATGGCCTGCTGCTCTCTGATCAGTTTTAGCAACACACCTGACATCACACACGCTAACAGAGGCACACCTACACAGGGCAGCATGCAACCCGGCAGTAACAGACACATGCATGGCAATCCTCTCACACACCACATCACACACACCATCGACAGCACACAGCTGGACTTCAGCGACCTGCTGGCAGACTGGGACCCACATCCAGAGTTCAACCCCTCACTGACAGAGGACACACACATGCAGCATTAAACAGAGCCACCAGCTGGGACTCACATCTCAGGGACTCAGCGGTGACAAAATTATTTCATAAAAAACTAAAAAAAGACAAAAAATAAAAACAAATGTGTTTATTTTCAAGGTTGATTCACTGCTTCTTTGTCTCTTTCATTTGTTATTTAAATGCTATCCAATGTATCAAAGAAAACACTTTTTAAAAGATGTTTTAGCTTACAAAGAAGATTTTCCATTTTTAACAAATGTATTTTAATCCCACATTTTCAGTTACAAAACTCTTTAGTTGAACTATTTCTTGGGTACGTCTAATATCATTAATGCATGTGGCAGCTGGTGCAATAGAACACTTACAACTAGGAAAACAGCAAAGCACACAGTTCTTCAGCTGCTAGTCATCTCTTGAACTCATTTCGGAGTGATATCCAATGTATCAAAGGGAAATTGTAAAATTTAGAAGTAACAATGATGATTATTATTTATAGGTCAAATGACTGGAAATAAAGGAGGAGAGCAGTTCCACAAGTAATGCATTACAGACTTTTTGATTAAAGTAAATATATTTAATATTTTGTCTTTAATTACCTTCACAAGAACGGTTGATTTTTTTCTGAGAATGGGTCTTGCTGTAAGTTAAATTCCACAACATTTTGGGATTGATCTGGAAGAACTGTGGACAGAGGAATCTTCAAATGATTTATTAGCACAGTGAGAAGGTTATTTTATGCAGCATTATTAATAACCAAAACCATTATGCTCTCATGTTAAAATAATTTGGAAAATATACAAGAGGTGGGTCATATCTCTTGTATAGAATATAATAATATTATGGTAAATTCACTTTTATACTTAATAGCTAAATTTAAAATATATATAACTCATGTGTTTGACTTACATTTCATGGAAATATGGGGGAATTGAGCTGCTGATGTATTTTTATATTTATTTAAAACTAAATAAAAGTCTGAACACAGAATTGGTTGATGAGATCATTCAGTAAATAAATCTGGTTATTTTGCACATGATGAAAGAACAGCTAACATATCTGGTCTGTATTTAAAGGTATGTTTTAATAATGAATTTTTCTAATAGTATGAAAGAATAAAAAATGAATACAACCTGACAGGTTGGAAATCACAGCGTAGGTGGAAATGAGTTGCTTGTAGGAAGTCTGCGCTCTTGGAGAACTTTTATAGTTTGACTTTTTTTTCCAAACACTGATTACAACCTCAACTGATTTATCTTTGTTAACTAATACATTTCTTTTCCTTTGTCTCATTCAATCAATCACTATTTGTCTTAAGATGACACAGATACATAACTCTACATCACACTGGATGTACGTCATGGATCAATAACAATGTAATTTGAGCCAATCTTGCTGCCATGCATGAAGCCTTCACAGCCTAAACATTTGCTATAGGCTCCATTTCCAAATTTTTTAATGATCATCCACAGGGTAATTTATATTTCATTTATGATATTACTTCTAGCATATTAATAAAAACTTGCAAAAAGGTCAAACCAACAACAACAATAAAGAAACCTCCTTTTAATACTTGTTTTGGGCATTCAGAATGATCCATCCATCCCTGCACTTTCTAGAGGTTATAGATGTCTCCGTCTTTTGCTCTGAAATACCTATTAAAAGTTTTGTGCAGACTTTAACATGCGCAAACATATAACACAATTAAAAAAAAGGTGAACCCCTAACCTCTAATGCAGCAGCATGTGTTTTGTATTTTTTACAAGAGCTAAACATGCCATAAAGTGGCCATCAGAGGACACTGCACTTGCATTGAGGAGATCCCTAAAAATGGCTTCATACTGCGAAAAACAGAATTAACTTTGTATTAGTTACATTCATTTCAGTCAGAATTTTGTTATTACAACTTAAACAAAACTTTTTTTCCAGCTTTAATAAAAGAAAATATGTTCCATCTGTTTAATTTTAAACTTGTTCTGAGATAAAAGGAAAATGTAAATTTCTTGAAATCCCCCTGTTGATATCACTATGACTGTTTTTAGTGAAATGAGAGTCTGATAAGCAAAATGAGTAGTGAAATATTAAGGGATGCACAAATGCTACCACCTGGTGGGTGATGGGGTTTATATGAAACAAACAAAACTAAAAAAACAAGAAAAAAGTTGTATATGTATAATAAATTCTGAAGCCACAGAAGTCAATAAGCCAGTTTAATTACATCCAAATCTACATGGCAACGTTTCATTGGTTTATGTATACTGGAAAGAGTCCTCTACAAGCGTAACTTCTGATTGGATAAGAGAGAAGACCAGTAACATTTCGACACACACACTCTCTAGCTGGGATAAATAAACGCACAGACTTTTAGTGACACATGTACTAAAGGTTTATTACACCTGGTTGGAAGTGCCAGCACAGCTCACGCAGAAACACAGACATGAGGACCTGCTGGCTTTTGCCTATAACGCTATTGGCCCTGCTGCTCTGGGCCTCCTGCATCCAGGCCAACGACTCAGAAGACAACCCCGAACATCACACAGACACAAAAGAAGATGCAGAAGAGGAGAAAACAGAGGAGACTTCAGGAGAAGAAACAGAGGAGGTACCAAAAAAGGAGAAAACAACAGAGATAGAAGAAGAAAACCATGTCATGGTTCTTCACATCAACAACTTTGAGAGAGCTCTCAGCGAAAACAAATATTTACTTGTTGAATTCTGTAAGTATTCAGTTGGTTTCAGGTGTGAGATTGTGAATGAACACATTGCTTTAAATGGTGATCAACTGTATGAAAAGATATCACATGTTATGTGAGACATGATAGTTTAGAAATGTGGTGGTTTTTGCCACAGTTAACACCAGTAAGGACATATGCTGAGCTGAAAGGGGTTGTCACTAAGACTTTGGAAAGTGTAACAAGTCATTTTTTTGTTAATTATTTGAAAATATCATTTTAAAACACACAAGATAAAATGTCAAATAATAATTCTTATTTCAAATGCTTCAGCATGTATAAAAAAAAAGCAGAAAATGCGAGCGAGTTGCTAAGGATGACCTGGTTCGCCATGAATAGCTGACTTAGTGGGTTATGAATCTTATTTTGACCACAAAAGAAATGTAATATTTTCCTTCTTCAGTACTTTCTGTAAAAAGAAATAAAAAGCATTGAGGCATTACTATAGGAACAGGCAAGCCTGTAAACACGTGGTCCATCTTGTCCAGGTGTTGTCCTGGTGCAACTCTCTCACAGATGAGCTCAGCTTTATGGGAGGACACGTTGTGACAAAGAAAAGGGCAGAGAGGATGGAAACTAAATCCAACTGCCATTTCTGCTATCAGCTGCTGATTTCCATGTGTATCTGGACTGATTGCTTTAGGACTCTCACAGTTAGAATCCATTAACTTGGATTGTTAAAGCTAGAAATGTGTGTGTGTGTGTGTGTGTGTGTGTGTGTGTGTGTGTGTGTGTGTGTGTGTGTGTGTGTGTGTGTGTGTG
>JBAMHX010000005.1:14758426-14773581 GCA_037177515.1 Pseudomugil tenellus
CGTACAGTTAGGGATAGTCTAGCTGGACATCCCATGATGCACTGAGGACTTCCAATTATTATCTCTGCTGCTTATTTGCCATGTATTGGACAGTACTGCCATCATTAACCTATTTCTCTTTTCTCTGCAGGTCTTATTTCTCCTTTTTTGCAGGTTTTATTTCTCATTTCTTCCTTTTTTTTGCAGGTCTTAGTTTTTATTTTATTTCTCTGCAGGTCTTCCTGTATAGAAGCCACAATCTATATTTATCTGAGTCAAGGCAGATAATAATAATAATAATACATTTTATTTGTATCGCACTTTATATTTCTGGAAAATCTCAAAGTGCTACAGAAAGGGGCCAATAAAATACTAGTTCAGGGTTCAGGGCTGCCTTACATGATTTGGGTTCTGCTGGAGGTTTTGCCTCCCTGTTACAAGGGAGTTTTCCTTCCCACTGTCGCCCTATGCTTGCCCAGGATAGGAGATTGCATCGAATCTTGATAAAAGTCAAGATTTGATACAATCTAGCTGGTTCCCTATGTAAGGCTATTTTTTTTTATTTGGCCGATCTCTGTGAAGCGCCTTGAGACGACATTGTCGTGAAATGGTGCTTTACAAATAAAGTTGAATTGAATTGAATTATTAGGACCACAACAGTCATCCAAATGAACATTTTCAGTTGTAAAATGAAAAATAGGAAGAAACCTTTATTTTAGTAAAAATGAAAGCAGTATTGTTGAAAGCAGTATTTACATAAATATTCAAATTTAATCAATTTTTCACTGAGATTTGCAGTTTTAAAAAAAGCTCCCAAGTAGGATATGAACCTTCTGAGCCACAGAGCTAAGAAAACATACATTTCAAAATAAAATGGCTGTTCTTCTTCTCAAGAAGTCAAAGTGTAACCTTCTCAGTATTTATGCGTACAGCCCACAGGTTTAAGTTCAGTTTCTTATCTTACATAAATGTAACCACTCGCATTATGATGTCCTTGAAGGTTCTTGCAGGCAGTATTGTGCATATAAATTTCTACATGCCTCAAATATTTTATGTTGGTGTCAAACACATTTTAGTCTGGTGTTAGGCTTACCAGTGGATAATGACCTAATACATTCTGGTATAACATATTGGTTTCTTTTGTAATTCATTTTGTTGTTGCTGCTGTTATTGTAGCTTTTCCAGTGTGACACCCAAGATGATGGTTAAAAAAAATGCAATAATGCAATAAGACTAACAGTATAGAAAAAATTCTGCTGTTAAATAAATCCGTTTTGGCCCTTAAACTAGAATAAAATGCTTTACAACATCACATTATCACAGCCTCTAAACTTATTTATGAAATTAAATTATCTTTACAGTATCATTTTGTGGTTACAGGACTTTAAAAACTATAATTAAATTGCCTATAAACAACCAAATTACCTGAGTAGCTGTATCCACAGAGTGTCTCTAGGCCAGTGGCAGAATAAAGGGAGCATCTGAGTGGCTGAACGTAGCTGTCGCTGGGGAGAGACAGCATGCGTCCCATGCTCAGCAGGTTGCCATGGGAATACTCCTCATCCTCAACTTGCACCTGCCACATGAGATGATGACCGCTGTCACTATAACTGTCTTCCCCAACACTTCCTCTTCCTCTATGTAGCATTGTTAACCGCCCTAATATGTTACCTGTACAGGTGTGTCTGCATTCAGCTCCAGGTCCCCACATACAGATGTGGTGCTAAGTCGACGGTTGGCTTCCTCTCGCTCCCTCTCTCGCTTCTCCTCCATCTCCCTCCTTTCCTCCATCTCCTCCAACTGTGCCTCCTTGTTGCTTTCTTCCAGATGCTTCATCAGAACAGCAACAACTACGTTAACCAGCACAAACTGAGCCGTGAGGACGAAGGTGACAAAGTAAACGGGAGAGATTAAAGGCAGGTAGGTAAGGCAGTGGCCATCATGTGGGCGACACTCACGTAGTGTGTCCTGTATAACAAAAGCAAGAAGAGAGAGATTAAGCAATTATAATAAATAACTCTATCTGATGCAGAACATTGTAGTTCATCTCCTCTCCAACAGGGGGAGATGCAGATCTGAATATGATCTAAGACCTTGAGCATGCCACAGAAGAGTAATACACCCTGTAATGTCAGCAGCTCTTAGTGTGTCATAAAAACAGTGATCGCCTCTCTGCTTAATGCTACACCAGCCTCTTATCTGATGACACGCATCATGTACTCACACACAAACATGCACTCTATGGTCTATCTGTCTTTTTAAACATTCCCAAGGAAGACATAGAGAGCTAACCTTCATTATCCCATTCCAGTTGTCCCCAGTGGACACCCTGAAAAGTGTGAGGAAAGCCATGCCAAAGTTGTCAAAGGTTGCGTGGCGACTAAGACCCTCACATGGGTTCTCGTCTGAACACTCTAAAAGAAGACGAAGAGAGTTACAGATAGTAAATGTGAAGGAGGAAGACAAGGAGGGAGAAGAGAGTTGTGTGCAGATTAGAGCACCGATTGACATAATTAATGTGTGCAAGTCAACAAAATTTCTTCGTGTTATGCAATCCACAAACATCTCACCAGAGTCAGCTGAGGCATACGCACACATCTCACTTCAGAGCCGTGCACGCACTTTCGCACATACCTACACGTGCATGCACACACACACACACTAACCCAGTTTTCCAAAGAGCTCAACTCCCAGAGCTGCATAGATGAAGAACAGCAACATGAAGAGTAGACCCAGATTCCCCACCTAGACAGAGACATTACACACACACATACACACAGATATATACGTTGTGTGATGCACAGAAAAATAGACATGAACAGTATACATCAAGAGACGCAAACAGATAGAAAGAGCCTATAGACAGACATCTATACTGTATTAGAATGATGTTTTGTACTTCTAAGTGTACAAAACAGCCATTAAAAAAAACTTGAGTATAAATTGTGTTTTGAAACAAATCCACAACATCACTCCACCCCAGTGAATTATAAACACGCTTGTCTATTTTGATCATAAAACCATTCACACTTAGCTTTCCTTGACTTGAGTTAAAGGGGATAGAGATGTTTAATCATATGATTGATGGGGAAAAAAACACTCAGACACCACTCAAATGAAACTGGTTTTGATCTGACGTAACAATGATTCCCTTCAAAGACAACTTTGTGTGTTGGCAGGCAGAAAAGAAGGATCATCGATATTTTTCAACACTACTGATGTGCTGAAATACCTGCATAAAGGAAAACAGGATTAAAGAGTAGGGCTGGGTAATTAATCGAATTTCAATCTCAATTACAATCAACAAAAAATAAAATAGTTCAACTATTTGCTGCTTCGCAATTCGTGTTTTCAGTAGCAATTTAAGCGAGTTGCCTGTTTGCAACAAGTAACTTGACAAATCCAGGTCCCAGATCTCAGTCACAAGCAGGACCAGGATCACATCCACTATCTGGAAGGCACCTGTTAACATTAAGAACTCTGCAGGGCCGACAGCATCGGTACTTTGTGGAATATCTCAAGAACGTCATAACAACACTTGATGCGGTAAATTGATAGCTTTATCATACTGTTTGGGTGAACTAAGCTGAGCTCGGGACATTTGTAGCCTTTCCAGAAGGCTTTTAATCCAGCTGTTAAATGTGGCGGGAACTTAACGGCTGGGACATAAATTCATGTTATTAAAGTTAATGGATAATCGGGTTAAATAATCGAGATCTCAATTTCAGCCAAAATAATTGTTATTATAAATTTTTCCATAATCGAGAAGCCCTATTAAAGAGCGATGCTGCAAAGACACTTTGAAAACGATTTTTTTTTCATTTGTTGCAGGTCAACATTAGAAACAGTTTTCAAACCTTTCATATTTATTTGCATAATCTATTTATTTCCTCTGCATAGATTAAAAAGAATTCAGACCCAGGGGGCAAGTCCTAGTCTGTCCGTATCTGCTTCTCAGGATCAGATCAAGACATTTTCTATATGAGTGATTTGGACTGACAAGAGTATTGCAGGTGACGTCATATCCGATCTGTTCCACATGTCATCTGGGGACACACGGCTCTGCTCAATCACGTAAATCCAATTGTCTGTACGTAGTGGCATATTTTGTTGTGTGCAGCTTGCAGCACACTGATAACACATTATGGATTTGGAAGCATCCAGCTTCAAAAGAAAATAAAGTGCTTTGTTGTTTCTTTGTGTTTGATAAAGTATGCAAACCAGCTCATATATTTACTTAGAGATATTTGGGAGGAGAACAATCCCAATAATTTTGCAATAATACATCGATCTGGACACTATTTAATAGAGAGAAAGACAAGATAGTTTATTTTACAGCATGAGAGCTGCTTCTGACCTGTGGCAAAGCTTGCATCACTGTATCCAACAGAGCTCTCATTCCAGTGGCCATCTTCAGCAGTTTCAGCGCTGAAACAGTGCAAAGCGTCAGATCCTACAGCTTATGTATCAGACTCTTTGTGTTTTGACGTGTTTGTGTCCCTGTGTACCTCGCGTTATCCTAAGGACCCTCATGATGCGTATGATAGTGGGATTGATGGGTAGGGAAGCACTCAGATCTATTTCCTCCAGCGTGATTCCCATGATAGACAGTAACACAATGGCAAGATCCAGCTGATTCCACCTTAACACACACCAAAACAATTTCACTTTAACAAAGGATGAATATTTTTCATGCCTTTTGTGTTCAAGTGAGAGCGATTACCTTTCTTTGAAAAAGCGGCGAAGGCCGAAAGCAATGAGTTTCAGAATGGCCTCGATGACAAAAACCAGAGTGAAGACGTAATTGCAGTACTTCAATATCTCCTCCAGGTACTGCAGGACACACACACAGACAAAAAAAACAAAACAAAAAAACACTGAGGTTGCACCGTACCTCCACATAGCACTTCATTATTATGGTTCTAGGACAGGTGGTAGTAGGAGTTGCCATGGTTACCTGAGGCTGATTGTAATGTTCCATGCTCATGGTCAAAAGGTTTGTAAAGATGATGATGGTGATAAAGAGATCTAGGTAGTGACTGGTGCACAAGGTGTGTATGGATTTGCGCATTGGGGAATAGTCAGCATAATATGGCTTTTCCAGGGCCCCTGCAACACACACACACACACACACACACACACACACACAGTCATTAAAACGCTTCTGTGAGAAAAATATGATATGGACTATGAAGTCACTAATGAAGTTGGTGCCAAGTGGCACTCTGCTGAGCATGTGTGTTCAGACTAAAAAGTGCCACCTCAGGAATTCATTCCTATCCATCACACACTCATACTCTTTCGGTGGCACCTCAAGGTGTCTTTGGGCAAAAACCCTTGCTGTCTGCTGCCAGACAGTTAACTAAGAGGAAAGCACTACTAGAGATTATACTGCAGAAAAGAGAGGACAGAGTGAAAATCAAACGAGGAGCTGCACCAAACAGATATAAAACAACCTTTAAAATGTCTTTTAAATGTCTATCAGGACATAATTTTAACTTAAATTACATGTTCATGTAGAAAACCGTGTGTAGTATTACAAGTAGATCATATTACCAAGACTATGCAGGTATACCTGTTTAATGCGAGTTCCTTTGATCTAAATAAATATTGTCATAAAAGTACACTGTTGGAAATGTAGCAACTTCAAAAAAGATACAGCAACAAGACTCCATCTTTCCCTTATCACCTGCAGGGAATGTTATAGTAACTGCACAAAACACACACGCCAACCACTGTGGTGTACGGTAGAAAACAGGAGGGAACCATCCCCATGTTTGGACACAAATTACTAATTGCAAACAAACACGGTTAAACATACCTCATTATGTTTTGCCAACTGCTTAGCAAATAATTTTCATGTGAGATCTAACAAGCCACCAAAGGAAGCCAAAACCCTAGACAACTGCTCTGCCACCTTTAAAAAACTAATGAATCAATTAGCGTTAACCCTTTTAGTGCCGGAGTTTATATTGTAAATGAGAAAAATGTTGATTATAGAAAAGATTATATAATGACTCATTTGTCATTCATTTATTTTTGTTTTTAATTGAAGAAGCAAAGATCAGACAGAATTGCAGGAATGTTTGTCTATGCATGACTTTGTGATACACCAATTACACAGATGCACACGTAATGACGTTGAACTAGCAAGTTCTCTGAGTCTTTTACTAACCATGAAAAGAAAAAAGACTGCCGACAAGTCTGGTGACTTTTATATTATTGGAAACTTTTGGTGACTGGTGTAAAAACTTGTGTTTTTTACTTTTTCTGCCACGAGTACTATGTAATAAGCTGTTTAATTAAGCTCTTTAATAATTTCACTTACTGAAATCATACGACATTGTTATACAGACATTGTGTACTATATCATTATATAAAGATATGATATCAAATTACTTATATAGTTAAGATGGAGTCACAAAGCACCCTGACTTCTCTGTCTTCTTATTTAACAACACAATTTATAGTTTGTACAACTGGATAAATGACTGAGCACTGCTTTTAAGTTACAACTGCAAGGAATTGCAGGCTTTAACTATCTCTTTTTCCGTAAAGGATGCTCTAATATATCCTATGCTAACGAGATGATGAAGGGTTGCATTGGAGCTCCCTTTTTTTTTAATTATTTGCACGAATCAAATGGTTGGTGTCATAACTGCTGCTCAGATGCTTTATAGGTAGTTTTACCTCAGTTACTAATTTGTTTATCTGTTTATGACAGAGAGCAAAAAAATGTTGGATTCTAATTTCTGCTTCTACTTTGAAGTTTGAAGTAAGATAAAAAAGACTAAAATCTAGTTTTGCTACTAAATCCCTTCAATAGAAAAGGATGTGATATGAGAGCAGAGCTGGGAACTCAGCCACACTTTTATCAATGAGTCTCCCCAGTTTTCTCACTTCTCCTCCTTTTCTCCAATCGCTTTTGTCGTTTCTCCTCCCTCAGCCGGGCCTCCTCCTCCTCCTGCTGCTGGCGACACTTGTGAAAGTTTTCCACCACTACACCCACAAACATGTTGAGCACAAAGAAACTGACAATGAGCAGGAAAGAAATGAAGAACAGCAGCATCCAGGGGTTGTTGTTTCTTATTGGCTGCAGCAGAAGACAGTAAGGAGAAAAGAAGAAAGTGGTTTGGAGATGAATTGTGGGAACAGAAGGACCAAAGAGTGACAAAAGTGGGGAGGAGTGAAGATGAGAAAAGGGAGAGCATAAACAAAGAGACAATGTAAGTCCTGAGTCAGCAGTGAAACTGCCAGCATGTCAACTCAGAGCTATTCATCTATCTACCTTTTTTCTTTCCCTACACTTCCTCACATATTTTCTGAAATATTTCTCTTTTTTCATTCAAACAGATATGATCAAACGTGCCTGAAACACAACATTTACCATTGAAAAGGATTTCTACACTTCCCTCGTATTCATTCCTTATTCATTGTCCCATGTGACTGTGTGTCCTCACCTGCTGGTCCACCCCAACAGCATCTAGGCCGTCATACATGATGCTGACCCAACCGTCTTTACAGGACAGCACAAAGAGTGACATCAGCGCCTAGACGAATGAGACATATGTAAGTCAGTGCCATGCTAGAATTCCGTTTGTGTGAGCAGGTGCCAAACATAGACATGTGGGCAAGTAACAAACCTGTCCCAGGTTATCAAAGTTGTATTTCCGCCTGACCCAGCGGTAACCAGCCTGCAGACACTCAGTTTTATTGGTGATTTTCGTGACATTAAATCCATCACAGTGGAAGAATTTTCCTTTAAACAGCTGCACACACAAACAGGTTGAGTTCACAAAGCAGCAGATAGCAGTACAACCTTAAGTACATGTAAACCAAGAATCATGAAGCGGAGATAAGAGTGCTTTGTAGGTGTACAGTGAATTAGGTGTACAGTAAACAGCCTGCAGAATCATTTCTGCACTGAAGATTTCCAAGAACAATCTGGCCCTGCTTGCACTTTACCAAAAGCAACACATTGTTTTCACATTAGAGAATAATCAAGAGATGGTGTGTTTTCAGCAATGCATTTATGTGGATTTATGAGGGACTCCTCTCCAGTGCTCATGTTAAAAGAGTGTGTTTTAGTAAATATCTGCAGAGATGAAAACCAGTGTAGAGAATTGTAGGGATTTCAGAACTGACTGACTTTGAGCAAAAACAATATAGTTCAATAAATATTTTTCCACCTAGTTGTTCTTCAACCTTGCCCAATTCAAACATCATTCAAAAAGTATTAGCACTTTTTTCTAAAAGCAAATTAACCATTTTTTTCTTTTATATGATGTTTGAAGACTCTCAAGGTGAAAATTAATAAAGTTTGAACAGACGTAACATTTTCTGTAGTTACCAAGTAATTTACAAAATGGCCATCTATGTTCATGTTTATGCATTTTAAAAAGAACTCGTCTTTGATAAAGTTTTAATAAATGATTAATAACTGATTTAATTGAATTAACTATATAAAGATTCACATTAAAATCTGCCTTACAAATACCTTCTAAGTACAATTCTAATATTGAACCATTGTTTTTTTTAATGACTTCCAGGGACTATGTTGCATAATCAGCAGCTCATTTGCATTTCCTCCTGATTCTTCTTTTCACTTTTTATTCCCCGTAGCTTTTCTGATCCGTGCCCCATTTATTTGAAACTACTGCAAAAATCAGTGTCTTCCAGTAAAAAACAACACGCTTTAAGCTACTGGTTAGAAATGCATTAACTGTGTAAAAAGACAAGTGTTATCTTCAAATGGCACAGAATGAACAGGGATAAATCCTGTAAATATTCACCTGCACACCCAGAATTCCAAATACAATGAAAAAAGCACAGCAGATGAGCACAATATTCCCAATTGGTCTGAGTGATGTGATCAGAGTCTCAACCACCAGTTTCAGACCTGGAGCCCGACTTATCACCCTGCAACATAAAGAAACACACTCATATAGCCAAGCCAAGTTAGTACTCCAGAATATCAATAGGATGAACACAAGTAAAGAAGGTCCTGCACTCTACCTCAGTGGACGCAGTGTGCGAAGCAGACGAAGGACCCTCAAGATGCCAAAGATTCGATTACCACCTGCTGACGCCATGGAAACCAGGATGTCCACCAGTGACACAAACACCAACAGGCCATCTAAAACATTCCAGCTGCTCTGGAGGTACACACCGTTTCCAAAGTACAGGCCCATCGCCACCACCTTATCCCCCCCAACACACACAAAGCCAGTAAAAGTACTTAAGTAATAAAATAATATGAGAAGTAGATTGAGACTTGAGCTTTTTTTCTAGAAAGAAAATTGCCTCTTTATGGCTCTTTATGAGCAAAATTAGAAAATGACTTTTTACTGAAAATGCTCATTGAGAGAAAGAGTACTGTTATGATTACCTTGATCATCATCTCCCCCACAAAGATAACGGTGAAGATGTAATTGGACACACTGAGAAACACTCTTTCCTGTTATGCACACACACACACACATAAAGATGCATTCAAGTGAGAGTGTGCACCAACACAAAGAGAGAAGCACATTTGTTGTTTTAAAGGTTAGGTGTCTTAGTAGTTTTAGCTTTGATTCTTGACTGCAACATGTTACATAATGAATGAACTAAAAAGAAAAAAAAACATAGCAGTTGTATAGAAAACAAGATCAAAACATGCCACAAAGATTAGTTTTGATGGTGCTTTCCTCTTTCTTCAGGTTAAAGCATAAAACTGTCTACCTAAATATGGATATGTGACATCTATTCCATTATTATCTATGAAGACTAACTCTCAACTTCAAAGAACTCTTTAAAGTGAACATATATACCTTTCAGCTTTTTCCATTACCCTCAGTGTGTTATATAGCTTTTCTTGCATGAAAAGCTTTGTCAAGTCCACACCAAAGGGAGTTATCTCAGACAGTACTGCACTTTAACTGCTTTAAAAGACCTGATTTGGACTCCTTGGTTCTTTTACTTCTCCATGAAACAAAATTACATGCTTCCGCAGTGACCAGTTTGACATGCCTCAATCTAAGGGTGCAACACAATAGTCTCCTCCTTATGTCTCTTCCTACTACACTTTTACCTTGCTGATAAAAATCACAAGCTCAAGGAAAGATAAGGAGCAGGTGGTTCACAGTGGGTTACGTTTACATTAGATTACAATATGGGGTTCACATGATGAAATTGCACAAAAAAAATCCAAAATATGTGTTTAATATCCAAAGACTTTTACTGTGGCATGCAGGATATATGAATACAAATGACCTAGTTGAGATAGTGACTCAGTATATTTGCTGGTCATGTTTAAAAAAGGGGAAAGAGCCAGAAAGCAAAATACATTTTCATATTTATGATGATGGCTAGCCTCCTGTTATAATATTTATTTGCATGAATCCTAGTTAATGCTAAATGGAAATAACTGAACCTCATTTAAATGCTGCTGCAACAAGGCACTGAAGGCAGTATCTCTTTTCTTTTTGTAAAGAATGGTTTAGTATTTGCTACACTAAAGGACATTTGAAAGGAAGCAGTGAAGCTCCTGTCATTTGCATTTAGAGAACTCAACCTGCTCGCAGCATAGCTGCCACTTAGTGTCATTTTAACAACAGGAACCTTCACCCATAACTACAGACTTTTGAAAGGTCGTGGTCTCTGCAATGCCAGATCATTTCCCTCAAAAACAGCCTGAGTAGGGAGGTAATATGTAGCTTAATATGTAGTTTAATATATCTAGATTTAATAAAAATTTTCTCTCTTTTTGTTTTACAGTGTTCACTGGATGTGCAGAAGCACAAATGAACACTCAAACCTCAGCATACAGCTACGTATGAAGATACCACACAGCGGATTTGTGGTAGTGCAGCTCCAACCCCTCCAGCAAACACTTAGTGGTGGAAAAAGAAATATATAAGCAGACTAATTCTGAAATTCTAGGCTTTGAAAAAGTCCATGATACTTTGCTGTAAATACAGCTTTAGGTATTTCTTTGTACCTTCTCTTAATTTAAAAAGAAATAACACTTGTTCAAATATAACCTTAAAGTAACACTTGCTACATATTGCTCTTTTAAATTAATAGCTTTAAATATACGTGGGACATGTCCACAGTCTACCCTGCCTCTCACCTGCTATTTACTGGGATGGGTTCCAGCTTCCCCACAACCCTGAATTGGACTAAGCAATATAGAAAATGAATGACTGAATGAATGAATAAAAAGTGTCTGGAGATACTACAATTTTGTCTGTGTTAAATAAAAAAATTAGTTTCTTTTGAATTATTGAAGTATTACAGGTTCAGGAATGCTGTTAGAGCAATATATGTCATCAAGAGTCCTTTCAACATACGAGTGTATATGTTTGTAAGTGTGTGTTACCATGCTTTTGGGATGTATGTCAGGTCTCTCCAGTGCAATGGTAATGCAGTTCAGAAATATGAAAAGGAGGACAATGTGATCAAACATCTTGTGGCCAATCACCCTTTGACACCACAACCTGAACCTGAGAACAAACATGAAGAGAAGAAAAAAAGCATAATGGACACTACACTCTCACCTACATAACCTCTGTCACAGCATGCGTCCGTACAAAGACAGTGTTTCTGTTTGCTTTAAATAATGCAGTACCAAGCTGCATAAAGCCCCCATCATTACTGTGAACTTTCACACATGCTTTGGTTTAAGCCACCAAAGCATCTCAGGAGAATATCCAGAGATGCCCATGTGTCTGTGTATGTGTGTCTGGATTATGTGTATTTACTGGTTCTGTGGACCAAACAGATAGAGAGCCCATTCTTCATGCTCCAGGCACCACTGAGGCTCATATGGTTCCAGTATCTTCTTCAGCTTCTTACATAAACTCTGCAAGCACAAACATCATTCATGCAGCACACATCATTAAATGGGCATAAAATGACCATAACTATGCAATGTTTCTGCTCACAATAACCATTTAGGCATCTTTTTTTCATTTGTCATGAAAACAAAAACCTAAAATTCCTGTTTAGATCACCTGACATTGTTCTGGTACCTGTACAAACATGTCAACACAATTCTGAACAATGTTCCAATGTTCTCACTATGTAAATCATGATTTAAATTCATTTAATTAAATTTAAAATGAAGTTAAGTGCTGGAGGTCTCATAACAGCACATGCCTGCATTTGCTATTTTCTTCATCTGATCTACCCAAAAGATGTCAAGATAACATCCAAAATGCTTTTTTGTCCGTTCACAAATGGCTATCCTGTAAAACTGCAGCGGCCCCCATATTTACCTCCTCAGGCTCTTCGTCATCTTGATCGTGGGGATATGATGTCAGGGGTGCTTCATCGTAGCTGTGGTCCGGGAAATGAAACGTGGAACCGTTGCAGTCAGGTGAGAGGAGAATGGGCACTTGCAGGTAATCAGCCTGGTCTAAAGACTGCTCCCTGCTGCTGGAGTTAGAGTATGTGTGCATGTCCGACAGCAGGGACTCCATCTCTCCTGACTGGCTTCTCCTGTGGAGGCTGGGGGCTCGACCAATACTGGTCCAGCTGGAGCGACGGCTCTCTTGACCGCTTTCCCACAAAGACTGTGTAGACAGCAATAAATAGTTGGATTTCTGGCTGAACAATTTTCTTATTAGCAAATTTAAGCTATCCTGTTTAGTTCATACTAAAAGTATTCTTGCAGCAAAGACTCATTTGACGTGGCATTCTATGCACATTTCCCTTTACATAAGTTATAAGGTACTTTTTTCAGTAGTGCAAAAATTATTTTAGTAAGCTGACCCCATGATTTTAAATAAGTAGCTTGTGCTCACAGTTAACATAAAATTAGTGCAATTATAATATGTCAAAAGGATTCATATCATATTAAATTGCAGTGTATGAGAGCACAAACTAGTTGAAAGACAAATAGAAATGAAAGGTTTACACAACTGACTAAAGACTTTGTGCAACTAGAAATGATGCCGTTAGAGGCGACGGTTAGGGGTATATCCCCAAACATCCCCAATCTTCAATTTCCCCAATCATCAAATACATATACAAATATAGAAACAATCAGGTATAACATCATTTTGTGACACATCTTCAGGTCATGACCTTTCATTGCACTTGATTTGAGGTCAATCGGATGAAGTTTCAGAGATATAGCCAAAACAGCTTTTTGGGGTTTGAGCGCCCCTAGTGGCCAACCTGAAAATAATACATTGCTCAAAATCTAATCAGTTCATCCTCTGTATAATATCTATGCATATGCAAAACATGAAAACTCTAAATTGAATATTGTTTAAATTATCGCGTTAACACGAAGGATCTCAGCGGCAGACGAGGCACCGCTGAAGGATGGCAGATGCGGCAGTCGGGGCGAAACCATGACATCCAAGACACTTCGTTCTGGGATATAATTACTATTACACACTTAAGCATGTCAAACAACACAATACAATGGTTGCTGTAAATTTTATAACTTTATAAATAGAGAAAATGTTTACATTTGTGAATTTCTTTGAACTAGCAGCCATATAGACATTCAATGAACTATCTCTCCATTTAAAGTGTGCTTCTGAATAAGGTCAGGCATGCCAGACTTCATCTATTACATAAGTAAAGTAATGAACCAACTTTTTCTCTTCATGCAAATCAGGACTTTCTAAATTGATAATTGAATAAAACGGTGCAAATTTTTCCAGGCGTACTGACAACCAGACCTGAAATCAAAAGAGCAGACCAGAATAGGTCTGGTTTGACTGTATATTGAGTATTCAAAACAGGCACATCTTTGAAGTAGATTTTAAAACAGGAGTAGACAATGCAGGGCTACTAGTTTCCATTTAAAAACAGGAAACAGAGATTTTCCCTCAGCAGAAGATATGTCATTAGCAAAGTGTTTGCATCAAATTTCCCAAAGCAGCCTTAAATAAAACTGGGATTTGCCTCTGATATAGGCAGTGCTTATCAAGAAGTTACACTACTAAGCTGGTCAAGAGTTGGTGGTAGAAACGTGCAAATGATCCATCAGAGGAGGACAATCAATTATATGCTCTTCATTACCATTTTTCCGATTTGAATGCCTTCTTGAAATGAAATTTATCGTTGTCCACTAATGTGGAAGCAATACATGTAAAAGCATTAGGTGCCCAAAGCTCACCGGCGACCTCTGTTCAAGGCTGTTGATGTCCATGGAAGCACCACTTGCCCGGCGTGACTGGCTGGAGTTTATGGTGGGTGTGGCTGCAGTATGTGTGATGACTGGCAGCGGTGGAGGAGGTGGGGGAGGCATGGAGGCCTTTGGGTTTAGGAGACCATTGGGACTGAGCATCATTGTCTGGATCTTAAGTTCTGGACACACACAAACACTATATTTTAAATGTTTTTTTTTTCTGGTTTTATTTCTTATCTTTAAAACATTTTATGTGTATGTATGTTTGGGGGGGGGGGGGTGAATCAACATACAACAAGTGCTTTACAATTTGTCATGAAATCATACTGCTACTAAAACTGCTACTAATTATTCTATGCAACATCATCTTGTATAACACAGCACACAACATAATGACTGATCAAAGTTGATCTAGGACCGTGGTCAGCAGGCTTTGACAGATTGTGATAACGGACAGTTTATATTTATCATACTTCCCCTAGAAACCACTCCATAAACAAAAGTCTCAACAAACAGTAAAGACTTATGACGTAACTTGTACCTGCGGCATACAACTCTCTCAGCTTCTCCTCGTCCTGGTAAAGGAGGGATTGTCCCTCCTCATCAGTTTCAGATTTGTTGGCGTCCCCCTGAAATATACAGTTAAACAGTCTCACACACCCTGCAAAGATGACCATAATCATCCCAGTCTTTATCACCATCATCACCTTGACAGCTGTATGACTGTGTTTTCCACACAATATTGGATCATTGGAAGGGTGAAACGCATAAGAAGGCTGAGAGGATATGATGAAGAAACAACGAGCAGGAGACAGACGGGCGGAGGGAATCTCCGGTGTTCTCTAGTTGAGTTATGTGCATTGCTTTGGCAGCGATCTCCTGTAGTCACGCCAATAAAGCTTTACTGAATTTAATTAAAATTCACGCCAGAAAGATTGAGGCAGACGGTTTTGGCAAAGGGTATCTATGTGTGTGTGTGTGTGTGTGTGTGTGTGTGTGTGTGTGCGTGTGTGTGTGTGTGTGTGTGTGTGTGTGTGTGTGTGTG
>JBAMHX010000005.1:14773681-14787693 GCA_037177515.1 Pseudomugil tenellus
TGTGTGTGTGTGTGTGTGTGTGTGTGTGTGTGTGTGTGTGTGTGTGTGTGTGTGTGTGTGTGTGTGTGTGCGTGTGATGGAGAGCAAGTGTTCTCTGATGCTGGAGATAAAAGATGAAAACTAAACAAGAAAAGCTCACCAGCTGTGAATGGCAGGCGATATCAAACACTTCCCTACCCTGGAGAGTATTACGACTGCGTGTGTGTGTCAGTGAGAGCGATGGATAGAGGAAAAGAGGAAGAGGAGAAAGAGGGAAAACAAAGAGAGGAAGAGCAGGATGGTTTTTAAGCATTTCTGATAGAATTGCATCATTGCCCTTACTTCAGCTTGAAAGCCCTCAACCAAAATGGCTACGAGCAAGTTGAACAGGACGTAGTTTCCAAAGGTCATGAGGGCCACAAAATAGAGAGCAGCCAGCGGCGACGTTGAGGCCATCCCATTATAGAGCACTGCATTCCAGTCCTCCTGGGTGAGGATCTACGAATTAGGAGATGTGGAGAGAGGTCTTAGAGGACAAACTCTGCGAGAAAGAAAAAGGCTCCATCAAACACTAACGGTACTGAAATGCAAGCTAATTTCCGAGGATGGGTTGTAAACATAACACAAGCTCATTCTTTTAATATGCTGCAGTCATTTGAACAACATGATAATGATCTGTGTTAAATTAGCTAGTGTGGGTTTCACTAGCCCCCCCCCCCCACCCCTGCTTTGGAAGCAAATCTTACCTGCCCACTGGGACAGTTTTCATATTTTGTTGAAAAATTGAGCATGACTGCTGCAAAATTGGAGCAAATGAAATAATAGAGAAGATAATATGCAGCTGTGGTTGGAATTTCTTTCTTTTTCATTTAATTTCAAAATTGTATTAAAATGCATACGAGAAGTCTTTCCAGTTATCCACTGGAAACTGGTTTCCTTTAGACTCATTTTAAAATATTTTTCCCACCAGCAGCAAACATTAACATAAGTATTCAAACCTTTATTTTTATTTTACCTCTTCCTTTCCACTGGGTTTGGATTAAAACTGGGTGATTTAAGACTGGGTTAAATCACCTGCCATGTTGGGAAAGAACCTAAGACCTATTATACCTGTTCTTAGGAAGTTTCTCTAGACAGAATGAGCCTGTGTGCAGTTATACTTTGGCTTCTTAGAAGATTTTACTCAGTCCAGACAGATTTGTTCCAGAAAGTCTTGTTTTTTTCAATCTTTCAAATATGTTAAACCTTTGGCTGGTCTGAGATGCCAATCACTCTGGAAAAGATGTTCACAGCTTTGCATGTTCCTGCATGTAGCATGTGGTTCTTTATTGACGACTCTGTCACTACTGAAACCACACACACACACACACACAGAATGATGCTGCCATAACCATGTTTGTCTGTAGGAGTGGTATCAGTGAGGTGATGCCCACTATCTGACTTTCTTTCTCACTGTTGAAAATTGTGGTAAAATAATTTAAAATGTTGCATCTTGTTGCCTGAGAGTCAATCAGGTGCTTTTTTTCAAAGTCACTGAAAACACCATACCATAAAGGCCAGACTCAGTGCCTCAAAAAGGTTCTTCCATTTGTTAGAAAATCTCATTTCTGAAAAGAAACTCTGGAATTTATTCATTCAGGTCTTCAGTGTGACCAAAACATTTCCTCCCTGACTACTCACTTAGGCAGTCAGATCTCAAAATTCTGTATGTGTTGCCAAAACATATTTTAATTGTCTGATTTATAGTTTTAGTAGAGAAATACTTTCTTTATTCCAAACACTGCACCTCAGTCATATTTACAGCTGAGCTGAGGCTTTTAATTTTGAAAGTAAACATGTGTTATGTAATTACTTTGTTCAACGGCAGAATATTCACCATAAAATTGCATCTTAGCCATGAAACAAGAGGGGAAAAAACACAAAATTGAAAGCAATCAGGTACTGCTAATCAAATACATCCAATTACTCAGCAGAAAGTATGAACACCTATAAAAAAGCAGACTTTTTTTTGGCAAAATACTGTGTCGTGAAGGACAAAAGACTGTCTAACTTGCTGTCTAACATTCTGGCAGGCTATAATTTCTTTTTTTATTTTCCATTTATATTTCCAAACAATCCGGAGTCCATTACTCAACAGTGAGACGTTTAAGACCCCATGCCCCAGCAAGCTGAACCCAGCCTTGGACTGTGCAATAACGTGATTATGTTCATTATGTCTCCGTTGATTTTAGAAGACTGAAAAATGTCAAAGGTAAAACTACGGCTCCCTTCTAAAAAACTCATCGTCTGATAAGAAAAGCTTTATATCTTAACATCACAGTGCTCTAATAAAGTGCAAAAATTGAAGAGATAAATTTCAGATTTTGCAGGCCTCAGTTTAATGTAAAAGTTCACGGCAGGGGTATTAGAAGAAGACTGAAAAAGTAGGTGTGCTTGGAAAGGTTTTCAACAGAAAGGGAGATGGTCTGATGATTTGAGCTTGTTTTGCAGAACAGAACCTGGACACCTTGCAGCTCCTGAGTCGTAATCTGTCTGACAGCTTTTTAGCTGACATAAAGTCATGCAACAGGACAATGATAACAAGAAAATCATCAAATCTACACAAGAATGGTTGAAAAAGTAAAGAATCAGGTGATCCAGTCAAAGTAAAAAAAAAACCTGTTAACTTGCAAAGCAGAGTAAAACAAAATTCCCCCATAATTAATCAACATACTGATAGCAACTTAATCACGTGTAGTATTTAGTTGCCCACAAATAGCTTTTGCATCTTGTCTTAGTTTTAGTTAAATAAATTATAGCATGCATGTTATGATATATACAACCTTATAAATAAAGAGAAGGTACTTTCTATTTCCACGTGTGTGTAGTATTATACTAAGAAGGGGTCTGTGTACTAAATAGGATAATAATATATTCAATTTTTACTGAATTATCTTCAATCCAGATGACGTTGCTATATCAGTATAGAGCATTGTCAATCAACTGATATTAAAATAATAAAAATAACTCTAGTTTAAAACTTTCCACATGCAGTATATAATTCATCAGTTTGAAACATTCTTCCAAGTCTTGCTGAATTTTTTCCCTCTGCATGTGTGTGAGAGTGTTTCTTCCAACCTGAAAGACGGTGACGGTTGCCCACAGCAGAGAGTCAAAGTTTTTTCTGTCAGGTAAAGTGTCTCCGCTGTCCTGCCGCAAACCGAATTTACATCCGAACAGATGCATCCCCAAAATACTGCAAAACACACACCCGCATGTTTGTGTGAAAGGTTATTAAATCTGAAAAGCAAAGCTGAGACAACATTTTGGCTTGTGTGTGTCTAAGCCTGCACTTTCACAAAGAGACAAGAATGTACCTGAATATAAATATGAAGAGCATCAACAGCATGCAGAATGTGGCCACATTGTCCATAGTCTTCATCAGTACCACCAACTGCCTCCTCAAAGCAGGAAGGAACCGGACCAGCTTTAAAACTCTCAGCAGACGGAAGGTCCGCAGCACTGACAAGCCTCCGTCAGCCTCACCCACAATCTCCCACACACTGAAACACACATACATGACAGCCAAATTATGAAGACAATACATCCCAAAGCTATTCAGAAATCATTATCTCCTAAAACGGCATTAGCCTTTCAGTTAGCATCAGTGTCATAAAAATAAATAAACAAATAAAAAAAAACTCTCTTCAACAGGGATAGACTGAAATTATTCTCCTTGGTACATGCTGTAGCTACAAAAACCATAGAGGCCAAATCTGTTTAGAAGCCAATACCCAGTGAAGGGCTAGCAACATGGACAGGCAAAGTAAACAGACAAAGCACACAGAGCCAAACACAGATAGAAAAAAAATTAGCTTGTTGGGCTTCATAAAGGAATGTTCAGATGCCTTCTGGACAGCCATTTGGCTGTGTTTTCTCAGCCAGCATCACTGTGACAGCAGTTACATCGCTGTGTCACAAGGACCAAAAGGATTTCCCACTGACAAGAGGAGGATTTACTGATAGAATACCCAATTTGGGATAAACATATGGACATACATTTTCCCCACCTGATTATGACAATGATGCTGTCGAAGCCGTTGTAAGGGTTCTTGATGTAGCCAAAGAGCCCAAGAGCCAGGAGCTTCAGCAGCATCTCGAGACTGAAGAGACTGGTGAAAACCATGTTACTGATCTCCAAAATATCCGTCAGCTCCTGCGGCTGAGGACATGCAGTGTTTATGGAGACAAAAGACGGATTGATGTACAGAGAGGGGCAGGCACAGAGAAAAATGAACAAAAAACAGAGATACAGTCAGTGTGAGGCGCAGCAGACTCAATCTGTTAGGAATTTCTAAAAATGATACTAAAGCTTCAGTGTTGGTCTATGTGGATTAATACGCAACACATCTTTATAGGGTGAGTAAAGACATTTCTATTATTAATATTACTAAAGCTGCTCAAAGCGGTGGTTCTCAAAGTGTAAGATTCAAAAGGATTGCAAGAGGGACTCGGGACTGGAAGGGAAATATTTTTGTCTTGTGAGCATTTCTGTAAGCAAGACATATTTGTGCTGCAAGCAAAATACCAAGTGCAAACAGGTCAGATTGTTTTAGATGATTAAAGCAGGGAAGCTCATCAAATATGAATTTGCATAATTAAGAAAAGATTATTAAAACTTAGTAGCTTTTGAATTGTCTTCTTTTTTTTTAAAAAAAAAAGGTCCAATATATAGAAATCTGAGGCTGAATTAGATTGGTTTAGTTAATAGTTGGCTTAAAGTAATCAAACTTATAATCATGTGAAAACTCCAAAAGGATGTCATTACACCAGTTATCTGAGAACCATAAGCAAAAAAAAAGTCATATGAAAAAGCAGGAACATGGAAATAGTTGACTTTTCTGATATGTTTATACAAGCAAGCATTTGATCCTCTAGGATTTGATGCTCTTTTTGCTACTGAGGCATGTGGTGTCACCAAGTCAAAATATAGAACTCTCTGGGGAGCAGCAGGGGAAGGAAAAGGTTGTAGCTACCTCACAGTCTGGTAAGTAGGTTAATTTTTTTTTATCTTTCAATCCAAAGCAAAACAAATTGTGCAGTTTTCAAAGATCAGCATATATGTCAAGGACAGATCATACATGCAAATTTAGCATACAAGCAGCTTGTTTAACAAAGAAATATGTCTGAGATGCACAAAAATTCAGTACAGGATGTGCAGATAATTGTTGCAGGTCTCTACTATAAGGAGCAGCTGAAGGAATTAGAGGGGCAGTGAGGGAAATCTCAGACATGCAACCTGCATGGCTGCTTCCACTATCAGCAACAGCAGATGTGTGATGCAGACCAAAGACATCCTTTCTGGAGAAAAACTTCAAACATCTGTGTGGCATCACAATTCAGGCCGAATCAGAGGTAGACATTAAAGCAGAATAATGATCTTCAGCACAAACAGCAAAACTGCCAAGGATTAGAACAAATAGAGGGTTATGGAAGCGGCTCTTAGCAAAAGTTAAATCACACCTAAATGCTATGGAGGTATTTGAAAGGGGCAGAAAAAGGCAAATAAGTAGGCTACTGCCCTCTTAAATGATTGACTTTTTTTTGCAGAAGAGCATTGAATATGTTTTTGTGTATTATTTAATTAATCATTTAAAAATTGTAGATATGCAAAAAGAAATTTAGGCTACAAGGCTGTTTACGTGATTTTTAAAACATTACATAAATAAATGTAAAATATCCTTTTGGTTTTATTTTCTTAACTTTTTCCCCCAGCAAGGTGGGAGTTTTGTTTATTAGTGGTATTGGTTTGTCTGTCTGCCTGTTAGCAACATAACTCAAAAGGTTATGGGTGAATTTTTATTTCTTTTTCAGGAAATGGAATAAGGAGAATGCTTTTAAACATAATTACATGTTACGGGGGTTGACTTATAAACACTGACACTAATTGTGGTTGGGCTAATTGCTGGAATAGGCTCCAGCTTCCCAGCGATCCTGAATTGGATTAAGCGGTAAAGAAAAGGACTGAATGAATGAATTTTTTGTTGTCTCCAGCCTGAAAAGTTACTAGATTAATGTCACAGAAGTTTCAAAGAAGGTGTCTGCATATAAAATGCAGATCTGTGTAAAAGAAAGTCTATTTTTCATTTTTCTGGGATATCAGCAGCTTTTTCTTTACTTTCAGTCCCGTTCTTTTATTGAACTTCCTTTAGAAGATTCTTTTTGTTGAAGGGATACCTTGTCACCTTTGACCCAAACATTAGTCTAATGTGAGTAATAATGAATGACTTCTGGGGTCAATGGGGTCAGTACTACATGGTATTGGCGCTTCAAAGGGGCTGCCTTCTTCAGAAACCACACAACTTTGCAGGAGCTGATCTGCCTTCCATGGAATGATGTAACCTGGAGCGCTTGGATTTACAGCTCCCCTTTCATAACAGAGGGCTCGGCTTTGTGCTACTTTTCTTCCTCTTCGATCACAAATTTGTCATAGCTGAATGAAGTAAAAAGGTGAAAACAGTGTCTGAGAAGACCAGAAAGAGAAAGTAGAAAAGAGATCGCTCCAGAGGAAAGACACAAATTGACGTTGCAAAGTTTGTTAGTTAGTGGATGCAAAACCCACTCTCTGTTTGCCTCAATATTTTTAGCCTAGTAAGCTAACTCTAGGGCTGGATGATATGATAAAAACTTGTATCGCTTGATACAATATATATATATATATTCTTTCTAGATATTTTTGCTCAAAATTTTAAATTAGGATTCTTATAATGATTAATAATGATTAGGATCATTATTATTATTATTTTACACCCTAACAACCATGCAAAGACTGCAGACTGGAGCAGTGGTTAGCACTGCAGTCTTGCAGCAATAAGGTTTCTGGGGCCAAACAATGACCTTTCTGTGTGGAATTTGTATGTCCTCTCCGTTTATATGAGGATTCTCTCAGGTACTCCAGCTTCTTCCCACCGTCCAAAGAAATGCATAATACATTGACTGTATGGTGTTAGGTTAATTGGTGACTCCAAATTGTCCTTGGGAATTAGTGTGAGCATGAGTGATAATTTGTCTCTCTATGATGGACTGTCATGGACTGTGATGGACTGATGACCTGTCCAGGTCCCTACCTTTCGCTCGCTAATTGCTGGGACAGGTTCCAGTTTTCCAGTGACTCTATTGGATTAAAAGCTTCATATTTTCACATCTGGATATGGATTGTTCAGGCTCCATCTTGATATGATAATAAAATTAAATCATGATAATTGCAAGCAGAGGGTACGTTTTAATTAATCTATTTCTTTTTTTGTAGCCTACATGATTCTGGGTTCACAGATTAGATTAATACCTAGCACTACCGTTACATAAAAGAAATCATGCAGTTTCATTGCATAAAAGAAATCATACAGTTTCATTGCTTTCTCTGGTTGCTTTGCTTTCAACTGTAGTTGCCAATTTTATTTAATAAAAAAACATCAAAACATTTGTGGATAAAATATTCAATTTATTTGTCTGGAATTTTTTTGTATTTACACATCTTTATCCAATGTTGTTCTCTAAAAACTTTAAAACTATAGAATAACACTTTATTGATAATATAACTTAAGAATATGATGACCGTTTTCTGTGTTTTATGACTCTGGCCTACAGCAGCTGCCAGTGAAGGAACCACATCTGAATGAACTGAGAACAGTACAATAAACAGTCACAAGTGTGTTGTCACAAACATTTTTAAACATAAATATTAATTAAACTGAGCTGTCATTGGCCAAAGTTCTCTGAGAGTATAACTTACTGTGGTACAGTAATGTAAGTGGAAAAAAAAGGGTTATAAATAAACATACATTTTGTCAATATATACAAAGGAAATATTGATTATTTATTTTTTGTTGCAGCACCAATGACAGGTTTGGTAACCTATCCCATAGAGGGCAAAGCTACAAATACATCTACTGTAACAAATATTGGTTCATAAATTAGAAATGACCAAATGAACATAAGTACTCACAGAACATAACAAATCTTGATGTAACCGGTACATACAATACAAAATTAAAAAATGATGCTAATTTGACATTAGCAACTAGTTCTACAAAGCAAATAACCAGGTAGAGGTAGAGCACCATCTGTCAAAATGTACTGGTCCAAATGGGCTAGACCACAGACAAAAATATAAATGTTAAATATAGCCTCTGATTAAATATACTAAACTTTTAAGCAGTCACACATTCTCCAAATGCTATTGCACTCATATAAAACTTCCTTTAGACAGTGCCCTGTGCAGAGGCCTGGCACGGTCCTTCAGGTTGTGGCCCTGCTTACGATGGTCAGTGTGCATTTAAAGGGGAGGGGTGAAAGTGAAATGTGAATTTTGCTGTGTTGTGAGGCCCTACCCTGTGATAAGGGATTCATATGGGTCCATATGTAGTGAAACTAAACACCACACACAAAAAATTAAACAAACCATGGGTTACATATTTAATATCTAAATATCTGTATGCATTCTTCTCCTTTGTCCTTGTTGATCTGAATAATCCATAGAGATTCAGTTCCTCCATGTAAGGCTGCCTGTAATTGAACATTGAGCATTTGCTACTCTCACAGTCCCACTTTCACACACAAAACATGACAAACTTTTTTTTAAATCCACCCTGTGCCTGGATCTCTTTGGAATGAGGTCTTGTTCCAATATCTGTAGATATAAGTGGTTTAAGTGAGAACTTGCAAGATGACCTTGCGTCAGAGAAAGCAGACAGGACCAGTTTCTATGTGCTGCTGAATGGCGAGTTCAGAAGTGGGGAATTCTTGCATGTCTACAATAGGTAGCTGACGACTGTCCTGAGTGTGGAAGAAGAAATGAGACTGGTGCCAGCTGCCATCTTGGATCTAAAACATAATAGATGGAGTAGAGTATAGTCAAGAAATGTGATACCTGCAACTAGAAATCCACTTATCTCTAACACAGTTTATTCAAAAGCAAACATAATTATTCAGTATATAAACCTGGCATGCAGTTCATAAAACATTTTCATCCTTCTAAGCACAGATCAAACTTTCTTAAAATGTCAAAGATCCATTCGTTCCCACTGAGTCATTCATAGATGGGAAGGATTAATACATTTACACTGGGTTTTGTGGAATTTTTACAACAATTACTCTAAATATGATCTATTACAAAATACAAAAAAAAAAAAACAAAACAAAAAACAAGATAAGGCATAAACCAAACATGGCATCTGTTTAGCCCCAATTTTCAGAACTCTATCCTGCTTGTTACCTTGCACTCATCTTTTAGCACTTTGGGTTCAAGTGGGGTGTCTTTCTCAAATATTTGTTTGTTCCAGCCACGGAACCGAAGTCTGATGCCATCTCTGTGTGTGTGCCTAGTAGCGTTGAAGTTTTCCTCTGTGTCGTAAGATGGATCTCTTCGGCAGTGGAGTATGATACTTTGGCTCGCCTCAGAGCTTAGTAAATGGAGAAACTTCATTTGGACTTTCCCTATACCAAACAACAACTTTTGAAAGAGACACAGACAATGTGCACAGTGATCAGTGTGACACAACCACAATGGCATAATCATTTCCAGTTATTGCTGAATTACAGCTGAAGGCCTTGGCTAGAAATTGAATTTGTGCTTTTATCTTTTATTTGTTTTCAATCTGTTAGAATTTGTTCATCGTTTTACTTTTCCACTGATACCTTGTTGGACGTCACTGGATGTAAACAAGTTTGTCCCCCTGCAGTAAAGTTGCAAAAGACTTTAAAAGCATCAGAGGAACAGCCCAGATTGGGATCAATCCAAAACCAATCTAAAAATCCACAGTCACAAAAGGAAGACAGACAAAATGAGTGTTATACTTTTACGTGGACTAAATAAACTGTAGAAACAACAAACCATGGCTCACAAAACCCACCATCTTTGAGCTTGTGTTGACAATCAAGCAAGTCTTTACAGACACGAGCTGGATTCTCCCTTGTACCAAGAGGCTTTTTGATGCTTTCAATCACACTGCTCAGGTAGCGTAGAGTCTCAATAATCGCTGTATTGTCATCTGGTAGATCCATCTCCATGTTCTGGAAACTCTAATTACAGATGGAAAAGACAAGGCTGTCATCTCTCGCACACTAGAGTAAAACATGGCACAGTTATAGTTTGTTCCAACAAGTGCACAACCATCCATTTGCCAGAAAATCTGCTTATCAATCACTCATTCATCCATTTGTGTTATGTGTTTTACCTCCGTCCCGAGGTCAGCAGTGGAGTCAGACAGACTGTAGACAGCTAAGTCATCATAAATCTGCCTCTGTGGATTCAAAATTAACAGCTCTATGAAAACAATAACCGACTCACTGGTTTGCTCAAAAGTAAATCTGAAGGAATTCACTGATTACAGAAAACCAAGACATGTCCAGTTTACAAAGAAAACACATATATAGTCAGAGAACACTTTAATAACAAAGCAAAGCAGTAAAGTAAGTCTAGCATAAACAAACATCCACATTCTTGACTTCAGCAGGGGGAAGAATAACATCTTTCACTCAGGATAAACATCCAAATTATCATTTAATGTGTGTGAAAAATAGGAATCTGGTATACTGGTGAGATTATTATGGCTTATCGTGTCAAGAAAAGGTTGATGATGCAGAAATTGTAGAAAAAGTTTTAAAATGAGATTAAAGCCGCAAGCGGTGATGGAGGCCCTCGCACCTAAGGCGCCGCTCGGCCTATGTCGCCACCGCCTCCCCTGGCAACCCGCCACCCACGCTCAGCTCAACCTCAGAGCTTTTGTATAAGTCACTTCCTGCTACCAGGTGGGTGGGGCTAGAGTCATGACTTCATCTAGTAATGTGTTTGCAGTCAGCATGCAACTGGAGTGACCGCTGATCAGTTTGATGCAGATTGGGTCTTCAGAGATACAGCAAGACCTTGCATGATATCCCATCATCAACATTGAGCAAATGCCACAGCCACACCCATCAATGTATGAAAAATCACAAGGGATGTGTGATCATGCTGTCCAAGTCGGAGCCCAACATGATGAAATCCCTAGAAGGAATTCAATCAAACGTAAGAGGCAAAAATTGGCCAAACATGCATAAAATTGTAATTAATTTCAAAATGGCCAACCATCCAATCAAATTAGCCCATAGGTCCAAAAAACTTTTTTGTAGGTTGCTGCCACATTACATTTGTGTACCAATTTTCATGCATGTCAGTCAATTGAGTGGGCGGGGCTAATGGATTGAAATTTTCTAGGGGCTGCTATCCATCCACAATAGGACTTTGTTCAATATGTTTCAATTACACTGAGTTCACAGCATGGCTTTCGTCATCCATGCCCAATTTAGTTGAGATCAACATTTCAATGGATGAGTTATAGGTACTTCCTGTTTCATGGCGTCTGACCTTCATTCGCCATATTTACGTTTGGGGTAGAAACTTCAGATTTTTACTGCTCCATCATGAAAGGGTTTGACAGGTTGTGAAGCAATTTCAAGTGTTTTGGACCAATTCCTGTGGAGAACGAGCTTCCCGAATAGAAAAAAGCACTTCTTGTTGGAAGTGGGCGGGGCTACAACTTAGACGGGAAATAGTCATAACATTCCGTTCATGGGCCAACCCTGATTAGTGCCTGTAAATTTCATGATAATTGGATAAAAAATTAGGGATTTATGGTGATTGATGATATCACGGCGGCACATGGAAGTTTGCTGTGACGCCACGGTCCCAACCTGACGCGTAGAGCCACAGGTTTCGGGGGATCTCTTCACCAACATGTTTTGTGCTGCCTCACCCAATTTGGACACGATTGGATCAACTTAGCCTTTATTTTAATTATTTATAAACAACAGGCGTCATCGCAAACTTAAGCAGAACCATGACAAAAGAAAAATGATATAATAGAAATACATTAAAAAAAGCTATACAGCTATAAAGGAAAAAAATAAACAAAAATAAATGAAGAATAAACAAATAAAAAAACATGGGCAAGCTAGCCTACCAGTTAAGTGTACATATAGCAATGCATAAATTTAATCTTTCAAGTACATCATATGTTCTTATTGCCTTTTTATTCTTACATTCTTTGATTTACTCAAAATATCTTTGCAATTCTAAAATAAATAAATTGAAATATGGTTTCCCATCCCTACATTTTTCCTTGTGTATATGAAATTTCCCCAAAATCAGGAATAATTGTACCAAAAATATTAAATCTCTGTCCATGTCCTTTTCTAAATAAATGAAAATATCTTTCTCCTGGAAGGTTATTTGTTGTCCAGGTATTATTCCAACATGTTGTTGGAAATCAGTCCAAAAAGTTCTTACAACAGCACAGTGATAAAACAGATGACGAGTAGTTTCTTCCTCTTCTCCACAGAACTTATAAAGTGTCTCAATGTCCTTATTAAACCTTGTTAATAACTTTTGTGTAGGATATATGTTATGTAATATTTTAAAGGAAACTTCTTTAACTCTGTTGTTTACACAGAACTTCTTTCCAACCATCCATGCCTTATTCCAGTTAACCTCTCCATAAAGTCCATTCCAGAATGATTATCCTGGTGGTATCATTACAGTTTTAAGTCTCGTTCTTATGAGTCTGTTTGAGCTTTTTTTTTTTTTAGATTATGTCTATTTCCCCTTCAAAGATATGATATGTAAAAAATCCAGCAGTCTGAGAAATAAAGCCACGATTACCTGTGTTTTTTATAAGCTGCAGGATTCCACTCGGTATAGCATCAAACACTATTGCATACTTTTCGGGATTGGAATTTTAAATTTATTCAGGAATTATTGGTAGGAAGGTAACTGGCCTCTATCATTTTTAAGCTGTGCAACACATATAATCCTATTATCGAACCAATTTCTATAAAATAAGGAACTGTTTTTATAAAGAATGTTTTCATTATTCCAAATGTGGCATTTGGTTGGAGAGAAATTATGCTTATAGATCAGTTTCCAGGCAAGTAAAGACTGTCTGTGAAAGTTAGAGAGATTGACTGGGAGTTTTTCTATTTTATAATTACATTTCAATAAGACATGGATTCCACCGACAGCATCAAACACAAACTTAGGGAAAACATTCCAGATGGTGTCTTTTTCCCATACTAGGTTTATCAGCCACTGCACTTTGAATGTATTACTCAGTCTTTCAAAACTTAAAACACCCATGCCTCCTTTACTTTTGGGGTTACATAAGATTTCATTCTTTATATAATGACATTTCTTTCTCCAGATAAAGTTAAACAGGGTTTGATCCATTTTTTATGTACAACAGGAGGCATGTCAAAAGCCAGTGAGATGTAAACCGACCTTGACATCCCTTCAGCTTTAGAAAGGAGAACCCTCCCGCTCAGTGACAGGTCCCTCATCCGCCACATATTCATTCTTTTACTTATTTGTTGCATTATTGGGTTAAAGTTTAAGTTGCACGGTTCTTTTTCATCTTTATTAATCTCCACACCCAAATAAGTGACCGTGTTTTTTATTGGGATACCATTCAGCTCTGTCAAACCATTTTCTTTAATCAGAAGTAATATGGATTTTTTAAGTTAATTTTCTGCCCCGATACAGCTGAGAATTCATTAATACAGTCAATAATCTTACTTACTTCAAATTGATTCTTTAAGAATATAGTAGTGTCATCTCCTAGTTGAGCCAATTTAAACTGTCTTCCCACCGCACTTATACCCTTAAATGGATTCTTCTTAATATGCACTGCCAATACCTGTGTGACCATCCCTGTCTGATTCCACGTTCTATACAGAATCTGGGAATCGTACCAAATGTTAGTTTTACTGAGCTGTTACATCCTTTGTATAAAGTTCTAACCACATTCTGGAACTTCTCCCCAAATCCAAACAGCTCCATAGTCTTAATCATAAACTGGTGACTAATCGTGTTGAATGCTTTATAAAAATCTACAAACAGAATGAAATTTTCATCTGGAACATAGCGGCAATAGTCAGTCATGTCTAGTACCATCCATCCATCCATCCATCCATCCATCCATCCATCCATCCATCCATCCATCCATCCATCCATCCATCCATCC
>JBAMHX010000005.1:14801797-14834364 GCA_037177515.1 Pseudomugil tenellus
TCAAGATAATACATTTGCAGTAGTTAAAATAATCAATTTGTAATTTCAGCTCATGTGTGTGTGTGTGTGTGTGTGTGAATGCAGTGATGTGTATTACCTGCAGAAAAAAAGGAGTGTGGCCACAAGGCTGGAACATCCCCAAAGTCACACAGTTTAGCAGAATAGCCAAAATGCTGACACGCTCAAACCATGTAAGACACAGTTAAGGGACAACACTGAGGAAGCCTTTAGAAAATCATCATAACATAATGTTAAAATATTAAGACAAATAGACTGATAAGAGCCGATCACACTAAGTCAAGTAAATAAGGAGTTGCTATATGCTTATAAAGACTTTAGACATTCAGATGTTCAGATAAACTTTTATACCACTGTGGATTTTGTCAGATAACTTCGTCTCAGATGTACCCACTCCTTATGTTTTACACTTCAGCATTTGTCAAGACATCAGGAGAAAATTAAAAACCAAATGTTAAAATAAAATGATTTAAAGAAGGTTTTGTCTGAATGAAGTTGGCCGAGACCATTAGCACTAAAATTTAGTTCAACGAATACTAGATGGCTGGAAAATTATCATTTAAGAAAAGGATTTCTAATAAACTGCTTGTCATCAAAAGACACCAGCTTTAGTCTGACTTGCAATTACTGTTTTGAGTGCTGTGCAGGGCTAAACACATCTGTCCAAAATCTTCTAATGAGAATTAGGAAATTGCATGAGGAATGTTTTTGGCATTACAACATGTGAGGTGTAAACTTTACATATATGTTGGACAGAAAACTCACAATTATAGTCTATTCAAACTCTGTGAAAGTCTCCTGTTCAGTTGTTTAAATGCATCATTTCTTTTATTCTCTTTATTACCATCATCAGGACAGACTGGGCCAAAACATTAAATCAAACTTGCAATCATCTTATCAGCCTACCTGTAATAATAATTAGAAAAATACTTTCATGGTATACAGGTGGACATTTTACTTGCACATCATTTGGCTTCAAATGACTGTGAAGGCCAAAACATATTATTCAGATCATTTTTATACAGATCAAACTAATCTGTGACCCTTTCTGCCCTATGTGGAATCATCTGCATCCATTATCTTTTCCCAGTTTGTCATTTTCTCTGTCACCTTTCAGTATCTAGTCATGCTAATGTGTCTGCAGCTTATCAGAAAAAACAAGGGGAAGAAAAATCTAATTTCCATGCTCAAAACTAGGAAGTATTAGCCTTTATTTACAACCAACACTTTTGGCATATATATAGTTAAATGTTTAATACTTACGGTTGCAAAACAAAAATAACACAGACAGAAAACTTTTGAAATCGGCTGAAGTGTAAACTTGAATGTGGCATTTGTTTGAGCATCTATGTTGCTTGCTAGCTCGCAAACCTAAGGACAGAGAATGCATTTGAAAGGAGACACATCAAGGTTTTTAAAAAAGATTTAAGATAAAGTTAAAGAAGGCATTGAGTAGACTTTGTGCAAACTTGGATACATTCAACCACACACACACACACATCTGAGCGCCAACTGAATAGATGACAGGAATGTATTCAAGAGGCAAGGACGCATACATAACAAAGCCCGGAGCATCCACATGGACGCACACACAGCTGCATGTGTGCACACATACAGAAAGTCCCCTTCCTGGACACTTTGCTCTCGAGAGGGCGGAAAAATTAATGAGAGTACAATCCTTTATCACCCTTGAGACAGAGAGTGAGTGAGAGAGAAACGGGAGAAAGAGGGAAAGAGAGAGGGTAATCCAGTGTCCTCCCTTTGCTACGGTTGCCATGGGAACCCCCATCTCACCGTGGGAACTGACTCCTGAGTTTCACAATCTGCTTGCATCCTGTCTGGATTGGAGATCAACACAATTAATGTATGCACAAGCTAAACAAACTAACAGAGACAGACAATGAAAAGGTATGTCCTGCAAATGGATCCGGTGTTTCCTCACAGCTGACGAGAGTGCTTTTATTCCTGTTCCAGCTGTATAAGTTACAGCAGATTCAGTACTTCTGCGCATCCATGAAACACTTGCACACAGTAATTTATGCATAGTTAAACGAGAGACGGGGCAGGGTCAAGGTGTTTGTGATGGATGAGATGGGAGTATTTCCACAGTTGGCACATCATTCAACATCAGCAAAGCAAGACAAAGAGAACATCCTTTCCTCTGTTTCACACTCTCCGTTGCTTTTCCTTTATCTCCTCTCACATTCAACCTTTCTCTCCATCATCTCTCATTTTCCTCTCTTTGGCCCAATTATTTTCCTCTTTGCTTTGCTCCTCTTGCTGTCTCTCCCTCTTCCTTTATATAGCGCAGCATAATTTTCCATCTTCATTTCCGTATGACTTCTTGCATATCTCTCGCTTCTCCCTTCGACTCTCGTGCACATGCAATCTCTTTTCCTCAGAACGCCTTTGCTCATCTATTTCTACCATCTCCATATAAAATCGCCCTTGGGTAGAGTTCTAGTCTCTGTCATAAACCTGACTCTCAGCCAACAGATAAAACACAACTGCACTTAATAATTAACATCAGCGGAGAGAAAGAAGATGAAGAGAGACAGTCAGGGTGGATGAAGTGAGAAGAAGGGAAAAAAGAGTCAAGATATGGGTTCAGCCTGAGAGGTGAAGAAACATTATTTAATGCCTAAGTTAAAGAAAGCACAGATAAAAGGAAGGGCTAAGTCTGCCGATATAGACTTTTAAGTGTAAACAGCAGCCAATGTTGCATGGCCTCCATGCCTTGTCTTCCCTTCTAATTGCATCATCCTCTCATCTGCAAGCCCCCTCCTCCTGCGCCCCCTTTCCCCATCTCCCCTCCTGGCTCTCCTCACATACTCTTCCCTCTCTTGAACTCTCTCTCCTTGAGAGCCAACACAGGTAATAAAGGTCAGGCAGACATTATAAATCAAATCAGATCACATCACCCTGATCTTTCTGGCATCATCATCCACTCTTGGCTACGATACGCATGCTAAGGCCAGCATGTGGGAACACTTTCACGTGAAATGTTCATTAACTTAAAAAGATCCTCCACAGGGATACAGAAGGATGTCTGGATACTCAGAAGGTTGAACAACTTCCATTACAGCCCTGGTCTCATGAGTACACTTAATAATAAATTACACGTTTTACGTGACAGTTTCATTTAACTGTTTAAACCACTAAAGAAGAATATTATATTAATTTGAACTTTTATTATTATTGTCTGCATTACTTCATGATGCTGAAACAACCTTTTTGACACCTTTAAGCTTCACATCACGCAGTTCATTGTGCAAGATCAAACAACAAACTTTACGTTCAATATGTTGTAATAAAATATTCATGCTGTTTGGAAATTTAAAATGTTATTTGTGCATGTTTGATCCCAATGCCAATCTGGAATAAGAGTTGATGTCACAAGCATCTGGAGCAACTATAAATACAATGTGAGACCTCTTTTTATTACCTATTTATTCGATGACTTTAGGGAATTTGCGTCTTTAGGTTGCAAGACATACAAATATTTTTATGTATGCTTTTATATAAGAAGTGTATAAATGGGACGTGCAATGAGACTAATTGAACTACTTGAGGTAATTTACCTAGTAAGCCATTTGGGGTATTCTGCTGTTGCAAATCAATGAGCATCTCCCAGTAGTCTCAGCTTTATGTGTGATGGATTGCATTATATTTCACCCAAGTAAACTGTTTTGCATGAATGCATCATTTCAATAACTGAATCTACATGGGAATAGTGTACCTGTAGTTCTGCAATGACGTAAATTAATTATTGTTATTAAAAGCTAAGTATTTGAATATAGTTTTCAGAGCTTTGTGCAAAGAATTATTCAAACTTGATGATTGGAAATGTTAATCATGTTCCTCTTTAACCCGTGAACATTGTTCTTTATTGCTTGTTAAAGTGTTGTTTTATTTTTAGATAATCATAATGAATTTTATTAAATCTTTGTGGAAATAAACCTGCCTTGTGGTTTTCCACCACTAGGTTTGCTTTTGCTAAAATTATGTGTTTGTTATCTCAGTAATTTTTCATATTTTGGGCACTTTTTTATTGTTGCTACATTACTCGCTTAAAAAAGGGGGTCCAATAGTACAGAAAAATCCAAAGAAACATTTCTCTTGGTTTTTTTCTTATTGGAAACTTTAAAAAGGGTAAGAAGATAAATCTTTGGACTTACTGGTTAAATTTGGCTGGTGGACATTGAAAAGCACTTTAGATATACTTTTCATTTTCAGCCTATTAACATTGCATTTCCTGGACAATCTTTTTATTAGAAACACCCCGTGGTTAACACAAATGTCAAACCATTTATGTCCTTATTCATTTTTACCTTGAAATTCTTTTTATTTTTTCATAGGATTAACTCTATTGATGGAAGTGTGAGTAGGCTGGCTGCTTAATCATCCCTATTTACTCCCCTTTGTCCCCTTCAGCAGCTAATGGCAAATATATCAACAGATATTCCTCCAAAAATTTAGACCTGTAATGTTTTAAGGTGTCAGCAGTGGCTTCAAATTTGTGGCTTCACGATTGCAAAAATTGACTGAACTCTGTTTGATTCCAGTAAAAAGCATGCTGCATGCAGTGCCCTTGTTCTGGCATCAGATGCCCTGATGAGTGTAAAAAAATCTTTAAAGGATGTACATGTTAGATCCATTCATGTATCACAGGAAGAATTGGTGATTTACAAATTGATAACTGACAATGTGTGAAATAGAAGTATTCCTACCCAGTAAAAGAATTCAAAGCAATCAAATAAATGTTGAGTTGTACAACACATGCTGATTTTGGTTTGTAACTGAGAAATGCAGTAACTGTAACTTAACTTTATCATTTCTACATGTAACATATTGCCCCACTTTAAACACATCATTTAATTGCTTCATTTCTTCAATCAACACAACATTACAATCATGCTGCTGCTTCACAACACCACTTGTACTGCTAGTCTGTTTTTCATTTTCACACACACACACACACACACACACACACACACACACACATATATATATATATATATATATATATTCAAATGACAGCAAATCAATTCCATAGTTTTTGTCCTGGTAAAACCAATTTAGCGATGTGGATGATAATTGACGGCCAGCAGGAGTATCTGTGGTATGATGGAGGTTATCCAACCATGCAGACTGAGTCAATGTAATTCATCGAGAAAAAAAAGACCAAAAAAACATTTATTTAACCTATTAATCATGCTAATGAAGGCTTGTTAACCCTGCAACCCCAAACACATACACCCTCAGCAAATCCAAATGACCCCTTATAAAACAGGCAAATATTTATGAACATCAATGAAGAATCTTGATATGATTTCTAATTGTCCTTTATAAAGTAACTATTATGAAATTCTGATGGAATTCCAATAGTATTCCAATAGTTTATTTGTCTTTTTTGGAAGAAGTTTGATGGACTCACTCCCCTCAGCCATCTTACAAGTTCTGCTACCCACACACCATAGGGGAGCAGCTACACCTGCACACTACTCGAGGTACATCTGAATTGCAAACTCTCCCTGTGTTTTATAAGACAGAAGACAGTCCATTCCACATGCATGGAATGACAGAATGACAGAAAATGTAATGTATTTACGCTGCGACTTTTACATATCATAGTATACCTTGAAACCGGGACCATCGATGAAAGGACATCTGGTTTTATTGGAAGAGCACTGTGAACTACTGCTCACTAGTCTGACGCTCTTTACTGCTTGCCCTCACATCTTTGCTTTGGCATCCAAACACACAGACTTGATTAAACATAACCTAGTTAAAGTCTTCCATGTGCAGTGTGCATGTGTGTGTATGTGTGAAAGAGACACGATAGTGGGCCAAGTCAAGTTGTCAAGCCCACTAACTCCACCCCTTATTGGTGTGACAGTTGGTATCCATGGAAATACTTGCCAGAATCATTTTAATTGGCTGAAATGATTCTGACAGCTCACCCTACTTTGAATAAGATGTCTTCACACACACACCTCTACACACACACACACACACACACACACACCTCAACCATCTTTAGGATATACTGAGTAGAAGAGGGAAGAGACAGTGGGATAAACTGGAATCAATGGACTGATACAGACAAGGGAGGGATTTAAAAAGTGAGAAGTATAAGTACAGCTAAATAAAAATGCCTGCACAAAGAGGTACTTGTAAAAGAGTGACTGAATAAGCTTTTCTCTTCTTAAAACAAAAGGAATGCTCTGAATCTTTCATGCACTGCTGAATAAGTTATGCTCTGTATTTGTGACGTATATCTGCACGTTTGCATGTGCTTACCTACAATTTATGTGCACGGATATGTGAATGCCATACATTACAGTAAAGGAGTAGTGTATGCCACATGAAAAGCTCAGCAGGAACCTTGCTCCACACATAGCTAACATCCCCAAAAGAAGAGAGAAAATGTTTTTTTTTAAATTAAACATAGCTTTGGACAGAGTACAATAAGTTCTTATATAATTGCAAAAGCTAGTCCTCCTCTTGTTCCATTTTATTTGTTTAGATGTAGGGTACGGAAATACAGCGTGTTATAAACAACATGCAAAGGAACATTATTGTTTGGAGAAAAATTAAGTGAGGAGGCAGGTAATTAATTTGCAATACAAACTGAGATGGAAAACAAAAACAGAATGGGAGGAGGGGATACCTCAGGAAAATGGGAACTTAAGCTCTTGAGGACATCCCACCCCCTAGTGTGCTTGCATTAATGTCCCTGTCGAACAATGTCCAGCCACATTACTTCCCCTGTAGATCACTCACAGTAAAGCGAAAACAAACTCACAGGCAGTAAAAGAAATATGTTCCGTATGCATGAGCATAAATAAGATACTTGCAAGTAACTGACTTGCTTAGACTCAGAAATAAATAGAAAGACAAGCAAAGTCACATGAAAACGGGACTGCAAGCGGAAGTAACCAGGTCGTTGGGGCAGAGCTACGCTGTTGCCAAGCAACCAGGTGATTCCTCTAAAAAGCCTCTCCTGGGGAGATTCCCTTGTTTGTGTATGGGCATTTACTAGCTTGCGTGTCCGCATACTGGCTTGCCTCTGCAAGTGTGTGGATGCAAGTTAGTGCTGACACAGTGAGTGTACATTGATCTAAGATGTGACCATGGTAACAGCCCATCAGGCTACAGACATGCAAGGTTGAGGGCATTTGTACTTGTTTTCTTATTTTCCTTTTAGTGTACATTTTATTTATTCAGCAATTATGTATATTTTATAGAGTACACAGAGTGCTGACTGGCAAATACCCACAGACGTGCAATGACAAGTGCATAATCTCAAACACACACACACACTCAGACAGTGGCAAGCTCATGTAGAGTCACAAGCTGTGGAAAATATTCAATTTTGAGAGCATCAACAAATCCCTGAGGTGTTGCTGATGCTTATACACGCTTCAGAGTATTCATAGCTGCTCACAGACTCTACAACACTGATAACCGCACCTACACACACTCACACCTTCACGTCTACACCAGAACTGGAGAGAAGCTGAGGCAGAGAGTGAGAGTCAGAGAAGAGAATGGGATGTGAGACAATGAAGACAGAAGCAGAGCCAGGTTTCTGAGGTGACATTAGTCTTCTACTATTTTTTGTAACTCCCTCTACCATATAAATAGAGGCGAGTAACAATGCAACTGACAGGCAGCTGTAACCCTGGAGATTCATTAGGGCTTGTCACTATGGAAACCTCCAATCAGGAAAAAATGGCTAACATTTTTTCCTGCACCTAATGGGTCCAAGGAAATACCTGAGTTTGTCAAAACACAAATAAATTCCCACACTTGCATACATGTACACACACATACACACACACACACACAGTCTCAGACATGCACAGTGCTGAACCTCGTCCAACCTTTCTTGTGTTTAAAGAAGATAAACATCTAGACACATGTTGCCTTGTATGTACAACAGCTCTGAGAAAGTACAGAGTAGAAAAACAGAGAATATGTCTTCCATATTATAAACAGAGAAAAACTTTTTGCACAATCACGCACATGTTCGCAGCGCTTCAGGTGCACAACCAGCAGTGAAGGATATGGGTGGCAGACAGCTCGAAGGCACCAGGAGCGGGGAGGGCTGGTTTGAGTCAGAGCCAAAAGCACCACTGGCGCTAGGGTGGGATATGGCAGCTCTTCCTTTACCTCCTCTCCCTCTTCCTCCTCTTCCAACTCTTTGTGATCCCACTCCTCTCTTTCAACTGAAACATGCACCTTTTCCCCCTCCTCCTCCTCATCCTCTCCCTCCTTAGTTAATCCTCTGCGCTGCTCATGCAGGTCTGGCTCCTGGATCCCCGTCATGGCCGTGCTGGGAACAGCCTGAACCTAAAAAGCAGTGACACAGCCACATATGTATGGATATATGCTTATCCATGTGTCTTCCTATTGTTTCTCCCCTGCAGCTTCCAAAACAAACTGGACCCTGTGCTGACTGTTAAGCCTTTCCACAACAAAGAAACACAGTAAAAAGCCTACCTTTGTTTTACTTTCACAACCTGGCAACAATATTCTGCATGAAATATAACTTTGCGTAAATATAAACACAGTGAATAAATAAAAATGGGCATAACCACAGACAGGACAGCAGGAAGCACTTAAACCTCTTCGTAATAATCCTACAGCTGTACAATTCTGATGACAACTGGCCATTAAGCCTGATGCTTTTAATCCAGACTAGGTTTAAACAATTTGCACATAAAAATACAAACTTAGACAATTTTTCTCTCAAGGCTGCTGTTGTTCAATGATCTAGCCAGTTATTGAATTCTTTTTTTTTTCTATTTAAATGAACTAACCCTAATCATTAGGACAATTACAAACTCTATGAGTTGTTTCTCTGACTGCTAATTTGAGATCAAATCTCATCATGAGCTACAGCAGCCTGTGGTTAATTTTTCAAAAGCACTGACAGATTTCTTGGAGCACTGGAATATCATCTAGGCAATGTCAAATTGAATGATAATCTCAGTTTGAATTAAACATGTGGTCACATGTGAGCCGATTTCTATTTTCTTTTTTTGGTTTTAGATTTCCTTCTCTTTTGGGAAGTATGCAGTGGAGCTTGGCAAGAAATGATGGAAGTTGGAACATGTGACACAGTCCACAGTCTCATAAGTACACAGAAATGCTGCCCACTGCTTTGCCATGTGGTCCTTTCGTTGCTTACCACTCCAGAGACTCTGACAAATTTACTCCAAAGCGACCAATTTATTTTGAAGTTTGGGCATTAGCTGAATTATTAGGGTAAAATGAGCCAACCTCAAATGGATCCAGTATGTTGTGATGGGAGAAGATAACACAAAAGCTGGCATGCAAGTGTACCTGTGTGTGTTTGTTTAATGAGAATAATGAGAATAAATGTGCAACTATCCGTCTTTTCTAAACTTGGAACAGACCATTAAACGAGTCCAGGGCTGCAGTTTCAGGCTTTTAAAAATGTAATTCAGTGGTGGCTGTTGGTTAGACATGAATTATGAGGAGAAAAATCATTCATCCACTGTTGAGAGCTTGCTGATGGGTCCTTTTAAAAATATTTCCAGGATTCATTACAAGCCTCCTTTGCAAATAGTCAGACTGCAGAAAATAAAATCCTAATTGTGATCCTTAACCGGTCACCAGAACACAATACTAATTATTCCTCTAAAAGACCCCTGAAACTCATTAAAACGTTTTACAGTCATACAATGCAGCTGCATTTATTGCCTTGAATCCTTACCAAATGTAAAGAACAGTACCTCCTGAGCAATAAAAGCAAAGGAAACTGCACATCTCCATTAGAGATAACAATTATTCTGCACACTAGGGTGATCTACGTTTTTAAAGGCCAACCAGATACATAGACGACATGTTTAATATCCAGCAGTCACCGACGTAAGGCAATCTGTCTCGGAGAAGTCTAAATAAAACTGGTCTCAATAATATGACTAAAACCAAAAAAATCTCACTATGCCTTTAAAATTACAAGAAATTTACAAAGAGCTGATTTTTATAGTAATATTGACTGATTTCATACAACTATAAGGACTTTGTAATTGCAAACTTATTAAATAATTAGATATTTTCTACATTTTTGGCGGACTATACACCGACACTGAGAATGCAAAGATCGACATAATAGAATCTGGGCATTTTCTATTGTGCCACGGGATTTTCCACGCGCATCCCATGAGACAAAAAAGCAATAAAAGTACATTATTGCACCAAAAACTTTGCCAAACATTCTTACCGGGAAGCAGCGTCCATCCAACAGTTTCAGTCACACCGGGTTCGCCGTGCGCCCTGAGCTCCCGGAGCCCTGGTGCTCCATCTGAGAGCCGCTCGGTGGTCCTCTGCCTCCACTTCCCCCCACCCACCCCCACCCTCGTCGATATCCAAACTCAGCCCGTCAGTCAGGTGGAAGAAAAAAAAAGGGAAAAATATGGCAGCAATGAGACGCACAAGTTTAAATAAACTGGGAAAAGTCGTGTTAAATATGAGTAAGCAGCCCCCCGTGCGTCAGCGTCCACTCAGCCACTGGACGCGCTCCGCGGTGTCAGGTACTGGAGTTCATGCGTACTGGGGAAGAAAGCTGTGTCAAGTCAGCCAGACGGAGGCAAACCGGAAATATTCATATTTTAGGTCTAAAATAAGACGGTTTGCTTCAGGAAGTTAGTGTAGATAAGAGTGTGTCTTTGGTTTAACACCATGAGAAATAAAGAGACAAACCTTCCCTTTGAAAGGCTACCTGCTGGATGCAAAACCACCACTGTGTCGATAGCTGTACTCAGTGTTTATCCAGTCAAAAGACAATAGTATATTTCACATTATATTAATCTTGATAACCCTGTATTTTTTATTTTAAGCAGACTAAAAACTGTACTGTGGCTTATTTCTTAATAAACCTGTTTTTTTATTTAGAAAAAACAAAAACAAATAACAATTATAAACAACATGTTCATTAGAAAAACAGCTGTTTTAAAGAGGCCTATTTACTTTTAACATTTAGCTGAAAAGAAAATACACAGGGGGAAAACATGATCAATTTAAAAAGGTTTGTATTAAACCGTAAAGCAAACTTCAAGATTAAGATATAAATCCAATAATAATATAGGATGTAAAGCATAAATAAAGCTACATCTGTAAACATTTTTTTTAAAAATCCAATAATATCTAAAAGATTAGGATGTGAAATAAAATATTGTGTCATGCAAACAATTTGTTTTTATTGTTTAGCTAAATCTAGCAGGGATTTAAAAAACTTTCATCCAATGAAATATAAACTGAATATAAACTATTTGCTGTGAAAATGTTATTTTTTTCCTATAAATCACATTTACTACAGCCTGAGATTTCCCAAAGTGCTGTACAATCAAAACTTAATAAAAAAAAAAATAAAAACACAATAAAACCGTCTGTAACTTGATAGTAATAACAGGCATAACTGCACTGCTATCGTCTTTCTAATGACTGTTTTATTTTGAAGGTTTTAACTGTAGAAGAAGCCTGTTCTTACTATTGCATAACTTGACTCTGACAGGGACTGAGTCATAGCATGTGACTTGTCCCCTTGCTCTCCTTTGCCTGATTGTACACCCTTTCCAAATACCCATCACACATTTTCTGCTCGCCAGTTACCTCACAAGTCAGTGACTCTGGACAGTATGCATGTGTGTGTAGCTGGAGGGTGTTGTCATATGTGAGACGATACTCCACAGTCACACTCAGCAGGGATGTTGACTCACTAAACCCAGAAAGATCCAACACAATACATTCAAATCTGCTTATGTGCTATGTCAGGTTTCAGAGGACAAGGGATTAATGACTGATACTACTGCCTACTGCACAAGATCTCCATAGCAGTTGTATAAGAAATACTCTTATAGACTTAACATAATCAGGTATTACATGGTGGGGAAACTGTTAAAAAAATACTAGTAATGAAGAGGAAACACTTTCAATGTTTGTTCTTAGCAAATTTATTTAGCGCCAATCTTCCAGTGATTATAATTAAGTTGGGAATTTGGGACTTGTCTAAGCTATTTACCACTTGGTTTGGGGTATCAAATTCACTGTTATTACTATAATGTCAACATTTTTGGGTTTCTTTTTAAAAAAAAGAAAAAAAAAGACAAATACTCTCATTTTTGTGCAAACGAAAAGAAAAATGTGAAGAAATGTATTTCTCTTGCATTATTTCCTTAGTGCAAGCATTAAAGGATTAGTTCAGGGGATTTATATCTATACAGATGTCAGGAAAGAGGTGGAGAATGGGCAAGACACGGACAAGACACCAGTCCATCACAGGTCCAGCACAGAAAAAACAGGCAACTGCTCGCAATTATTCTTACACACATGCAAGTTGTTGGCCTGGAAACACACAGTATAGAATGAAGTATAGAAGGAAAAATACATGCAAAACACACAAAGATAGTTCCTAACGGAACCTTGAATTTTACAAAATAATGAAATAGTTAATGTTAAGTATTCTAAACTTGCATGTAAAGTTACTTTTGCAGTCTTAGTTATTATACACCTTAGAGGAAGCACTCATTTTAAATGCTCTGCTGATTTTTCTACCACCATACATTTATCCTTGGATGTCTCCACACTTGAACAGCAAGTCAGAGATTGCTGTACTGGATGGGAATTTTTGCTGTTTGTGCCTAAATCAGGTTTTAGCCTGTGTGTAGCGGCTATTTTGATACATCTCAGGCTGATATTCTGAGGCAAAGCTCTGTGACAGCAAAGTGTTCACAATGAAGCACAATTCAGAGAAAAAATTACATCTCTCTCAGTGAGTGAAAACCCTGCATGATGCAAGGGGAAAAAACAGAAGCAGTATATGTAGTTGGGAAATTTTGGGATCAGAGATACCCCAAAAAACACACTCTCTTCACACACATAATCATTGCAAATGTTGCATTGGGTGCTGCAGCTGTGTGGGCATAAAGTCTGTACAGCAGGCTTGACTGTGTGGCAAACCCAAAATAGTTAGACCGGCATCAGCGTACATATGTTTTGGACATTTTTCCATATCAGAGTCAAAAATCTAAAGGTGGAGGGCATCTTCTACAATACAAATTGAAACCTCTCAACACAAATAAGTATTAAATCTGACATGAAAATTAATTGTTGGATATAATTAAGATTAATGATTTATTTGTCTCAGGTAATTTTTTATGACCCGATCACAGCAAAATGCTAAAATTACACACAATGAATAATGGCAGTCATTAGTGGGTAATAAATACAGGAACACAGATCCTGGCACACATGCTATGTCCACACCTTTAAAACAAGAGCACAACACAATGGTGTCTTCTAAAGGGCATTGACTCCAACAATCACTCAACTACATCTAATGTTGACTTTTATGTTTGTGTCTACCATTCTGAAATGACTGAGTAAATAGGATTGAGAAGATTATACAAAAAAAAAACCATCAGGATTATCTCGAATAATTGTAAAAGAATATTATTGTGTAACAACTGTGAAACATGAATGTGACACAGTCTTTAACCACCAGTGTAGACCATCTATGGGTCGTCACAGTTTTCAGGGTGTCACGAATTCAAATTCTGACCACACGTGACATTTATTCGCAGTCTCAAACTTTTGTATTAGAATTATGACATTGAAAAATCTTAAAATATATTTTTGTTCAACATTTCATCTAATTAGTCATGTAAATGTGTTTCTATGTATCATATTTATAATCTACTGTCTGATACTTTATTACAGTAACGACCAACTTCGGTTCTCAACGTGGTGCCTAAAGAGCACAGGACGTCTATTAGAGTTGTGTAATTGTTAAAATCAAGGTTATCCCCAAAGAGACAAGTTTAGGTATAGCTGCTTATGTCCTCTTTTTGTTACTTTTTAAAAACAATTTCGATGTTTCATTCACTGAATCTGGCATTTTAGGAGCATCAAAACACAAATGTTTGAAGTTTTTCTCAAAGTGAATGAATGGGGATCATCAAAATTAGCTTAACAATAAATTAACAACATTTATCCTCAGTTAAAAAAAAAAAAAAAAAAAAAGAGATTCATGGTAGGCCATAACTTGTGAGCTGGTGGAGCTCTGGAGTAATTCCTGTAACTAATGAAAGCATAAAGCCCAGCCTGGAGCCTACAGCTTTGTAGAAGTTAAATAAAGAGGCTCCTCAAGGAAAATATGTTCCTTTTTTGGTGTCAAGGCAGTTGCCAGTGCTGGAGGAGCAACTTTTATGAAAGTGCTTTTTAGTCAAACGCAAAAACAATTAGAAACTGGTATCATAGCTTTTTTCCTTCACATTTTCAGTTGTTATTGTGATAAAATGATCACAGTCAAAATTATATAAGCGTTAAATATGTAGGGTCCCTTCCTGCAGTTGAACGGCTCTGACTTTGACATGGTGGATGTTTTCTGAGGTTCTTTGTCTCTTTCAGTTTGCTGACAGGAGTTTTTTTTTTTTTATCAGACATATCCTCACATCTCACAGACGCTTGATCAGATTGAGATCTGTTCAGAGTACAGGTCAATGCCGAGGGCGCTCAGTCATGCTCCTCGAGCAGTTTTTGCAATGTGCTGGGACACGCTGTTAGTTAAAAGCCAGGTCTCCCAACAGAACAATGAAGTTTCAAAAGCAGAATTTTTTTGGTGGATGTAAGGTTGTCATTGGCTGCAGCTGTTATATCTGATGTGTGTGACTAAAAAGTGAGATCAGATTTTTACTGAGTGGGGAAACACGGTGCAACACCCTCTTAGCCCCCACAGCTATTTTAGCTGGTATAATTACAGCGTATATCAAAGATTTATTGCATCTCACAGTTTAAAATATCTGGAATGAATTCAGTCACAAAGCCCTCCAGTTAATATCTTATCTCCCTGTGGAGGAAACGGCTGAGGATTGTTTAAAGTCTTTGTGTGTGCGCAAGTGTGTGTTGGTTGTCGTCAGTTGTTATTGGGTGTACCTGTCTGTGTGCTTCCACTCCCCCCTTTGTTCATTTTTCCCCTCTCCTTCCAGCTCATCTCACTCATCTCACACTTACTGTCTTGTGTAACTCCTGCGACTTTCTGCTCCACAGGATCATTTCATGCATTTTTCACTCCTGCTCTGTCACTGTGCTGTTTTCAAATGCTGGTTTACTTTAGAAATGAAACACACACACACACAACAGCAGATGCAGAAACACATCTCTCTTATCGGCTGAGGATGGCTTTCTAGGCCAAACATTATCATCAGTGTGCGGTTGCCGCCCGATGGGTGGGTTTCCATGGTGACCATCACACAACCTTATATATGGGGAAGAGCTATATCCCATGCCATCGTCACGACTACACACACACAGTCACTGTGGGAATTCGATTTGAGATCTATAATCCTGATCAATTGCTGACATTTCCATGACAACCACCTCAGGGCACATCCCAATCCACTTTACATGCTGACATATGCAGTGACATTGAGCCATCCTGCTCCTACACTTGTCCGGGTTAAAGGAGTAGTACACGAAGAGGTTAAAGGACACACTCACACTTATGGGTCACTGGTGTTCATGTCAGCTTTTACAAGTTTATTTTTGCAGAATATGAAGATAATACACTTTACTAAACATCATGCTAGTTACTTAAGGTATTTGGATGCAAGAAACTGCCATTGGTGTTTTCATGTAAATCTTACTGGATTGAAAATAAACTTGTAATCAATCCAAAAAACAAGGAAAACATATATAAATAAAATATAACACAAATATAATGTTAATATGATACAAAATCAAAGCAAAGCAAGTTCAAACATAGATTTAAGTCATGTTTATTCACATTTTTAAGTTCAAGTATAAGGGAAATTATGGATAGCTTACAAATAAAAATGTGCAAATGAATTTAATAAAGCTTGGCAAATAGGTACATAAACTCCTGGTATGTTGCAATGAATAATTCAAGTCCAAAAAGCAGGGTACCAGTTGGAAGAAACTGAGTACAAATACAGATATTCTAAGGAGACTGTAATTGCATAATTAATATGAAAGTGTATAATGACATTTTTTATACTGGGGTTAATTAAAATTACATGATACTAGGAAGGGGTGGGGGGTGGCTCACAATTTAGATTTTTTTTAACTCATTATTGAAATATGAACAAGTAATATTGCATGATAGTTTTAACGTTTCAGTTTCTTTTATTTCAACAAGATTACATTTAAACTTTACACTCCCAGTCATTTTCTACTCTCATAACTCTGATGCTACGACATGATGTTAGCAATGCATGCAATGACACTGAGTTAAAAAAACAAACAAACAAAAAAAAAACAATTCAGTCAGAACACCTAAAATTTCTATTTGTTAAAAACACACACACATAAGACACTAAAAACTACTAAGAATATTATCGAATCTCAGTATTTACTGTTTCATAACATGTAACAACAGTATTTCTTTAAGGCCACAACAAGTTTGGATGAAATCTTCAGTTTATTATCCCTCCATCAGCAAATAGACCTGCTCTTGAACTAACCAACAGACATCTGCTCCAAGCCAGGCTTTTTCCAAATTTGCCATTTCAGTGTGTAAAACTCATAATTTGCACCTTAAAGCTTGCGTACATCAAGAGTAAAACGATCAGCTGCTTCATATTTTTGGCCAATCAGTGCTCCAATCAGTTCAGACCCTGCCTTTTTGGACCGCATGTAGCATATAATGATGAAGAATATATTTCGCAGTTCTGCATTCATTCTGAATCAGAAATACATCATCAACTCTGGAGGAAAATTATGATGTTTTTTCTTTGGGTTTCCAGGATTATCACAAAGTTCTTACTTTGTGATAAACTACATCTGTGAATCTGTGAATCTGGGCATTGAAGTACCTCTCTTACAGCTTGTTTTTCTTGTCATCCATCGTGTACACATTAAAATATCTGATATCATGAACAGCCTCAGTAACATAAAACATATCTTTGAAAGACTTTAAAATGCCAATGAGGAAATATTGAAATTGCACATTAAAGTTTAGTCATTTCTTCATCATAATAATAGGTTGCTCATCCTCATGTGTTCTGCAATGTCATGGTTTGGTGAATTTATGATGTATCAACATTAGTGACTCATTCTTTTTATTAGTTTGAGGAGACAAATAAATATGTCAGACGCTGTATCCTTGTTCTGCTTTCTGTGTCTCACACATTGATACATGAACATCCATGTTAGGTTCATATCCTGCATCTTCCCTCAGACCTTTTATTCACTTCAAAAGATGAGACCACGTTAGGTGGTAGGCCAGTCAGCGGAGAAGCATCTTCTCTGACAATCACCAGAGAAGTGAAGTTGCTAAGCAACCTTTGGCCTTGATGATGTGAAATGATGTCATGCTTAAAAGACAAAACTCAAACAGACAAATACAGAGGCAGACAACAGGTGCAAACACACACAGACACACATGCAGAGTGAACCTTGCAGAATGGTAGACAACAGCAATGAGGTTTTCATGGTAATCTGAATAAGGGTTAAAGTAATATGTTAATCTTGTCTAATGGTTTCACTGATCTTTTAGTCCATTAAAGGTGACCTTACATATAGATGTACACATGCACTTATGTAAGTACACTCACAGTGCATGGACTGAGCAGCGCTTAAAAGCACTGCTGTTTGAGGAAAAATACATCTGCTACTCTTTTGTGTCTTTCAATCTGTTTTTGAACCCATCACCAGGCCTCTGCCTGTTTCCTGTGAGCCAGCAGTTATGCCATCCCTTATGCCAGGTACACACACAAACATGATGAGACTTACTGCAGTGTGCTTTGGGAGGAACAGAGAGGTAGTGACACGTGGAGCTGTATTTTGAAATCGTGGTATACGATAAGACAAGTTTTTTTGGTTATGTCTTTCCCACCCATATACAAGTTGCAGAGACATAGAGCACCCCACAGTGTTCATTCTGTTTCACTGCATGTTTCCATATGGGACAGTATGACACAGAGCTGGTGCTTTTGATCTAAGACCGATGAATTGATTGAATGTATTGGACTGTAATCCATCCTTTGATAAATCTACAAGCTTAGAAATAACATGATGGTCTATTCACTACACTACATGTTGCACATGTGATGTTTTTAACAAATATGTTCATCAAATACACGGTTCACTTTAGTTTATGATTTAACAATTAGGACATTCACATCAATTTTAGATATTAGTTCAGATATTAGATATTTATTAGTTCAGTCAGCTTTGCTACTATTTGACTTTTTCTTTAATCCATTAATACACAAACAAAACACTAAGAACATATATATATATATATAGCTAATCAAGTAGGTAACATGCAAAACTTATTTTATGCAAATCTAATGTTTTCATACTTTGATTTTAATTTGAATTAAGTTAGGTTTACAAAAATACATTTTTTTGTAACATTTTTATATTTATGTTGAAATCATATTAGCTAAGGAGTATTAACCAGTATTCTCATTATTACATTACCAAACACGTCAAACGTGAAAACTCAAAATTCCGGCTATTTTTCATATTCTAATACAAAATAAAGCAGATTTTTTTTTGCTACTATATGGTTGCATTTTCTAGTTACCATTTACCTCCAACGTACTGTTGTGCTTGCTTCGATCACACCTCGAGATATCCCAATTGTCACCAGTTTGACTGCTTGAAACCAGATGTTTTGTGTTGAAATAAAACCAATTTCAAACAAGCAAGATTTTTTGGTCAAAACATTTTAATGATAAAAAAATGACATAAACCAATCACATTTCCATCGTTTCTCACTTCCACACAACAAACACATACATACACACACCCACTGAAGAGTTTCCACAGCTACTGCACCTTCAGAAGAAAAAGACTGATTCGCCATTAAATAAACACGATTTACATAATCCAGTGTGGCATGAATGTATAGAGATCTGTTTTAATGTCAAGAACCAAACTATTGATGTTTAAGTTTTAGCTCATACATTTTTACATTAAGCATTTCTCAAGATTCCTCTCCTGTTTTTTCCTTTTCCTCCCCATTTACCAGATAGCAACAGTTCAGGTAACATGGCTGAACTATTAAATGTGAAATAATTTGTATAACCAAAATAACTGCACTTGAGCTAAACAAATTGTTTCCTTAAAAACAGACCAAAAAATGTTCAATGCTCAAAATAATATGAAATACAACTTGTTACATGCTAAAACATACAAAGTGCTAGACTTGTACTTAAAAAAAAAAATCAATCTTTAAAGCAGGGAAGGTTTAATATTTAAGCAATGAAAAGCACACTGGGAAGTAAGCAAATGGAAAAATTATGTGAAGCAGAAATTTAACGTCTTTTACAAATTAATTAAATGAGGAACAGCAATTCCTTCTTTACAAAGAAGCAATCACATCCCTGAGTACGAAGTTTATTCCTAGTTTCATTTCTGTTATATTCATTCTGCTCAGCTCAAGGTTGATCACAACAGTGCTTTTCAAGTTTCCCTCTCAGGATAAATTAAGGTGTCTTGTTTTATTTCATTCAACCTCACAACAATCATGTTTTTCATGACCTTGAATCAGCACAGAGGTCGGCATTCATGACACCTCAGCAAATGTGCTGATGCTGCACTTTACGGCAGAAAAACCACGTCTTTCCTTTTGCAGCGACATGAAATGGTGAAAGAGCAGCGAAGCACATCTTGATGTCAGGGAAAGTCAGAATGTCTCTTTATCCATTTCCTTCCAGCAGTACATGGAGCAGGATTGAGTGTCATTACATCATCATGTCTTGCATGGAGCAGGTTGCACCTTTTGGCCGTTGAGCTAAGCAGAGCCTGTTAGCAAGGGGCCTCTTCCTCTTCTTTCTCCATCTTTTTTCCATCCTCCTCTGCTTCTTTGTCTTTGTTCTTCTTGTGTTTCTTCTTCTTGTGTTTGTGCTTGTGCTGCTTAGGCTCTCCTTCTTTGTCCTGGCTACCGTGTTTCTTGTGCTTCTTGTGTTTTTTATGCTTCTTATGCTTTTTCTTCTTTTTGTCGGCGGTGGTAGTGGAACTGCTGTTGTTGCTTGGCGTGGGGCTGTGGGAGGGCTGGCTGACAGACTGACTCGGGCTGCCGCTCTTTCCTTTCTCTGGTTCGGAACCCTCGCCTTCACTGTAGTCGGGGACAAAAGCCGCCTCATCAGTCTCACGAGTCAGATCAGAGCACAAGCGTTGCCTCCTAGGCTCTGGGCCACGACTCTCCTCTCGTCCTCCTCCTCGGCCTTCTGCGGATTTTTCCTCCTTCACCGTTACTCCTCGACCCTCTTGTCTTTGTCCACCTCTTCGCTCCTCTTCTCTGACTGCAGATCTCTTTTCCTCTTTTGCCCCTCTACCCTCCTCTCTCACAGCTTTGGTTTTGGTTGGCTTCTCCACATCTTTCTGGGTAGTCCTGCCACCCTTACCCTCCTCCCTCAGTGCTCGCCCCTTCTTTTCCTCCCTCATGATCCCTCTCCTCTCTTCCCTTGCAACTTCACTCCTGACAGTTTTGGATACTTCGATGTGCTCTTTGGCCCGAGTCTTTTGCAGTACTGGTGATGGTTCCTTAGCAGGTACGATAATACTGTCTTCCTGCCCTTCTTCATCATCTTCCCTCTCCCACTTTGACCGTGGAGGTGGCTGAATAAGCGGTTCGTCCCGTGCTGGACTGAGAGTTGGGCTGGCGCTTCGGCTACGAGCACGGCTCACCACAGGACTGGACTTGGGCTGCTCCACTGGTTTAGATGGTAAGTTCTTCTGATCTTTCTCAGAGTCCTGCTTTTTTTCTTGAGTCGACCTGATAAAGGAAAATACTTATTTACGGATGAAGAATTTTACAGTACGATAATATGATTATGAGTGTATCTGAAGTATTTAAGTAGTGCTTTACTTAAAAACTTGGTTTGGGTGGTGATAATACATGTTTATTTCTAATATTAATGGAATCTTAAAGAAATCTTAAAGATAAAATGCGACTGATTATTTTTTAAATCCCAATATAAAAATGTAGCCTGCAGTAAGTCATTATACCTAAAAAGTAAAAGAAGTGGTTTTTAACTACACCAGACTCACCTTGTGGAGCTAGTTGTGTGACTTTGGAGAGCCTTACGACTGATTCTTGGCTTACTCTTTGTGGTTGGCTCCATACCATCTTTGACCCCTGGCACAGGGAGAACGGAGAACAGATATAGATTTCAATGAACGTTTAATTAAAAAGGCACATGATAAAAATCTTGCTGCATTTTTAAATTACCTTCTCTGTGAGCAGCACCTGGTTTGTCTCCTGAAAGGACACTCCTCTCTGTTCTGTCCTTGGATGCACTCCTGGGAAATAGGAGAATATAATCACATTAACAACAGTGTTCACAGACAGGACCAGTATATCATGCTTTCTTTAAATCCAGCATATGGAGAATGTTTTGACAAACAGCAGAATCCAAATGTAATAACCTGTCAGATTTAGCAGCTCTGTCGGACCCCTCCCCTCGCTCCTTGGAGGGCACACTTTGCTTCTCCTGATGGTCTGTCTGTTTCCTTGTAATGGCAGTTTTCTCTCCGATGGTCATTTTATCCATGCTGACAGACCTCCCTCCCCCATTTCCTTTGCTGGAGCTTTTTCTTTCAGTCTTCACCGTCTTCTCTCCTTCTGTGTCTCTGTTCACTGCAGGTTTCTGCAAGCCTGACCCAGAGACCCTCTCCTTCTCCCTGTCAGACCCAAGATCTCTGTCTTTGTCTGAACCAGATGGTCTATCTCGCTGCCTGTCCTGTCCCGAGTTTCTGTCATGATCTCTGTCTGAGCCGTGGTGTCTATCTCCAGCACTACTTGGTCTTTCTCTGGAGACTCCTTTTTCTGTAGAAGCTGGCTGCTCCTTTCTTCCAGCTCCATGTGATGTACTGCTACTTCTATCAGCTTCTGAGGCATTAGCTGCAACTGATCGATCTGAAGTGGAAGTAGTCTTCTCAGGACCAGACTGTGTTCTGTCAGAGGGTGCCGTCTCAGAGCTGCTTCTTCTGCCCAGATCTCTGTTCAACTTTATCCTTCTCACTGGCTTCTGTGGACAAGAGCAATGTTAATCTTTTAATGGTATGGACTTTTCAAACTCTAAAAGCAATTTGACAAATTCAATGAGCTGACAAAAATATGTGCATGATAGAAGCTATCACATATGATTGTATTATACGTAGAAAGTGTATAAATTGCATTGATTTGTTGTTATGTGATGTATATGTGGTGGCATTATGAGGAGGACTATTAACCAGATAACATTCTCATTTGAAAAGAAATTTTCCTCAAATGATTTAATACAAAAGTGCATTTGCTTAGAACAAACTAGAAAACGTTTACTTTAAGGGAAGGCTCATCATTATTCAGGCTATTAGTAATTAATTAGGCAAATAAACCTGTTTCCATGTAAACCTTAATTCATAAATATTTTTATCATATAAACTCGAAGAAGAATGATATAATTTGTAATGAACAATTCCGAATTGAAAAACATCATGTAACTGTACCCTTTGTCAAGAAACTGTGGCGCGCATCTCAAAATATCGTGTTGAGTTAATATACTTTAGAAAAAATTATATATGTCATGAATACTGACAGATACAGGAAGTTTTGTTCTGAGTCTTTCCTGCAGCAAAGTGGCATGATTTACTAACGACCACTACATATTAGCACACTGCATTTTTGCTAGAAATATAAAGCACTCCTAACATAAATCATGGCAGACTTTTGCTCCGTTTTTAGACTGATTTGAAGACAAAAACCGAAGACTCACCGGAATGTCCATCAGTTGTCTAACAGATCCTCGATCTACATCTCCCGAACCCAGCTCGCGCCTTCCTGGCAGAGGATGAAAACTAGACCTGTCAGATGAGAGTGGGCCTCTGTGGAGTAGAGGCTGATGGGAAAGGTGCGAGTGGGAGAGGACATCACCTCCACTCTCTAGCCCATCAATTCTCCTAAGCTTTACCGGTGGAGATCCGAGTAAAGAGCGACACTCCTCCCCCATCCTCCTCCGGCAATCCACTGGGGATGGAGGTCGGGGGATGAGTGGGAGTCGGTGGGGGAGGGGGAGCTGACCAGCACCCTGTGGAAGATCTCTTCTACCACGCAAGTCGTGTCCAGACCGAGGGCCTTCAGGAAACAAAGGATGTATCAGAGGAAGATTCGGGGAGGGAAATAAAGGAGCTTTCGCCAAGGTGAGCCTCGGGCCAGAGCTTTTACTCTTCTCCTTTTTAGCGGTAGTTGAGCTTGTGGGATCATCTGATCTTGCTTTTATGCTCTTTAACGGTTTAACAACAGAGGAGGAGGAGGAGTCTTTCTTTTTGGTCACAACGCCTTCTCCTGTCTTTTTCTTTAACTTGTCACTCTTCACCTTCACAACCTCCATCTTAACCTTGACTTTAGCCTTCTGACCCCTCTCCTTCTTTGCTTTATCAGCCTGGATTTTTGATGTCGACTTGACTGTGGGTTTTACACTTGCGGTAGTGGATTTAGAGGCCGGAGCTTTAGAAACTGCTGTACTAGCTGGAGCCTTTGAAGAAATGGGAGGATTTTTAGTGTGTGCGGCAATTTCATCCATAGGTTCGTCTCTGACAGGAGTAGCATCACCTCTGTCCAGTGACTGAGACGACTCTGCTTCCTCTCCTGACGTCTTTTTTTTCATTTTCTTTGGCTTTAGATTCATAGTATTGGCTTTGGCGATACGGTTAGGTGGACCCCCTCTCTCCTCTCTTCCTCGCCTTCCTCTTCCCTGGGGTGAGTAGTCTCTGGATGATGCAGACATTTTTTCCCTCTCTCTGTCTCTGCTGCCATGACTTCTATGATGCAGTGGAGGATTTTGGCTGTCATAGTCTTTGTAGTATTTATTATACCAGTCTGCATAATCCTTCTCCCACTGTCGATACCGCTCTCTCTCCCAACGATCATGGCTTCCAGGACTGGGTCCTTTCAGGTCATACAGAGGTAACTCTCGAGGAGGGGGCTTTCGCCCACCAGGGCTTCGGCTCCGATAGCCACCAGGGGAGCGTGACCTTGACCTGTACGGTCCAGCGCCTTCTGCTCCCTCCCAGCCTCCTACCCGGTAAGGAGGGGGAGAGTGTGGTGAGCCAGAGCGCCGGTAGCCATAAGACCTCGAACGGGAGCGGGACCTTGACCGGGAGCGCCCATAACTTCGTCCATTTCTTCGAGAATAAGGGGAATGGGGATAAGATCTGCCGTGGGAACGTGAACGGGAGCGTGACCGACTTGGAGAAAAAGAGTAAGACCTGGATCTTGATCTGGATCTAGAGCGAGAGAAAGGAGAGCGGCTGAACGGAGAGCGGCTGTATGAACGGGACCTAGAAGAGGAAAACATTCGGAAAACAAATTAAGATTATGAAACAATATTCGTGTCCACTAGCTCAAAAAGCAAAAAACACATGAAGCAGGCATTAAAACTGTAAATCTGAGGACATTATCAGGAACTTCTTATAGCCCGTTTTTATAATTTTTAAATGTGCAACTTAAAAATACTTGTGGACATAACTATTTATTTGCTCAATTTTAGTCTGGTGAAAGTTGTTTAAATAATAGTTGTGATTTTCCTGGACTAACCCTGTATAGAAAACTGTGGTGTGACTGGGGCAAATGGCAGAAACTGTGACCATAGCTCTCCATCACAGCCAAATTACCCAGAATCCACGGCTTGTATCAAAACACATGAGTAACAATGATTTGAACTCCACCTGATTTTTTTTTTTATATACTTGCAATTAAATTACCTGGAATAAGATCGCCTCCGTCTCTTTGGTGCATTTCTGTACTTAATAAGTTCTTCGTGAAAGTCTTTAGTGAATTCATCCAGTTTAGATGTAATTCTATAAATACAAAGATCATACAAATTTTCATTCCATATTTTTTTTTCATTTGACAGAATTAAAAATAATTCTTAGTAATGACATTTTTTTTAACATCCACTACATGACCCACTGCAGTTGAAAGATTTAGAAGAACTCACTTGTCTTGTCGGTGGTGCCTCGGTCTGTAGAAATCCTCCTTTGAGAGGGAGGGGTGAGATAGAGATGGTGGTAAAGGCATAAGAGGAGGTTGAACACCTGGGGCAATCCAGGGAGGGTTAAGCCCTTGTGGTCCAGGAGCATAAACAGCTTGTGGCTGGTAACTAATGACAGGTGGAGGGATAAGGCCAGGTCCAGAGCTGTAAGGAGGAGGATATGGCTGTGGTGGGGGTGGGTACAGGGGAGATGGGTAAACTTGAGGAGCAGGTGCTGGAGGTAGAGCTGTCTGCAGGTGAGTGGGCGGGGGCTCCCCTCGATTTCTGTACCTGATATTAAAAAAAAAACAAAAAACAAAACAGGACAATAATCATTACAAGACCGACTTTTAAAATACAGTAGCTTAGTCGCTTATTTGAGACCCACCAGTGTCTGCTAGGTCCTCTGTGAGAGTTGTTGGGCCTCGACTGATGACCTAATAAGACAGAAAGTCAGTTTTTTTTTTTTTAGTTTCATCATTAGATTCACTGAACCTCAAGCTGGAAAATTAAGCCTCAGACCTGGAGGATGATGCAGTCTTGTAGGGGGCAAGTGGCCAATAACAGGTAAACTGTAGTTCTGTAGGGCAGTGTAGTAAAATGTTAAGTCCAAAGAAATGGATACATTCTTGTTTTAAAAATTAGATATTTGCTTCAGATATCAAGTTTATATCATTTAAAAAGATTAATAATTCATCCATTAAGACCTTGATGTTGAACAATGAGAACAATTGTGTTATTTGATCAGAACATCTTTAGTCATCTGTGATACAGTAATTCAAAGTAAACCAATACATAATTATTCAGGGAAAATGGGCAAACCTGAGATCCTTTTTCTGGGGTTCCTGAAGAGTCTTGTGTGACCGTGTGCTCAGGATCAGTCTCACTGAAACAAACAAAAAGGCCAAAACTCAAACCTCAGTTCTGAAGTACACATTTTTATAAACCACTACCAACTATCTTTGGAAATAACGTACCCTGGTGGGGGTGGTTCACCCTGAATGGTAGTGTGCACAGGTGAATGGTGTTCAACAACAGGTGCAGGGGCTGGTGAAGCTTCTTTATCTTCAACAGGAGCAACATGAGGAGGACTAGGGACAGCAGGAGGAACGGGAGAAGTGGCTACTGGAGTGGGCGCAGGAGGCGGGTCCTGTGCTTTAGGGATAGCTATGGGTACACTTGTTGGAGGAGGATTGGAGACATTAACCATCAGGGGGTCTTGCTGTCTTGATTGCAAAGGTCTGACCAACTGTGGTCGTGGTGGAGGAGGCGCAGAGTGCTGGATCTGCTTGCGCACGTGTTTGGTGTAGCCCGTCTCATTCTTAAAGTTATTTACAGCCTACACAACAAAAACCAGATTCGTTGCCATAAATGTAAAGTTAGCCTGATACAAATAAGAGTGGACAGATCTGAAGAGACTTATTACCTGTCGAAGAAATTTGTTTGCAATGAGGTTATCTGGTGATACATCTGACTGATCGCATGAGAAGCAGATGTGTTCTTCTGAGTCCAACAAGGCAGTCCTGATACCTACAAACATGCAGTGTCAGTTACTTAGATCACACTCATCACATACAAGAAAAATTACAAGGACTTCCTCTCAAGTCCTTTATCCATAGTTGTACGTATTTATTTTTCTGGAATATTCAAAGACTGACTGGAATTGGAGTTTAATAATCAAAAACAACTCATTATTAATCAAGGGGGGAAAGCATGAATCTCAAATACGTTTTATATGAAACACAAAATAGGTTTAACTTCATTCTGAATATTAATCACCCCTTCTTTTTCAGAACAAACATATTTAATAACTCACATTCATCACAGTAGCTGTTTCCACAGCAGGGTATGACCACAGCATCAGTCATCAGGTCATTGCAGATGGGACACAACAGCTCATCGGGAATCGGATCGTTATCATCATCAGATGAAGACTGGTCTTGTGGAACAAATGGTGGACGTTCCTTCTTACCTAGTGCATATGCTTCCCTATCATAGGAGAAGTATTTCTTTATTTTAAGCAATGTAACATACAAAATAAAAGCAGTAAATAAATTAATAGTGGATAATAGTTATTTGAAGACAAAAGGATACAAAATGGGGGGGAGAAAAAACCTTACATTATTTACTGTGCTTTTTAAAAAAAAAGAAAAAAAAAGAAAAAGTGAAGGGTAGGGAATGACTATTTATTTCTGGCTGACATACGCATCTATGGCAGGTATCGCATATTCTCCGGTGTTCGTCAACATGACCCCCTTTGCTCCTGGGTCTGCCTTCACCAAGAAGCTCTGTGGTATGCCCTTACTGATCCTTACTGGTTTAGGACCATCCACACTTTTATCCTGGACCTTTAGAGTATAAGGAAAAAAAAACAAAGAAAAAAAAACATCTGAATATTAAAAATTACTGCCGTCTTAAAAATAAGAAGTAACAACATGGCGAAAACCTAACAACTAACAATGCACCAATAATTACCGTGAGTAATGGGCAGTTTCGAATATAGTGACCAGCCTTCCCACAGCGAAAGCAGGTATAATGAGCAGGTGGGGGTCCAACTGCCTTCTTTGAGTAACTGAAAAGGTACATTGACAAATTTATTTGACCTCATTACTAAAAATGGTGATTACAGATGTATGAGCCTGACATGCACAGGTTTCTACAAAATATTGCAGGATTAATTAATGCATGTTTACTAACTATATTGGGTCATATTCATGGTTCGACTGAGACATCATAGCTTTAATCTTGTCCTCCTCGGATGCATTTGCGTCAACCAGGTTTGCAGTCTATAACACAATGAAAAGGAGGCAATTAAGAGAAAAGGGCAATACCAGCTCCTTCCAAATATAACTGAATAAATAAACAAATCTATCAATCATAATTAGAGAAATGCTTTGTGAGGACAAGCATTTACAGAACTCTACCTTGGCTAGTTGGGCGAGAGACATAGAAGGAGAAGAATCCGTCTGCAGGAGAATCAGAGTATATAAATTAAAAGTGTTCATATATCAATTAGATTTACACGGGAAGAGTCCAGTTTCCAACCATATCTGTGTCCAGTCCAATCAAGCCTTTTCAAAATGGCAATATTAGGTCTTAGATGCACACTTTAAATAACGCACAAGTGAGGATGGTTTATAGTCTTTACGGTTCATACGGATTTCATCCCTGTAGACATAAATTTTTTTAAATTAAAAAAAAAATCTACCAAGAAAAAAAAAACTAATCTGAGACACTCAGATCGTTCGTTCACATCAAAAAATATTAAATACTGACAGAATGTTTAAAAAGCTGTTTAAAAAAATATCTATGCTGGTGGCACACTTATCCTTCGCCCAAATGTTAAAATATTACAACTATATACCTTTATTTAATATTACATAAAATATGAATCCATGTCCACAACACTTACAACTGTTACTGTAAAGTAGTTCAATGTATAGTATCCTTTTATCCCAATTAATCCTAAACCAGTCTAGACCTGCATGTTATAATTTCAACTTTCTAAAACATGTCAAAAATGCCTAACAAAGTGAGCTTGTCCGAAAAATCTTAAAAGTACAAAACTGGCACAACCTGCTGTTTCACTTGTTAAAAAAAAGTGAGTCATAAGTATTTCAAAGCTAATTTCACTGTTTTAAGCTTGTTTTCTGAAAAACGTATGAGCTGATGGTTTTCAATCCATTTTTTAAAAAATGCAATATGTGTCAAAATACGAAGAACAAACAAACAAAATAAAAAAAAAGCTTTGCTTTTCCATTTCTCTATAAATTCTCCTAACACCTTCAAACTGTCCTATAAGTACTTCCGAGTGAAAAAGGCCTCTGCAACAGAAGTGTCAAGCAGAAACAAACACTAATTTACTACATCGGTTACTCTCAGTTTTACTAACAAAAGAAAAGGGTGAGATGTCCATCATGATCCGCAGGGCTCAGAGGAAACGCTGGTCATTGCAGTATGCTGCAGAGGGAACACACAGGGATCTGGTGCAAGCGGTTCCGACACTGAACCACTGAACAACTTTATTGACAGGTTCTGCAGCTTACAGGACACACTACACCAGCATAATTGTCACTGCAGCAACCGTGAGAGGCCTCCAAAGAGTCACAGGGCATTTACTTTACTGATTATGCGTTAGTACTTTCTGGTCGTGTCACAGAATTACAGGTGAGGCCAAATCACAGTATCTTACTTAGCAAAACTGTCTTTTTCTGATACCCCAAAATCAAAGTTGTAACAATACACTTTAATTTTGCTAACTTTTTTTTTTTTTGCAAACGAGGAACTTAGAACTGAATCTGTGCAACTCAGCAGGGTAAAATGAATAAGTCTTCAAAAATTGTATGTGCAGTCCATTCTAGAGGCAAAACATCTTCAGGATTAACTTATACAAGACAGAACAATTGACATTGATTATTGTTACTGGCATCAGATGGGAGTGTATTTGTTCAGCAATGCACGCTTTAAAAATTTAAATAGAAACCACTGTCAAATATACTCCACTCACACAACTTTAGTCTTATAAATGCCATTATTAAAAGTTAATTACAATCAATTTTTACTTCTTTCGATTCTTTAACCAGATAATAAATTAAATACTTTCACAGAAAATAAATGACAATGAGTTAATACAAAAAAACACCATTTTTTTCCTTTTACAAATCCCTTAAAAATACATTTCCCTGGCCTGATGCAGGGTACAAAACCATTTCATTATGAAATACAGTCACTTTAAAATAATTTCTCAGGAAATAATGTGGCAACAGTTCAACAGTTAGTTCAAAGCATCATTAAAACAATGATTCCTACTCTGTTGTTTCTCTTTACTTCTTCTCACTTAGCAATAATGCACTTAAATCTGCTTATTTATCAAAAATAAACAAAACCAAGGTTTTAAAAGGAACAACAAACTATTTTAACTAGCTTGATTCCAGGACTTCTTCCCCACTGAAGACAAAACAACATAGAGGTAGAAATCTCAACACAAATGTGGCAAACACAGAACATCAGATACAACTTGTTCTTTGTTGACAGAACGCTCTCAAGAAAAAGGTGACTGTAGTCAGAAAGAGAGAGATAGAGAGAGGAAGAGTGTTGTTTTGGGTTTGTTTTACATACGGGTCTTGATGATCCCACAACAGCTGTGTCAGAACGATCTCTACAAAAAAACAAGAAAAAAATCATCAGTTGCTGAAAGAACTGCATTGCAAACAACAGGTCAAGTTTTCTACAATACTGCATTGTACAGGGAAAATCAGCAACAAAAATAATAAAAATAATATTAAAAAACTACAAATGGGATCACTATGTGTTCGGACTAGCAACCTCACTACTCCAATGTTACTCACACATCACATTTGTATTATAAGTACACCTACACAATGAACGTCCTGCCAGCGGGTTTTACTCCACCGATTGGAGTGCGGCGGACAATCACAGATGAGTGTTTGGGTATGTGGGCTTCATCATCTGTATATTCTGCAAAAACCAAAAGAAATCATTAGAAAATATTACACAACTGAAATTTCACACAATAAATAAAAAAAAAGAGTAATATCTGCTGATACAATAGTCATCACAATGTGCCATTAGAAATATATAAAATAAAGCCAAGTGCTTATGAGCTTTCAAGCTCTGATTTCCCAACCTCTACGTCTCCACAAAGGTTGCTCCTACTGAGAACAAACTTTTTTGTTATAATCTGCTAAACGAAGGATTTATGCATCAGATCCTTTCATAGCACCTTTAAATCTGAACTGAAGTTAAGCATTTGTCAATTGATGAAGTTGTGTTTGGAGGTAAAAAAAACAGCATATCTGTGAGTGATCATAAATGTAAATAAATTCGGACTTTCAAGGTCAAAATGCAGCATTTCTCAAGCTTGTATGATCTGAAATCTTTATCCAAAGCTATGAAAGTAACTGGAAACACCAAAACTATACACAATACATTTTAACACCACATTCTGACATTGATTGCTATTTGTAAATAGACTGTTAGAAATACAACTACATTAAATGTACTTATCATTTAGCACTTAGCATTTCCTTTATGTATAAAGTGAAAAAAACTTGGTGGCTTTTCAGTGAAAATATTCTTTAATTGCAGCCAAAAGAAGCTTGATGAACGACTCAGACTAGCCCAATTTTTACAGATTTAACCCACCGACGCCAAGTTAAAAATGTAAGTCTATAAGCAATATTTAATCGCGAAGAGTTTTTCTTTTATTTATATTAGCCATCCTGTAATTTGTCATGATGAAATACCTTCTCGAGTCTGCGCATTGGTGATCTGCAGGTCGCAGTCTGTGGCCTTGAGGCGCTCCCGGGCCATAATCTGCCTTTTCAGCTCGCTGAGGGTGATATGCAGCCCATCGAAAGTGACTGTGTTGTAGTCCAGTTTGGAAGAGAACTTATAGTGAACACACGACATGTTTACAGCTCTAAGCACTAATAAGGTCAATCAAGCACAAGTGGGGAAATAGGAACACAGGCCTGTCATAAGAAAATTAAACAGCGTCAACACTGAACACAGGAGGCTAAATGTGGTGACTTTAATTGGTAAACCTTCTTTATATTCGCTGAAACACTTGACAAAGAAAAGGATAAAATGGGAAAAGGTTCAGCTCGCAGATGATGACAAAGTCCTTATTAATGCCAAAGAAAAATATACGAGGTGTGAGGCCAGGGCGCCATCGAAAGGCTCTGGGTACCTCGTCAGTTCTTCAAAGTCCAATAAAACACATCAGGGTGCGAGCATATCCAAGAGTCCATGCAGAACAATTACAAGGATATAAATCAGGCTAAGTCCGTAGAGTATTGTCCTTGATGAAAAGCCCAAAATGCCGCACTGCGAGCCGCTCGTGTAGCTAGCAGCGGGCCTTTGGTTTCCCGAGCATCAGTCCTTGAAGCAATGTTTTACCTTTTGAATTAGTCCTTATTTACCAAATATAAACAAAGACTATCGCGCCCCTCAAAAAGTCCACAGAAGTTCTCCACAAGTCCACGATGTTAGCTTTCGTCGGACCTCAAAATATTATCCTGAAATTGTAATGTACCGTGAAAATGTTACTGCTAGCTTGCTATATTTCTAGATTAGCTAATCATGCCTCGCCACTCAACACATTATGAAACACCAATGGCCTAACAAAAGCTAACTGCTAATGGTAAACGGAGTTACACCAATATCGTTAACTGTCGAATTAACTGACACAATCCAAAAAAAAATTCACAGTCAGGGAGCAAAGGTTCCACTCCGATCCACGATAGTTTTCCAAACCGAAAAACACTTATCCAGATGATTCTTCAGTTTAAATCCATAAAATCCATTAGGTGGTCCAAGCTGCTCCTACCCTCGCTGTTTCATCAAAATGGCGCTGGGCGGAACCGGATGTGTCTTGGACTTTACAAAGAGTACGTAAAAGCAAGATATTAATCTCCACTTGCAGACGGTTAAACGTTTCACGCATCCACCTTAAGAGAAGTAAATCCAAATCCCAATATAGATTTGGATTTTATATATATATATATATAT
>JBAMHX010000005.1:14835869-14856058 GCA_037177515.1 Pseudomugil tenellus
GATAAGATAAGATAAGATAAGATAAGATAAGATAAGATAAGATAAGATAAGATAAGATAAGATAAGATAAGATAATACCTTGCCAGTGCAATAGGAATACTACAGAAGGATCAAAGGAAAATGTATTAAAATGTATTAGCTTTATTGATGTAAACAGATGCTAAGTGATGTAACCATAATGACAGAAACATTTGTTACACACTTGCATGTTCACATTTGTAATTCACACTCAGATGCACAATCAGACACAGTGAGAGACAGAGAGGGTGAGCTCTAATGCATTTAATGGGGTTTCGATTTGGAGCATTTAGGACACAAAAAGGAGGATGGGAACAGAACAGCTACCATAGTCAGGTATGGATTCTTTTATTTCTACGTGAATGTACCTTTTTCTCACGAGCAGCTACCCTTTTCTGTCTCACTGCTTGACTGACACACTTTCCTGTTTGTACCCAAACTCATTCACACAAATTACTTATTTAGGCTACCTACATTAGTTTTACACATACTAAATAAGAGCCACTTCAAAATTGTGCTATTGTTGATGCATTCTATTTATTTATGAGTGAAACAACATTGAATCAAACAAACTGGTCCTGTCTTAAGGTGAAATGATTCATTGTTAGAGAAAAAAATGGTCTTCAACTTTTTTTCCCCCCCAAAACAACATGGCAAAAGGGCTTTCCGTTGGTTCTCCTCTCACTGACATCCCTCTTGTGTTTTATGTCACCTTTTCAGATCATGTCCCATTACACAGGCGTTGTCTTTCTACTGGACACACAGTTTCCTGGCAGTATCTCTGTGTTGTTGTGAGCAACTCCAGTTATTAAATCCTCCACAGCCATGTTAAGTGTGCCATCTGTGAGAGGTGAGGTTAAGGTGTAGAGCATAAACTCTGAGTCTAATGTCACTGGTGTAGGCAAACCTGCCATGGCAGCAACTTTGGATTCAGCAGAGATGGGTGATTCATGCTCTTGCCCCAGTGGCATTTGATAGGTGTGTGAGGTGGAGTCCCCTGTGCTGTGGTTGCTCTTGTAACTGTAGCGGCGGCTGCGGTTGTGGTAGTAACGGTTGCGATAGTAAGATGAGTTTCGGGAGATTGGAGGTTTTATGAGTGAAGGCCGGCCATTAGTACGCAGCTGTCTGTGTTTTTCTATGAACACGTGCACTGCCAGGACGCCCACCATCTCAGCCAGAACGAAGGAAAGAGCGCCAAAATAAAAAGACCAGCCATAAGAGTAGCTCTTCTTGTTGTCGCTCTGGCTTGGGTCACCGGAGTTGGCTGATATGTACACAATGATGCCAATGATGTTACTGAGACCTAAAGAAGAGTTTAGAAGGATAAAGAGGATCACGTTATGTTGCAACTCAATGATTATTCTTTTGAAAAATATCAATGAGAAATAACGATGAAAAACTAGGACAACAGAAATAAAAACAGACAAATATAATAAGATATTTTATTCAAGAAAAAAATGGAATATATGTTTGTGTCTGACCTGCAGAGACAAAGAGAATACCAGCACAGAGAATAACATTGTAGCGTGACTTGTAGAACTCACTGGCAGCTACACACACACCCCCGAGAAATAACAATCCCACACTGAGGATGGGGAAGAGGCTGGAGGCCCGTACTGCTCCTGAGGAGAACAAGGGTGACAGCGGGATGTTAAAATGTCAAAATCTCAAACTGAGCTTATGGTTTTAAGTGTAATAATACTTAATCATTACTCACTAAGTAAGTACTCGGCAGCATCCTGCTCATAGTCTGCATCTTCAGCAAAGTGGTCAATGTTTTTGCATACACCCTGAAATATCCCTGAGTAAGAACAAAGATAAAGGTTTTAGATGTGATCCACTATGTTTGCATACACTCTCACACATTGAGGCTTGAGTTAAATGTGGTAATAGCAATCTAAATTGCTGTTTCAGTTATATTTTTGTCTGCTTTAATGCTCTACAGTTCTCTTGCAAGTGATTTAGTTTGATTTTATCAGCTACAGTTCATACCAGTCAGTACTGACAGCTGATAATGAGCTTTAGGTGTGATGAACAACCCAGTATTAAGGCAAAATAAAAACATTCCTCACTGATATTCCACAGTGCTCTTGCTGAATTCATGTAAGGCATTAACTGCTCAAAAGTACTTCAATTTACATCTCTGCATGAAGACCAAAATCATATCTATTTGAGCCCTGAGAAGCCAGAGAATGAACTACTTTGTGTACATTGTGTACAAATACATCCAGAAATATGAATTGTTTTGTTTTGCACTTTTTTGTATGTCGTTTTGATCGCACTGCTTCTTTGTGCAGTGATGTGTTGTCGTTGACTGCCACAAATAAAACTAGAGGTCAAAATGAGCTTTGTCTATATTCTGGACATTTCACATATACAATATATGATAAAGTGCATCATTCCTTTTTAATAAATACGTAAACAGATGAATAAAATGTAATTGCTTTAACGTTACACACTCACTTAAGCAAACAATGAGTTTAAATCAATCACATACTTCTCTAAGCTCTAAACCTGCTGCTGAAGTATTCTTGAAGAGGTGCAGTGGAGAACTCGGAGTGTTTGAACATTTTCCAAGAAGTTAATAATTATAGATAGATGGTATTTAAGGTCCATAAATAAAAAAGACATCCTGTTGTGTAGTGGTGAGGGTAGTGGAGATAGTGGTGAACCCAAATGCAGGCTGGAAGAATAGGGATGCAGATGAACAAATTTATTCTTAAAACTCAGAACAGCAACTGGAGGTAAACAAACCAACGTATTACTACAACTAATGATCCCGCAATGAATCAGAAAACCCAGGGAGAACAAATACCAACAAGACACAGGAGAACCTAATAACCAAATCAAACCAGGTGAACAGAAGCCAAAACAGGAAACCAGGAACTCTTCAAAATAAACAGGAAACCAACAAACAAAACCTAAATCCCTCAAACCCGAACACATCCAAGAATGATTGCCTACACAGCACTTCAGTACATTAATAATCATTTTATGGTAGGTTACGTGAACACATATATGAAAGCAGGTTTTGTGGAGAAAACAGCCATATTGTTGAGTTTGGATTTGGTTGATTAAAATCAGACTGTACTGTATCTTATTTTCCCTTCAGAAGCCTGGCAGATCTACAGTTGTGAATAGTGTGTCCGAATAAATACAAATCATGTAAATCTAAACTTAATAAATTAGTTTTAGTAGCCTTTTCATCCTGTTATGCTTTGAGCGCAGTATTACCACCAGCATTCCTATTTCAAAATCCATTTAATACAGTTTTAGCATTTAGTTTTTGTTCAGTATTAGTTTCTAAATGATATCAAATTAATGTCAACATGAAACATGGTTTGTAATTTTTTCACAATTCTTTTAATGATGCACTAAACAAAGTTGACTCAAGACCATTGATTCAACTTTTCAAACTTATAGTTAACTTGGAAATAAGAAAAAAACTTCTTTGTGGAAAAATTCCACATGTTTGATTGTACTGTCTATAACATACACATTTTCTACTTGTAGATGTTTGTCAAGAAACCCCACTCCCATCACAGGAGCTAAATGAAGTTCCAGGAAGATATTTTACTCCCCGAAAACTGTTCTGGTCAGTGGATAGTATTGTTTTTTTTTTGTTTGTTTGTTTCTGTCTAATGTGGCTTCAGGGGGAAATGGTTAAGTAAATTTGAGAAAGAATGAGGGGTAAAATGGAAAAATTCAGTAGTGTTTAGCCTACTCAAGCTCAACCCCTGAAGAGGGTGTAATACTAGCATTTTGGGTGCTAGTGTTACTGAATGCATCTGAAGCAAATAATTTCCTGCAGCACGTTTTTTTAAAAGGCATTCAATAAATATTTGGTAATATACATGTGAACTGACCAGCATCCTATTTTGATGTATTTTAATGTGAATTTGCATGGAAGTGCTTACTGGGTTCATGCTTCCTACTATCAGTTGGCCCAACGCTTTTAAGCATTTTAAAACATAGGAATATATTGATGAATTTGTTCTTGTGTGCCACACTTATTGACCAATATTGACTGTGTGGCATAGTTGTTATGGTTACCAAAACAAAATGGATTCAGTTGTCACAACCTGACCATGGTGAGTGCAAAAACACACCATAGAGAAAACGTGTGTGGATTTTTGTCAGCATATAAAGAGATATAAGGTAAATATTTTTCTTCCATTTAATCTGACATTGTTACAAATCAGCCCCTAGACACACACGTCACACACGTCTTTGCCGTGTGTTTTAACTCTGGGAGACAGCAACAGTATCTTATTGTAAACCGCAGAGTTTAGTTGCATAACTAAAGTGCACAACCCATTAAATATACAAACTTGGTGCTATTTACCGTTTTGTCCTGTTCCTATACTTTTTCATTGCATATGTTGATCTGTGAGCTTTTAGTTATGGATCTCACGGCCTGTTTGGGGCTTTTAGTTAGTGACTCAAACGTGCTAACAGGTTTGTTGAAGCATTGATGTCCTCTGCATGCTTTGTTGCCCCATCAATTAAACCATTTTCAAGTTGGTGAGGCAACAACAGAGGGAGGGGCTGAGAGGACCATGGGATAAAAGTGACATTTAAGATGCAGAGAGAAAATGACTGCACACTTTCTATTCATTCAGAGAATTAGCAAAATAAATGCGTACTGTGGAAATGAAAGAAAATACATTAAAAAAGCAATAAATAATTGATAACTTAATTCCCATACATGTAAGATCAAGAACTTAATCCCTACTGTTTTTTCTTGGTCCATTCCTATGAATCTATCAGACAAATCAATATGAGTAAATCTAGAATAAAATGTGAGTTACATTCAAATGTTTCCCCTTAAAAGCTTTCTGTGCTCCACTAATAGAAAGCAAAGTCAATGTAAGAATGTCTCATTAAAGTCTGTTTAACCTACAAAGTTTTAGATTTTATGCATTTAATATTTCCATCTTAATATCTGAGAGGAAAAGTACTTCAGAGGTATAAAACATAAGCACTTTGACCAGGAAGTAGTTTCTGAGGAAAATATACTCATCTAAGAATGATCTGTGAGAAATGGTGTTCTGTTTTAGCAGGTTTAACACAAACACTGTAATTCTGGATAAAACAAACTGAACACATACACTGCATATGGAAATGTGTGATGGATAATGTGAACGTTTAAATAAACTATTGATCAGTATCATGTGCATTTACAGAAAATGTCATTCATTCTTCACAATCTGCTATTTAGTATGTAAAAACAAAAGAAACTAAATGTTATATTCCATCTGCATTCTGCTGCCAAGAAACAGTATTTATAAAGAAATATTAAAAATAAATATTTTAAAGAACTTTAAAGAAAATCTTCTTACTCATTTGTTTATTGTTACTTTAAAGATTAGACTTTTGTTTGGCAAACAAGATTATTGTATTTAAAATAAGATATGCTTATAGCCATTAAAATCTAATATGATTTCTGTAGTTTATATTTAACTATGTTAAACTGGATGGCACAATGTAATCCGAATAAGTGAATAAATTGAAATATTTAGATTACGTATCACAGTTTTATAGATGGATAAGGTTCTTACTTTAGTACATTTTCTTATATATTAAATAGTCCTATCACGGAAACTGTAATAGTAAAAGCTTTTCTCTTCACGAATAAACGAAGTAAGCCAGAAAGTTATAACAGAAAGGTGTCTCTTACCTTCTGTGCAGCAGGTCCTCCACAAACCTGAGTGGGTTAGGACCTCTTCGTTCTTGTGGACTGTGTCGTTGTCCGTCTGGCTCTTGGAGCGGCACATCCCGCGGGAGTACAGCCAGTAATCCGTTCCCACAGCGATGGTCATGAGGCTGAAGGCGCAAAAAGCCCCTGCCGTGGTCAGCAGCATCATTACCCCGCGGTTACACACCCTCATATCGGCCTCTTCTGTACCTCCTCCGCACCGAGGAGTCCACCAGAGAACCGACACTTGCGGGATTTAGAAACTGTCCAGAATGAACCCCTGATGGCTTATCTTTCTCTGGCTCCAGTCATATTTTCAACGCATTATTCTGTGCAGTCTGCGCAAAACTCATATAACAGGGTTTCTGTAGGAGACGCTCTTCCTGTGCATCAAACTTTGTTCCCACCGTTTAGACGTCCCCATGTCAAAGCTACGGAGGATGTTACCGCTTTTTACTTGTATATTGGAGCAATAAAAGTAGACCTTAGAAAAGTAGGAGAGCTTGGGAAAAACTTTACCAAAAGCGGTTCTCTGACGTCACTGTGGTTTGTTGCAGCTCTACACTGAAGCTCAGCCTGCAGGATAACTCCGCCTGCCGGTGTGTGGTGATGCATGTGTGTCCACCAGTTCAGCACCACGGATAGTGGCACAGTAGCTCCGGGAACACACTTCAGCATTGTGCGGTGGACTGGGGGGGCCTGTCCAGGATGGATCAAGCACTCCACAAAATGGAGGGATGAATGAACTGAAGGCTGATATTTCTGAAGTCTTGCTTGTGATATTTTCAATCCAGTCTGATAGAAAAAAACACTGCAGATGGATTGTTTACTATTTTCCGTTCAAAAGTGTGTTTAAAAGTCAAAAGTGACCTTTTTGTTTACAAAATGATAGACTTTGAAAAGAATTAAATTTGTATTTTTATGTTGGTGGAAATTTGATTTACTTCTGTATCTCCAACTCACAGGCTACTTTAAACGTTTCACTGGATTAAAATGATAAGCATCCATCCAGACCAGGGCTATTGAACTTGGTCCCATTTTGGCAGAAAGTTTGCCAGTTTTCAATGTATCCCTGCTATGTATTCAATGTATCAAATTAACAAGTCATTGTGCAGAGTGTCAGGCTGTTAGAACCATTGTGTTGAAGGAGGGAGGCATTGACAACCTGCAGGACTTTAGTCCACATGGGAATGAGTTGAAATAGCTTTGATGTAAACTATTTTATAACACAGTAGAATAACAAAATGAAAACACCTCCTTGAAACCTCTCCGTCCTGGTGAAGGGTTTAAAGTTAAGTTGAAAGATCTGATTGCTTTTCAATTCCACTATGTAATATTTAGAGGTTTTTTTTCAGTTCAAAGTGTTATGGTTGTTCAATAAATGCTATTTAAATTAATATTTTATGCCTCTATTCAGGTTTTTGATTGTATATGTTTAGTATTTTAAATAAAAAGATTAACCTGATAAATTACCAAATAAACTGAAACGATAAAAAGGCTAAGATATTAATTCCCAATGAGCTTTTTCTTCAAAATCTTAACTCATTCCATTTTATTCATGTTGATATTGTCAGAATTTAGAACAAGAAAATAAATGATTACAAGAATTAACGGATCAAATATGCATTAAGTATCAATAAGGTAGAAAAGCAAATCAGAAGTAAAAGTAAATCATGGTGTAAAAATAATTTTTAAAACACAAAAGTTTCACACAGTTCATTGAAAAATGAGAATTACATTTCCATTATGATAATAGTCAATCTATGAGGTTGTTGGCTTTTTATTCAAGCAGAATAGAGAACAAAACTCCTTATTCGCTGCTAAACTTTGAAATGATTAGATATATATTTTATATCTACCAACAAAAAGTTAAGACAGCCCTTTGGCTGCTTTACAAACTATTTTTCTTACAGGGATTATTATTTATATAATATAATGGGCATGACTGGCCTTCCCAAAGTGTTGGACCAGAACCAGAAGCTGGATCACAGTTATTAGTTTTAGGACCATTTTCGTTGCATTGAGTATGTGGTTTCAATAAATATACAAAAGTTGTTCAATTCAAAGTTATTTATTTTCATATAGTTTTCAGTGGAATAAAGCTACTTGCTCTGACTGAGACATTTGCAACCAGATTAGTTGTGTCTGAAAGGAGTTTGATAATGTTACTGTAAAAACATTTTACAATATTTAAATCAATACAATAATTATTTTGTACATTTAGAGTCTTATTAAATTGCAAATGTTGTCTCTATGCTACTAAAAAACAAAAAAACTCTATTCAGTTCAATGGTCTCATAACCTGACAAAGAAAACTAAGACACACTGAATGTCTGATTCAGCAAAGTAAACCTAATTGTTGTGGATACTGACCTTTGTTTGGTCTCTGCAAAGACACCCCATCAGTAAAAATATTATAAATTATATTATGCACAACCAATCAACCCCATGTAGCTTACAAAGCTCACTTGATTTATTGGTAATCTGGGTCCTGACAGGTAATACCCACTTTGGCAACATAAAGGGGAGCTAAGTAATATTATTACGGCTCATTTGTAGCACCATGATTAGCATTATTAACTAAAAACTAGATGTATAATGACCCTGTTCCAACTCTGCCTCATAAATTTAGCAGTGTGAAGATTTGTATCCGCTCCATGTTAAAATTAGTTATCATCTCATCTTTTTTTGTTTGTTTGTTTCAGTCCACCACTGCAAAATGATTAATTCTCTACTATATGACACTTTACACTGCTGTTCCAGTTCAGAATAGATTGGCCATTTTGTCTGAATCCGGCCCAGAGGGATTACTTTGTTCAGCATTAAGGCTAGGCTGAAGTCAGGAAACAGCATAATGACACAAAGTAGGAAAATACTTTGTATTAAGAAAAGTTGCTGTTTGGGATGTGTTGTTTTCTGTCCAATTTATAGTGTGGAAAATGCACTAAAGTCATGAAACAACACAGTTCAAAGCCTGCTATTCTTTCATCGTTTTAGATTATAGCACTATTCTTTAGTAGTAGTAGAAATGATTTACTTTAGAAACATGGAATCAGTAAGAGTCAACAGATACTGAAAAGTGACATCAAGATGAAGCTTCAGATAATCGTTCTAGTGAAAAAAGTTGCTTTTATTTCCTGCATGTTTTTATTATTATTTCAAGATGGCAGAGTATGGAAACTTTAAATGAAAAACTTTATAATCAATCAGTTTTAAACTATAATCCACTTGGTGTCATAAAATCAGAAGTGTTATAAGAGGGCTGTATAATAAGGTCTAGTGCTTCCATACAGTAATGGAAAGAATAAAACACAGAGACCAAAGTAAGAGAAATGGTTTTATGATCTTTAATTTTAATGTTCATTCTGTGTGTGCCTCTCACAGATGGCGCATGCATCATATGTACTTTTACTTTTATTCCTTCAAGTCACAATCTTCCTCATCCTTCTCGAAACCGTTTTCCTTTTGCATAGTAATACTCTCCTCTTTCCTCCACATCTTTGTTTTGTCTTATCTTATTACTTTAAAATTTAAAGATGCAAATGTCAGCTGACTGAAAGGGATGACCAAAAAAAGTTAGATTAAGAGTTATATTAAAATTAGACAAGGAAAATAAAGGAAAAGTGACACCAAAGTTGGCTCAGAGATAAATAGGATGGGACTATGAGGAGTACTAGAGAAGTGTACAATAACATGAAAAGCACTTCTATCTCTAGACCCCATTCTTATTTACACATACACAAGTCAAACACAAGTCATACAGAAGTATACGTAAACTATATGTTCACATGATACATTTTTAGTTTTCTTATCAAGGACAGCCATACAAGTCTTTGCTCTGAGGTTTTGTAAAGCAAACATTTTGGCTGTGAATATTCCAACACTATTAGAGAGCATTAGATGGCAAACACAGCAGTCAGAAGGAAACTAAAGCAGGGGCTGATTGAGGACATTTCCGAAGAAACTTGGGGCTTGGATCAATACATTCAAGACACCTCGCAAGATTTCTTTCCTTGGTGATGTCAAAAGCAAATTTTAGACTACTGTACCAACAAACATGGCATGCATAGAGGAGATCCACCACAAAGACTGCATAAGTCCTACACAGCACTAACCCACCGCATACACAGCGCCATAGAGAAATAGAAAACGAGATTAAATAAGATAAATGGACAGATACCCCACCCCTCTCTATTTTTTCCATTTTCTTTTTTGCATCAGTTTGGAAGACGATACGTGCTTGAGACTAAGTTCAGAACTAACTTAGACATGAGGTTAGAAATAAGGGCAGTCGTAGTTCAAGCTGTTCCTTTCCTCAAAGCGCAGCCTGGATTGATTTGTGTGATCACATACATGGCATGTTGATCATGAAATGTTTTATGTTTAGGTTGAAGAAAAAGAAATCAAGTAAACAAACACACTGTTTATGATTAATAAAGCACAAATTTAAACATTTATGGTCACTCCTACCTAACCTGTTCCCTCTGAAGACCTTATATAAGTTACTGTGATGGTTTATGATCACAGTCCATCTTAGGTGTTATGGAAGAAGATTTATATATGGCATGTTGTGGCTTTGACCTCCAGTTGGGATGAGCTGTAAATGAAGTCATTGATGAAATGTAAGTGGCTTGTGTGGGTTGGAGTAAAGTCTTGTCTGCGCTGCATCTAACCAATAGGATCTCCTCAGACTTGTATGATATATTCAGGGTTTGTGTAGGAGAAGCCTTGGAACTCGTTCTGGTCCAGGTTCATGATGAAGAGCTTGTCTGTTGGTGTCAGCTCCACCGGCATCTTTGTGAACTCCTTGTCAAAGTTGCTTACATCATGACGCGTTTTCTGCCAGAGACAGATGGAAAAGAGGAAGAAAAAGTTAAAAAATGGAAAATTAAACTAAAAATATAACAGAGCATTTTGAAAAAAGGATTGACACAAAGCAACAGGAACATTTATTTCATAAACGTACATAGATAAGGGCAAAGGGGATGACTGGTGCAGCACATTTAAAGCTAGCTATAATGATCTGCAGTTTGCGTAGAATACTAAAATGTATCAAGTTTTATAAGCAAAATAAAGCTTTTTGTTAATATTTGTTTTGAGTGTGGAGTTAAAACTTTCAACTTTTTTCCCTGAAGATGTTCTGAGTGAACCAAAATTCAGAAGCAGTTTGTTAAAAAACAAACCAAACCTCATTAAGAGCTCGTAGAACCACATCCGTGGAAGTGAGTACAGATGAGATAGTTTCGACCAGACAGCTGTCTGAGAGACAACTTGGGATAGGACTTATGAATTTGAGAAGAAAGTTTAGTTTACTGTAAAGCTCACTGTCAAGGTAATGAATACAAGGTCATGTGGCAGCAAGACAAACCCACTCATCAGTCCCGCATAACTGTGTTGGACAGTTGACATGAGGTTGGATCTGGCTGAACATGATCCCGAGTTTTATGACCAAAGATGTTGTTCCAGAGGTCTTGTGGGTTGTCTGGATAACCTAAACAGTGGTGCGGAAATCTTTCTCTGAACAATTTTAAACTAGTCCTGCTTCTTAGGTTTTTTTTTAAATTTTACTTCCATGAACTTTAACATTTTGCCTCAGAGTCTAAGATGTAGTTTTTATTTTGTCTGTTTCTGTGAGCAATTCTTGAGTTAAACCTTTTGTAAAACTCAACTCTGAAAACACTGTTCAACTTCCAAGTGGCTTGAATGATACTGACAGTAGAAAAAGAAACACCTAATTCTCTGAAAAGGACCTAAGACTTAGACTAACTGACACAAACACTTTCTTCTCCAAAATCACTGTAGATGTCTTTCCTCCTTGGCACTGTGTTAATCAACACCTGAAAGCAGCAGATTAACAAGGTACCAAAACTTCACTTTTTATAGAGCTGCTTATAATAATTGATCAGTCTCCTTCCTAATGTACTACAAGTTCACTAACTAATTAATGTTTCAGTCACTGCTTCTGCATGTTGGTTTAGTTTATCATTGTCATTAATAATGACTGAGATATTTAATATTTTTTTAATTTAAAATTATTCTGAGACTTGCTGAGATTTTCTTTAAAAAAACTGTCCTGATATGTTACATTACAGAACTTAAAGAGTTTTGTTTTCCCCATGACTATATCAACATATTTTTTTTATTCTAAAATCCAAAGATGGCAACAGAGTATTACAGTGATTTGTCTTAAAATTAATTTAGGATATTGTCCATTCCTCAGCATTACCTTAGCATACACGGAGCAGCTTCGTCAAGTTTCTCAGCATTAAACTGACGTTTTCAAAGGAAGGAAATTTAATCCAGTGTTTAAATTTAATCTCGTAAACTGTTTTAAGACTTGAAATGAAGTCAAATTGTTAAATTTGAGGTGTTATTTTGTCACATGTAAATGGTGGCCATTTAGTTTTGACTGAAGCAAAAACACACCAATGACCTAATGCAGGACTCAAGAGGAACAAGTCAACAAAAAAAAACAAACACAAGCCACCAACAAACCCCGAAAAACATTGAAAGATGGAAAAGACCCTCCCAAACCATGTCCAGAGCATAGATACAGAAAGATCCAAGACAAATTTCCAAAGCCAGAGAGAAGAAATGTTCCAGTACAGAGCAGACAAGAATCCATGATAAACCAAACCACAACCGGAGGGGATTTGACACACAGAAGTGAAGCAGTGAGCCCTTGGAAAGACACATGTACCACACACACAAAAATATCACAAATAGCATTTAGTTTCCTACCTCCTCCTTTTTGTCACCACAGGGCTTTCCAGCTGAAATGAGGAGGGGCTGGAAACATCTCCACCCTTAATTCAGCTCTTAGTTGTGCATGATGTTGCGCCTTATTTCTACTAAATGTCTGTATTTTTGTAGAAAAACTGCACATGTAGCATTTTCGAACAGAAGCTAACATTACATAGGTACGGCACACTATGATAATGAATACATTTTAAAATGTTTTGTGTTTGTAAACTGGATAAACAGTTGGATGCAGTCACCATTATTTCCACACTACACACACTCCAAGAGTTCTGAGTTTGCATTTATATATAACAACTATATATATATATATTCTAAATGGTTGGCCCAAAAGTTTACACTTTTGCACATCAAACAAACTCATATGCAAAAAAGGACAAAAATTTAAATACTAAAATGAATCTTTTATCAATCCCAGCAAAAATAAACCCCAAAGACTAACAAAGTCCTGCTTGTTATTTTAAGAATTGCACCAACAGTATTGACGCAGAAACAGCAGAATTAGTCTGGCAGGCACCAGTGAGTATATTATCAGTTTCCAGTCATACAGGACAAATACACAATCCACAAAAGCCTCCCATTCACAAAATCCTCATCCAAATATGTCTTTGATATAGAGCTTATCATGTATGTATGTGTGTGTGTGTGTGTGTGTGTTTGTTTTATTGTCACTTTTGCCATCAATAAGCGAGCAATAAGTGCTCGCTGATTACCTGGTTAATTCACTGTCATTTTAACCAGGTGTCTCTGATGTCAACTTAAAACCTCCCAAGCTCTAAGAACAAAATTTGACACATTACAACCATTTATCGCTACACAGTTACAAAAGTATAATACAACTCAAACAAATCTTATATATGAAAATGACTTTCAAAGGGTAATGTATTGTTGATGAACAGATAAATGCATATCATGATACATGTTCTGCAAAATGGCACAAGATGGCTACCCTTCATCACAGTTGTTAATTTCCTCCTAACCTTGAATCTTGTTTTGGCACTTCTGGAGATGTGGTTTCTGTAAGCAAACAAGCTACCAACATCATAGGACGAAACTGCTTTGCATGTGAAGTTGTGTAAAGTGGTTGTTAACAAGCCACTAAAAGTGCCCTCTGTCAATACAGACACAGTGTAATGTAGAGAAAGTTTTCATAGCTAGACCCCAAAAAAGTGTTGAGCTTCAAGTAAAACTTAAACAAAAAAAAGCAAAAAGAAAACAGCAAGATCAAAAGTTTAAATTCTGCTGACTACAAGTGTCAAAATAGTAAATTAGATGAAAAACAAAACAAACAACAAAAAAACAGCAGATAAGCTCACCACAACACTGAAGAGAAGTGTATAAGCATTTGATCCTACTGACAAAAGTAAACATTGGGAAACTGATTAGTATTTCAACAATTATAGCAAAGCAATTAATCATTTTTCACTTACACTGTATGGGCTACCAACATGTGATACACTCATTAACTTCACTGATGGGTCTTCACAGTCAATATGCAGTTACAGGGAGGGCAACACAAAAACAGATCAGGTTGAAGCTGGACTCTGACATCAACCTGGTGATGTGAGAGCCGGCCAGCATTCAGATCCAAGCAACATTTCTGCACTCAGGATAGAAATACAGCCAGCAGAGATTATACAAGATCAGCTTGTGCTAAACCACATTAAACCCAGAACTGGAAAAGAGACTTGGGTTCTACTGGCACCTTGACACAGGAATATCTGATAATTTTGGCTGATTTCTATCATTTATGCACATTTGCATTTTCAGCAGATCATTATTTAAATCGTGTGTCATTTTGGGAGATACATTTATTTGCCTTCTTTCTAAATTTCAAAAGGGTTACCCCATCTCTAAAAAAAAAGTAAGGGGGAAAGTTTCTTAAAAAAGTAGTAACCTGGAGATAATGAGCTTCACTAAGCATGAAGACTGAATACTGGGATAAATGCAAATGACAAGTCTCCAAGATGCAAAGCTTGCAGGCAACACTGATTTATGCCTTGCAACAGCTAACAATAAACTCAACTGATTAACAGAAGCAGCAAAAGTAGCAATCAAGCTGCAGAAAATTCAGACAAGTACAAGATTCTGATAATGCCACATTATCTATGGATCCATCACAATCCCAAAGGGAGAAGTGCAGTGTCATTTCCAAGAGTGTTACATAAACAAAAAAAAGGTTAAGGGCATAGACGGTTACCGCAATGTTTGTCACGTTAACATCTTAAAAGAAGAAATAAGATTTGTATAAATATGTCTTACTGCAAGCTGCGGTTACACCACCTAACTCCATTATATGTCATAAGATAACTGAGTAGGATATCTGCAGGATTTGGTGGACCACCACCTTCTTACTGGTGGTGGTGAGACTGCTTGAATTGTGTCCTGCTGATATTATGTCACAGTTGCTTAGCAATGTTAGCAGACATGTCAGTCAATAGGAATGTAATTCAGCACCACAATGCGTTTAGCTAAAATACTGAAGTCCTCTCAAAGCAAATGCTACCATGCTGTTATTTTAGACTGCACTATATTTACAAATCTTACTTATCTTAATTAAGTGTGCCTCATTGTTTTCTAATGATAATGGTGATGCCACTGCTAACTAGCTAGCATTGGCATCACCGTAGATAACCATGTACCTTTATCATAATGACTTAAACTTGATGGTCCTTTCATTTAAATTACATAGTGTAGAACTTTAAAAAATGAAAAGACTTCTTAGAAGTCTTTTCACCAAGATCAGCACATTTCTGATAGTAGTCAGCATATAGATGCACTTGTAAGTCTTATAAGCCTCTTTCCTCAAAAGTAGCAAAGGAAATGACAGCAACAATTTGTCAAGTCATTAATCCTAAATGCTGTCATTATGAATTGTTGAAAACACTGGAGATTACTAAATAGCAATAAATCTTGTTTGTTCCATTCCAGTTCTAATACTAGACACCACCAGCTTACTGTTCAGCCAGTGGGAGGGAGTGTGCATTCTGGGTGAACGTACCAATAGTAGCTAGGTAGCAGATTTTTTATAAGGCACTGTCAAAATCAGTGTTGAGTTAGATGCGTAGCAAGAGGCAGGTTGTAAATACTGATAGGTTGGAAGTAGGGAACATTTATCAGAGAAATTCAGGATAGTTCCCTTCAAGACATTTGAGAATGCTAAGCTAAGCTATTAAAAGCTAATCATTGTGTAGTTGGAGCTACACATACAACACATCATTAGCAGCTTGGTGAAATTCCTTTCATCACACTTTTGGAAAGTAAGTAAATAAACATATTTCCCAAAATGTCCACATATCTCCTTAATATTTTGCCCAGCTGAATGCAACCTGGATGTGACATTGATTTTTTTTTTGTTTCCTTCTTTTTTTTGTGTTTTCTAAATATGCATTTTTCATGTACAGCATGATTGTGAGGTGTAGTAAAGCAGCCCAGGGATATATGGCATGGTCAGTAAGTTGTGTGAGTGTACTCCGGGTTAACAAAAGAGAAGCCGTGGAATTCTTCCTGGTCCAAGTTGGCTATAAGCTCTTGATCTGGGGGGGTCAGCTGTGGTGGGTGGCGCGTGAAAAAGTGATCAAAGTTCTCCGCATCACGCCCACACTGCCATGGAAAGGACAGGAGAGAGATGGGGGGGGGGGGGGGGGGTGGAGTGAGTTTCCTGAAAGCTTTAAAGAAAAAAGGACAACAAACAACAAAGAGAAAAAAGAGAAATACAACTAAAATATGGTGTCAACCAATCAAATCACTCACAGCCGAAACTGTGGATTTTCATTGGTCTAAATGAAAGCAGTGATATTTCAGCTTCATCATTGGTGACTACGCCCACAATTCCCAGCTTTGCATTTGTCAGAGTAGTGACCAATGGCAGGGGATGGTTGGGTTCAGGAGATGAGTGATCCAATCATTTCTGTAACTTACCTTTAAAGTTTGATTAGTTCTTTTCTTTCCTTACTGTAAATCATTTCTGAGGCACGCACTGAGTGCTGGATAGCATAAACACACCAGTGTGTATTTGTATAATATACTCACAGCTTTTGGTTTGAAAGGTGGCTGGACCTCTTTATTCTCCAGTTTTTCCCAGTCTATATAGCGAAAGAAAGCATGCTCCTTGATGTCTCTCTCCCCCTCTGGAGCACAGCCAAGACGCTTACCTGGATGTTTGGTCATCAACTACAAACCAAACACAAAAAGACACACAGCGAGATCAGTTTACACCTATGTGCTTATGCATTCTCAAAATAAACAACATTTACAATTTAAAATTCAAATTTTTGCTTATTAGTTTAATAACTTTAATGTGTTTACTTTTAGTTCAGCCTACTCCTGCAGCACAGCACACGTTTCAGTGTAGATTTGGAATAATCTGTGTAGTTTTAAAAGCTTTTCTGATACATTTCAATTTTTAATTAGAGGACGCCACACTTGTTTATGTGCACAATATAATTATTAATGAAGTAACATAATGTAATAAAAAGATAAAAGGTTAAATATAGTGTCTAAAGAAGTACAGACATTTATTTTTGCATTTTACTGACAGATTTCTTTAGAAAACATTTAAAAAACATAAACAATATCTAAGCTGTTATGATTAAGCTCTGGTTCTAACGGACTACTTTCCAGGAGGTTTCAGAGGTTTTTTGATCCAACACACCTGACTGAAATTACTAAGTCATGTGAAAAGGAATAAATATAAGCATCCTTTTATGCTACGCTTCATCCCAGTGCTCAATTGGTAGCATTATGCTGGTCTGCAAGTTGCAATGGTTTCTGATGGGTCAGCATTTTTAATGGTGTTTTATGTTTGTCCAAATATTTTTAAAGAATATTTATAGGCTGCAAATATCCTTAAAATATATGCAGCACTGCTTGTATTACTGCAGTCTTGTATATAATAATTGTTGATTTGGTACTCCAGTGCAATTTTCTATGTAAGCAGACCATAGAGTCTTATCTTCCAAATTTAACAAGAAGCAATTGGATCAATTAATTTGATTCAGGTGTGTTGGAGCAGGGAAGCACCTAAAAACATGCAGGATGGTAGTGCTTGAGGACCGGAGTATGAGAGCTATGCTTCATGTGGATATTATTCACTTCAGTCTCCAGCTTGTCGGCGGTCAGTGTGTGTCATTGAATTGCATTAAAATGGCTCATTTTTGCATTTGCTTTTCTTCCTGCAGTCTACTCTATATTACAAGTTTAATTATTTACATAATTTTCTACCACGCTCACACTCAACCACATATGCGCACAAACAGGTGTTAAAGGAGAGCAAATCTGCTGAGCTGCCTCCACCAAAGTGCAGCAACAATGATGCCATGATGGGGTCTATACAAGTAAATGTGCGACTTGAATTGCATTACCAGAAAATGGTAAGTTGAATAGTAGAAATATAGCTTCACTTAAACATGTTATTACCCATAGCAAGAGACAGGGGTGAAAATGTGAATAGCAACAGAAATATGACATTTCTTAGAGTTTTATCCAATTGCATAGATTGAAAACTTTAAATAAAGACATTTAACCAGATATTAAACCAGATATTGCCACTTTAGTTATGACATTTTTTTCCTTTCGAAATTTAATTACAAATGAATTTGAAAATTATACAAAGAATTGTTCATTCATTAATTATCTATATGGTTTATTCTAAATTAGGGTCTTAAAAAAGTTGGACCCCATCTTAGTAATTTGTAGGCAAAAAGCAGGGCACACAATGGACAGGTCTATTACAGCATTATTGATTTTAGCTGAGATCAATTCATAATGTTTACATATGTGCAACAATATATTGATATTTTATTTGTTTAATATTACAGGTACACTGTTCAGGGATCAGATTAAAAGTTAGACATATATGCACATCATGTATTGTAAAAGGTGTGTGTTCTCACCCCCTTGCAGATAGCAACAGCTTCTTTGGACATGGATTTAGGGTAAGAGACATGGTGCTCCATGATGGACTGGAACAGCTCATCTTCATCCTCACCATCAAAAGGTGGCTGCAGAGGGACAAACACACTTCATCATTTTCATTTCTTATTTTCTATGCTTTTCAATCTGAGGGAAGTCAGTGTTGAATTAATACAAACCTGTCCAGCAAGCATTTCATAAAGCAGCACTCCAAAAGCCCACCAGTCTACAGACTTCCCATAAGGCTGATAGGCTATGATCTGCAATAGACAGACCAGTCTAAATCACATATAAGATTAAATCTTGAATCAGTTACTGAGCGAAAACTGAACATACCTCTGGAGCGATGTAGTCTGGTGTTCCACAAAAGGTTTTTGTTGTAATTCCATCAAACATGTTCTCTTTGCACATGCCAAAGTCTGCAATCTTTATGTGACCCTCAGCATCCAGCATCACATTGTCCAGCTTCAGATCTCTGCAAACACACACAATCACACAAACCATGTTGTTGCTCCCGGCTGTGTACTGAAACGGCTAAAAAAAACTGCACAAAGAAACGTAGACTCACCGATACACAATGCCTTTGGAGTGAAGGAAGAAGAGACCGATAGCTATCTCTGCAGCATAGAAGCTAAAACACAATCAACACTTTTCTTAACTTTGCCTTTTCATGAGGGCACAAATTCTGGGTGTTTTTCAGAAAGTGAAATTTAGGTCATCATTTTCAAATGATGCCACTTGTTTTATTTCAGACACAGCAAATGAAAAAAATAACATCAATATGCCATAAAACAATAATAAATGAAAATGTTAAAAGCAAACAACTTCTGCTTTGTTAACTAAAAGAGAAATGTTTGTATTGAGGTTAAAATGGCTGGTCCTGCTATTTTTTGGCAAACGTTATCGTGTGTTGGAGGCAGGTGAAAAAAATTATTTTACCTCCTGTCTGCCCTTTTTCCTTTTACTTCCTTAAAAATGCTTTGATACTTGCATTTGACATGCAACAGTACTCCTAGTTAAAAAAAAGAGACCCTTGTGAAAGTCACAAGTGGTCCTTGGAGGCCACTGTTTTCCAGGTTTTAGCGGTTTCCCTGCTTCAACACAGCTTTCTTAGAATAATGGTTCATAAACAGCTTGTGGAGATCTTAACAAGCAGATGGAGAACAACTTCTAAGACCTTGGAGGCAATGGTCATGTCAAATACTTGAGTTGGGGATTTCTGGTCAACAATGTAAGGAGTCTTTACTTAAATATTTACCAGTGCCCTCTCAGACATCTTATAGTCGCATCTGAAAGTGGCTACATTTTTGTACTCCAACTCCTAAATATGTGGAAGATTTCAGAAATATCTTTTTTTTTTATCATTCAAGACATTTTGTTGAGGAAAATCAAGCTTTAAAATAAACAGTCTGTGGTGGCAAGCGCTTTCTTGTTTGGGGTTGTCTGCTGGGGTGGCAGCATGACCACAGGGTATTGCAACCATCTGGACAGACTGTGAAAGAGGTGTGCATCTGTTATCTGGAGGGAGGTGGACTCTGTGGGAGCTGTGTTGGAGAGAAGGATGAGGGCTATAATGGAGGGAATCCTGAGCAATGTCAGGCATCCCCTCCATGACATACTGACCCCACAAAGAAGCAGACTGAGCAAAAGGTTCCTGTCATTGCGCTGCAGGACAGAGCATTTAAGAAGGTCTGTTGTACCTGCAGTCATCAGGCTGTTTAATTAATCAGCCTGACAAGAACTATGTCTGAGAACCTCTAATATTGATAGTAGTGTTTTTAATATCTTATTGCTTTTATTT
>JBAMHX010000005.1:14856246-14867206 GCA_037177515.1 Pseudomugil tenellus
TTTCTTTCTTTCTTTCTTTCTTTCTTTCTTTCTTTCTTTCTTTCTTTCTTTCTTTCTTTCTTTCTTTCTTTCTAAGTTTTAAAATAACAGAATTCTTCGTCGAGGAATGTGGATACCAAATCAATTCAGATTTATTCTTTAAATGAAAAATCATTGAAGAATATGTATTTGGTTTAATTCCAATCTAGATTAGACCAACCACACAGGGTGTGTGTGAATACTCACACAGCATGAGGTTCCTTGAACTTGCCGACCTGCTGGATTTGGTACATGAGGTCTCCTCCATTAATATACTCCATGACAAAATACAACCGGTCCTAGAGGCAATTATTAAGACGTATTGGAATAGAGTGAAGAAATAAATTGAATCAAAGCCATTTTTAAACCATCTTCCATGTGAGTTGGTGCGAGTAATTCATTTACAGGTCATCATCAAATGGGAGGAAGAAATTTAAATAATTTGAAAATAAAGCACATAATAAGATCAATATCTTTGTTGATATTGTTAATTTTTGATGTGCTGAACTTTGGAGACATGCCTCCTTTTTAAAATGTTCTTTATAAATAAAATGGGTTGGATTGAATTGAAAATATGAAGATGAACAGTCTCTGCCGTTTCCTACCATTGTTTGGAAGCATGAGTGCAACTGAGTGAGGAAAGGCGGTTTTCCAGACAAGGCAAGGACTCTCTTCTCCACCATTGTGCATTCCACATCATCATCCTGGATTACCACATCTTTCTTCAGGATTTTGATAGCGTACAACTCATCTGTACCTTTTCTCTCAGCTAGCATCACCTGGAAGCAACCAAAGTAAATCAAGATGCTAATTTCTTTTCCAGTTTTCACCATTTAATAAATTTATCCTGAGATGCTGTACCTTGCCAAAGCTGCCTTTGCCCAGAACCATAATGAAGTTGAAATCTGTGAGCTTGACGCGGTCCTGATTCCCATTGCTGTCGTACTTGCATACTGAAGAGGAAGAAGATGAGTCGGTGGGTTTCCCTGGAACCACTCGTGCCCTCTGGAGGACAAAGGAATTACAGGGTAACAGGATGACTGTGATGTAAAAGAAATAAACAGGAGCACATTTCTGCATCACACCTCAAACTTTTGTCGTAGCTCCTCATTTCCATCTTCTCCCTCTGGCTGGACAGGAACATTGAAGTATTCTCCTTCCTCTTGGGAAAGGAGCTTATACCTGTAGGTCAGAGTGAAAATGGAGCATTGTCTGATGGAAACTAGGGCTGTCCTCACAGTGTTATTATTCATATCCTTTAGAACTCACCATCCATCAATCCCAAGTTTCTGTAGCTCTGAAATCCCAAAGGACAACGATCCCATGAAGTCATTCCTGCTAGTTAAATCCCAATCCCACACCTCCACTGACAGACGACGGTCCTTATCAGTTTCTTTGAGATTACTGAGGAATACAAGAAAGTGGAGGACAATCAAATGAAAGATAAGATCTATAGGCAAGAATGAAAAAAAAGTTATTTTAATTATCATCTCTTCATTTAGCCTTTAAAAAGATCAGCAAAAATGCATATATCTTGGCAGTACTCATTCTGAGCAGCCACATGAACCTAGAAAAGCTTCAAAACAATTAGTACAAACAGGAAAAAGAATGAGGACAGGGTCACTCTTATGAGCTCCAGATAGTTTTGTGGTTATGCAACTAAAAAACAAGGCCAAGAGAGTAACTTTGAACATAGTGCCAGAAAATAAACATCTTGGTCTAAATCTCATCAAAGATATGGTGCAAAAGGAACGGTGTCTCACAAAGTAAATGTCTCATTCCAGGTGGGGTTGAGGCAACACTTAATGGTCTTGGTCTTCTGCTTGCTCTCACTCTTAGGGTCTGGGATCAGCTTGAGCTTGACGTAAGGGTCTGACAGGCCATTTGGGTCCATGGGCACCAAGTTCTTTGCCTCTTTGACTGTGAAGACATAAAAACATGGAAAAAATTAAATGCTGTAAATAGAAAATATCCCATGATGGAAACACAGCTTTTGACCAGTTATTGTGGAATTTGTCCTTTCTGGAGGACACCAGGAGGGCAACCTGAAAATGTTACTACCACACACATCAACTTAAAGCTAGAGTGTGACTCTAGCCTGTCCTAAATAATTACATTTGACAACACTTAACAACAGTTTAGTTTCTGTTCCATAATCAATCCACAGCTGTCTGGGAGAGAGAACTGGCATGTGGACACATGTCCCAGTGGAGATGTGGGTCAATCGTTGCATCATTGAACGACTAATGGACTTTCCTGTTTTAGTTTACACTGATAGAGTGCTTTGCTTAGAGTGTGTGTGTGTGTGTGTGAGGAGAAAAAAGTGAGGATGAAAAGAAGAATGGACAAAGAGGACTAACTGGTGACGGTGAGAGTGTCGTCGGTGATCTGGGCAGTGATTTGGATCCGTCCACGTCTTTCGGTGTGATCCGTCCCACACAGGCTTGGAACATTGGCAACGCATCGTTTATGGATGTTCATCATACAATCTGAACAGAGAGAGACAAAATCACAAGTTCATTTAGTTTGCTAGACAGGAATGTGTGTCAGAAGGATTACAATTTGTGTGACATGATACCCTGTGTGCTAACAGACACATTTGTTTATCAAAAAGCTTTTGACAGTGACAGATAGAGCAAGTTCATTCATTTTTCAGCTGTAAATTAGCATAGACCAAATACCCTATTGAGGGACAAATTAATAAAGTGAAATGAAATATATAATTTAGATCCCTAAAAGCACCAGCTGAAGGGTTACATTTTGATCCCTAACCTCTTCAAAATGGAGGGAGGAAATGGGATTGAGCCAAACCCATAGAAATGGACAGTATATTTTAGTCTTTTAGTCACCTCATGCTTGGTAATATTAAGTCCTAATTGTCTACCTATACGATACTATACTTGTTTCACAGTTACAGAAGAAATAAACTCTGAAAAGCTGGAAAATACTGTGTATGAAAAATTTTCAACTAACTTTTTGTATTTGGAAGTCCCCTTTGATTGCAACCTCATTTTTCATCATCAGGTGACCAGAAATGTCTAACAGGGGCACACAACTATAGATCTTGAAAAAAAAAAACTACGAGAAAAGCAGAAAATAACATGCAATTAGTTGTGAAATTTGTCAGATTTAGTGAAATTTGAATGAGCCTCCCACAGTTCACCTCTTTCCTCTCTTGGTTTTGTACAATCTACTGGTCATCAGATGAAGTTATGCGTTGTTTCATCTTGTTTGCTCTGACTGGATTGGATAATTTCCCAACTTTACCCAAACGGTTATTTCGCTAGAGTGACATCCATGTTTAACAGTAACTACTAGAGTTATCAAGACGGTCATTCACCATCAAAGGAACAAACACATGCAGACAAAGAAACTTAAAACATTCCATCTATATTGGTGTAGATGGGAGAGTTGATCCCAGTTAGAATAAAGGCCTAAAATATGTCTTATGTGTAAAGATGCAGTTCTATTTGGATTAGAGATGACTTGTAGTTAAACATCTTACAGTAATATGAATAAACTGCACTGCAAGAGAATCAAATGAGAAAATGAGCATGTGTATACGTTTGTCCACTAGATGGCGGACTGCCCTAGCACCCAGAACCACTTCATGCTCTTATCTGTGGGTGGTGGTGTGACTCTACAACAGCACAGTGAGAAGTTAATTTCTCATGGCCTGTGCTTCTGTAGAATTTTATCTTACATCTCCTTCAGGCAACCACTCATTCATTCATGCAGCTTGACATCTTTATATCCACTTGACTACACAAATGATGAAAGTTTTATCCCCTGTAAAGAGGGTTGGCACAGAAATCACAGTGACAAAATTCATATCTTAATAGCAAGCAGCAAAAGTCAGGAATCTTTCACTCCATTTTCTGTATGCCCCACTATAATCAAAATAAACTAACCAAACTGAAGCATCATTGTAGCTTCAGATAAACACTGGGATAAAATAATATACCTATTTTTCAATATTTGGTTTAAAAGGCTTTTTGAGACATCTGCCATTTTAATCAGCAAGAAGAAGCCTGTATAATGCATCAAACATGGAACAAACATATTCTGCTCAGGTTTTCTGTATATATGTGGACTGATTTAAAACCAAAGCGCCTTTTTGAAACATGTGAAACAAATTACTCCACTATTTTCACAATATCAGTCAAACTGTCTGTAGTTGCACACATCTGCAGATTAAATACTACTGGCCATGACTGAATGTATTACTGTAGAGAAGTATTTCCAGTTTAAGCAACAAGTACATAATAAAAGTTATGGTGTAAAATGTTATGTAATGTTTAATTGCAAAATTCATTAATTTTCAGAAGAAGTGAAAAATGGCAAGATAATTGGTCGTAAGACCTGTTAACACCTCAACACTAAGGCTCTATAACAGAAAGGTTTGTTGCAATCTGGCCTCTCGTTTACATGGTTGCAGCATTTTGGCTGGATAAAACTGCAAAGGCTTGACAAAGGCCTTTAAAGTGAATTTTTTTTTATTGAATTTTTAAATTAATTTGGTATGGTATAGCAAAACCTGGTAGAATATTTATGCCGTCAGCAGAGACACAAAGGTTACAAGTTCCAGAGAAATAGTGGTTAGCATGCAACTCTTGTGTTGGTTTGTGTTTATGAGGATACGGCAGACACCTGGGTGTGTCACTAAAGTTTTACGCCCACCAGAGGCTTTGCATGTGCACTACATTGTTTCTGGTTGCATTTGAGTTTCCCCCTGCATGAGGATAGTTGTCATTCAATTGTTGTGTATGCTTTCTTTTTTTTTTCAAATACACAAAATAAAACGTTTTATGTGGCCTGAGAGACGTGTTCTTTGCTCAACATGGGCAACAAATTTAAACTTTAAATTTCTTGAGTTGCAGCTCTCAACGCACGGAACTTCAAATTTCTCATGAAGCCATTTGGGTCTGAGGTTTCATTTATAGGCTTCTATAGTTTTCTAGAAAAAATTAATTCTCTTACAAACTGTTTTTTTTACCATCATCATTTAAATGATTGATTGCCTTGCTGTTTTATCAATATTTTTGGATAATTAAAAAAAAGCCTAACCATTCATTTACAGGATTGTCTCACACACATAAACATATAGATATCTATGTACGTACGGTCACATTTCATGCCCTGGTGTATCAGCCCATACAGAAGAGAGCCACAATGGTCGCAGAAGGTGGGGCTGGAGTAGGTGTGGACCTTAAACTTGTGTTTACTACGAGGATCCTGCAGAAACAGAAAGGAAAGAAGAAACTTCAGAGTTAAAACTCGTTTAGGAAAGGCCATTGAATGTGCATAGACAGTACAACAAGATTTAAAAGTGCAGTTATAGATTTGTTTGTGCATGTGTGTGACAAGAAAATTCTTCTTTAAGTTTTCAACCCTGCAGATTCTTTCATCTATATTTTTGGTACACATACCAAAAGGAATAGAATGTTAAGCATCATATTTGTACAGTTAACTGTAAATATATCAATGTGTGTGGCTGCTAAACATTTAATTCTCAAACCATCAAGTGACTTCTCACTTTGGCTGCAGGAATTGGCTTCCATTCGGAAATGAGTCATTAATCAAGTCAAATACTACTGTTAGGTGATTAGGTTCCCTTCAGGCCACCTGTATAAATAAGTCAAACTACTTTCTTTTTCTACAGTAGTTTGGCAGATGCTTTTCTCCGAAGTGAATTTTATCCATATTTCTTCCTAGTGATCATTTAACCACATAGCAAGTAATCTAACGTGCATGTAATGTGGGTGGAGGAAGCCGGAGTGCCTGGAGATAACCCACTCATACATGGGGAGAATGCAAACTCTGTTACCCACCTGAACGGGTGACAAATTTCGTGCACAAGGGCTTCAAAAAGACTTGCAGCTTTTGTCACAAAATAACTTTTGTGCGCAATATTGTTTCCTGCCTCATGTTTTACTTTTATGGCAGTAACTTTTTAACATTAGAGGCATCTTGAAGAGAAATGTGATATAACTCCTGTGCAATGGAAGTAAAGAGGCATTTATTAATTTGAATATTCTCTCCAGCTCTTCAGACAGAGCAAATAGAAAAATACAAGAAGACTATGTAAATGGAGTAAATGTACAAGGAGTTGAAAAAAAATAGGTAATTAAAAATAAGTTCTGGTGACAAAAAAAAAAAAAAACACGTGTGGAATAGTGTGAGATTAGTAACCATCAGCACATAAGTTAAAAAATGTGTGCTGATTCAAACAGGAGGACTGATGGACTTTGGTTCATTAACCTGAGGCAGCCAGGCAGCACATTTTCCTGTTACTGGCATGTGCTTATACGAGACAGCGGGGGTCTGACATGTCGGTAAGGGAAACAGCTTACATCCTCCTGTATATATATGCTCATCTAGGAGTACATATACAAACCCAAATTTGACGCTGACCTTGCTGATAATCCATTATTTAACAGTTTACAACCCACACAGTCAAAAAAATATTTAACCTGAGCATGAGCATTGCATCTGTCATCTGAGCATCTGTCCCACTCACTGCAAGCTCCCTCAAAAATCCCTCTGTCATTAATATTTTGACAACAAATAAAAACAGAATAATAAAAAATTGTGCCTGCATGATTTTTTCTTCTTTTACACTTACATCAGAGGCAGGTCCCTTGTCTGCGCCTGGACAGGAAAAGGTGACGAATTCATGACAGCGCTTATGGACCACAAAACAGCACACTGAGGAGGAAGAGGCAAAAGGCAAACATTAACTTGTACTTCCGTGCAGTGCCAAATACGGCAACACAAAGATGAATGAATATGCTTCACTTGGCATTTGTCAACCAGCAACTCAGATTCAGAAGTTCACATTTGTTCCTATTTTGGTTTTGCACAGACAACTTTCAGTGTAACCACCACAGCATGATGGGGACGTGTCACAATCACCACATAACATTGCAGTCGCTACTGGAAACTAAGCAGAATGGCATCTTTAAATGGCTGCAAGCTGATTTTATTGAAGGTTTATTTACAGGTGGAGATCACTCAGCTTCTCATACTCCGGACTACTGTCACCTTTAAAATCTTTGTAAATGGAAATAAGTAAGACCTCATAACTCTATTCCAGCATGGAACATTACATGACAGCTGTATTATGCTCTACACCAACCTATCATACACCTACATTTACATATTCATTCAGTGGCTGATTTGAAAAATAACTTTGTCGAATTTAGTAAAGAAATCCAAAAAATTAAGTGATAAAAAGTAATAAAAGTTGACATCTGACTTGTTTTTACTTGCTGCAGTAGCACCCCAGACCACTCTTATCCAAACCAAAATAAGCTGTCCAGCACACATTGCCACAACTTTGCAATTCATATAAGCCAACAAACAAATAACAACAAACCCCACAACCACAGCTCACTCAACAGTTTCTCAAAAAAAACACCAGCAACCCTGTCCAACAGCTTTGGACAGACACAAATCCATTGACTATTGATACTGTAAACAAATAGAAAATCTGAAATTTTAAAATGCTGATATTCAAATCAGTATATGTTTCTGTCTTTAAATGAGGAACTTAAATAGTTCAATTAAAACCAACTAATATCTTGGTTTTACCTCTGATTTTTGTGCCACTGTAGTGCACTTACATTGCACTAATATATTTATACTAATATATGAATAGTATAATGTACTGTTGTCTACATGAGCACAGTGGATGCACTGCTTCATGTAAATTTAAGCTAAGCCTTTACATCCCTTTCACATGATAGTGTTCATGCGTTTCGGATTATGAGAAACTTGAAAAGGTTTGTGAGACGTAGCAGAGTGTGAGAAATCTGTCTGAGTCAATGTAACCAAGGCAACCAAGACAATGTGTGATGGACAACTTCCCTTTCATTCCAGGTGGTATTCTCCCTTGCAAATTCAAATAATCTTTCTCCACTTTTTAAAAATCATTGGTAAGTTCATACCCCTTAGCAAGCTGTGTAGAAAAATGCTACAAATCAGATAACAGATATCAGATAACGTGTCTATAATGATAAATTCATCTAAATGTATGCGAGATAGCAATGCCAAAACAGTAACCAGAGACCTTATCTCTCAATCTTGACACATCGTTTACAATTGAAACATCCCAGATGGACTAAATTATCAACACAGTTTAGAAATGTCATCACTCTGGTTTTCACTGCATTGCTCTGCTTTGCAAGCAGCATGTGGTATAGTATGTAGCACAGCTGAGCAAATGGGGGTATAGAGTCAGGGAGAGGTGTTACGTCAAATTGCTAACAAGCTTGTGAAACACACTGGTAGAAAAGGATTGTACAAGTTTTATCCTTTGCAATGCAATCAACAGCCTGTAATTATAATAGGCATTTGTTATCCCTCAAAAGGCCTGTCATAACAAATTTTGCTGTGCGATTGTCAGAAATTATTGCAATAAACAATAATATTGTGCTAATTGATTAATGTTCTAATTTTAGACCATTTTAAGCTAATATAATAATAATACAATAATAATGCTAAGCACACCCTTTCAAAGAATAAACATTAATTTCTAATGTGCAGCTTGATGTGCAGACTAGTTTATGGTCTACCAGGGTTTCAGCAGTGTGGTTTTATGGAACACATCTACTGCACCGTAGTTAAAATTATTGCAATCCAGTCTTTGGTAAAGAGAAAAAAAACAAAAACTGAACTGGTAAACTTATCATGCAATTAATTGACTAATTGTGGCAGGCCTAGATTGGTCCAAAAAAATACAGCATCTGTTGGCCTCTACTGGTCACACTATGTCTCTTTATTGATTTTGATGCCATCAAATTGATCCAAGCTAATACATGTTGGGTTTACATCTAGTTTAAACTCAAATGATTGATAAACAAAACAAATTAAGTGATGAGTTAAAGCAGAGACAACATCCAAGAGTTAGTAGCACATACACTGCTGGAAAAGAAACTGAAAAAATACATATCAAAATTCTGATCAGTCCTTTTCTATAGCTAGATATGTGATCATCAGTAAAACACCATTAAAACAAACAGTATTTATCAATGAGTGATCATTTTTACACTAGCCTGACACTGGTTTTCCTTCATATTACTGCTTTTATGAAAAAGAAATGCCGTAATATTGATTTAAACCACTTCCACTTTAATAACAATAACTTGCAATGTTAACAAAAAAAATGGAATTTACACAAGTAGGTCATATTTCCACCAATTACTATTAAAAATCTTCTATGTTGAAACACCAGCCATCTAAACATGGACACAAACACAGAAGGTGACTTTACTCTGCTTTAATCTTAATTATTCACCTTCTCATTACAATTTTATGAAGCACTGAGGCAACAGCAGACACTGTCCATGGGTTACATGAAGTTAAGCACCTACACTAGCATTGTTTCTTACCTGTGGAGGAATGAGACTGGACTATTAATCAATTTTAAACATAAACGCAAGAACACAGGATTAACTTTGGATGAATATTTTTAAAGTTGTTGAAATCCTATGTATTCCAGCACAATGAAAGGATAAGATGTGAGATGAGGAACTGAAAGAAGAATCAGAGAAAGACAGGAAGACAAAACAGGACAGCACTAAGGCTAAAAGAGAAGTAAAAGAATTATATCCATCTTTGAAAGGCTATGGGTTGTCATTTTGTAAAAAAGTTATGTTTAAATTAATCTGAAATAATATTAAATTATTTTTAATGTATTTAAACTTTTCTCTTACTGCACCAAATTAGGTCAGGTGATGAGGTGCAGGGTGAAAAAGTGGAGGTGTGTATTTTTCGCTGCCTCACACCTGCCCTGCATCTTTTTCTCTTTTTTTCAACTCCATTGGGATTTGAAGTGGTATTTTACTGATAATCTTGAATTTTCAGAGCATAATGAGTTGATTTTGGTGGTAAAAAGGGCACGTTGCCATGGAGACTCACTATAACGAGTCTTAAAAGAGCATAAAAAATATGCAGAAAATCTCCTGTGTAGGACAACTTACCAGCATGAAAAGTTTTCTTAAACAACCCAAATTGACAGCTCATGTCTTAAAAAGACACCTATTTTACAAAAATCACAAAAGTTAAGACTCCTACAGTTTGCAGCTACATAGCAGCGCATTCTAAAATGTATGTAGCTAGACATGTAGATTCTGTGGTGAGGCTTAAATGTTTATATAACAGGTCCAGGTCCATCACACATTTGTGCAACCCCATTACCAAAATAGTATGAATAGGCCACATATCTTTGTATATGAATCTTTCCATCATGGTACGGACATTTTAAAAGCCTCTGGCAAAGAACCTGCTGCGACTTACTGTGCAGAAATGTAAGCTGTCAAATGGCAATGAACACCTGTTGCTGATTAATATGTGGTGACTCTGCCACTTCACTAAGGTGGAAAGCTAGCAGATGACTCAGCAAAATTAAGCTACTCCATATATGGAGGTAGATTAAAAAAAAAAAAAAACTTCACACACCACTTTAAATTTATTCCTATTATTGCAGTTGGCCTTATGGGACACCATTGCTCACTAGTTTTCCATGTTTTCTATGGCATATATACATGTACACATACATATATATACACACTGTATTTATCTATATCTTTACTTGTCTAAAAAGCTAATGTATTTACAGCCTGTAATGCATTTTTTCTTTGTTTTTTTGTCGTTTTTTGTTTTAGCTTTTCTTTTGTCTTTTGTTGTTTTTTTCTCCCAAATTTAATAATGCCAACATTCAAATGGATGTTCAGTTTTCAAAGAGTAAGTCAGATATAATTAGAGAAAACCAATGGGAAGTTTTATACTTTAGGAGTAGGGACATTGCTGGACAGTGTTGTGGTTCAAACCAAACCGACCTTTAATATGCTCATATGACCGAGTTGGCTTAAAGGAGAACTTCGCTTTTTTTTAACCTGGGGTCTGTTGTCATCTTTCCTTCCATACATGTGAGTGATGT
>JBAMHX010000005.1:14879404-14892846 GCA_037177515.1 Pseudomugil tenellus
CTGAAAACCTGTATATATATATATATATCTTGCCTGGAAGAGTCTGAGGTGTGTCTTAATGATCCAAATCATATTTTAGAAAACAGAAATCAATCATCTTTGTAACATCTTGGCATCCTGAGATCCTTATTAAACCGGCGATGGCTGAATTATAAGCTAAGCTAAGCTCTCTGTAACAGTCTACTGAATCAGGACTGAGGTCTTTTTAAATGCACTTCAGTGATTTGTCATTGTTCCTGTTAATGGTGGGAATGCCACTTCTCCAATACACAGGAGCATAAAACTGATAAGCAGATTAAAAAGGAGATTATGTCTGACTGTTGCCAACTTGTGTCGAGTCCACAAGAGAGTGAAATGAGAGAGACAAGTCGTTTCAAGTTGTTAGACCAAATATCAGAGAAAAGACACACCTCCAACCAAATAAACAATATCATGAATTACTTTCATTTCAGTTTAAAGTGAACATTGACAACAATACTACTGGCAGAGTTTATCCTCATACATGATTACATAACCACTGCAAATCAGAATATTTGGTCCTGACATGAATCTCTTAACTACCAGAAGGGATTATAAGGAAAAACGGAGCAGACATTTATGTCTAACCTCAAAAACATTATCAGGTTACAACAAGAAGTTGTTTTGCACTTGTTTTTTTTCCACCAAATGCCTTCAAAACTAATTATTGTCATATAGACTATTTGTGTAGAGCACCTGCACACGCACAGGGTTGTTATGGGAAACCAGCATGTTTGTCACGGTTTCCAAATGACAGGATTCTGCAGGTTCTTGTGCTTCATGGCACAATAAATGAGCAAAGTGCTCACAGTTAAAGTTGTTATTGTTTACTCAGACGATTTATTTACAATTACATTCTAAATATATCTGCTACATCATCTGCTGAACAGATATCTGCTTACAACTGTAATTTCAACTTAGCATAAGCCATCTTAACAGAGGATTTTGTCATAGACCTTTATGCTATATATGCAGATCACAAATCTCATTGATCCTGATTAGATTTGAGATCCACATAAACCAGTCAAAACCACATATATTGCCACGTAAATTTTACATCCTGTTTTTTTAGATTTGTTCTTCATTTAATAAAAAATTATTTTGACAAAATGTCAAACTGCAGATGTGCTGCTTTTGGTTTCTCTTAACAAGAACAGAAATCAAAAGAGAAAAGCACTTCATTAGACAAGTGACATGTATCGTTTTGTAAAATTAAAATACTTCACCTGACAAACATGACATGAGACAACAATAATAACAATTTTCACACAAGCAAAACATAAATCGTATCTACGAATATGTTTAAATCAATGTAATCACAGCTAAATTTTGGTTAATTCCCAACACTTTATGGTTCTGATACTATATTCATATAATCAGCTTTATTCTCCATGTCATGCTCAATAATCATAATTTTGACAGACAACTAAAGACTTAAAGCTTTCAGATTAAAACCACCACATATATGAGGTGGAGAAAACAATCAACCCAGACATCTTTGAATAGCTGCTGAATAGGTATGCACATACACACCCACACAACATAGAGGACACTTTCGTCACACATAGTGAAATAATACTGCTGGTTGAAACACAGTTAGCCATACATGTACAAACATGCCCAAACCTGATGACTGACATTCCTCTGAGGCGAGAGGACACTTGCGTTTCTGCTGCTACACCTCCTCTTCAACCGAACCTATATACACCCTTTTTCTCTTACTATGTCTTGCTGAATTACACATGTTTTTCACTCATTATTCGGGTTTCACACAAATAACACACTCAATAAGTTAACTGCATTTAGGCTTATAAGTGCAGAAATCACTTTAAAGGCATCTAAATAGTTTGTCACTATTTATGCTTAGATCTTGATTTTTAACTTTGATCTCTCTTCATTTCTACTCTGCTACTGTGAAATTCCCCTCAATGCATTGATTAAGTGAATTTCCACTTTTCTCAATGTTTTACTTCAAAGTCAAAATATAGTTATCAAATGTTGAAGTTATATCTCCAGAGTAGCCTTTTGAGGATAAAGTTTTTACAGTTTTGAAATGTTATGAGGACAGAAAGACATGCTGACACAACTGAAAATCCCACTTTTTTTTTTTTTTTTTTTTTACAAACCTCAACTTTAAATAAATATTAACAAAAAGTGCTGAAATGCAGAACATTGTTGGGAGGAATCTATGCTATTCCTTCTTGGGTCATTTCTGCTATTAATTCTCACGTTTGGATAATGAAAGAAATCTAAAAGAAAATGTCTAAAAGCTGTGTGCCAATCTATTTATTTAGGGTTTTTTTTAAAAGGGCAATACTAATTTTAATTAGTGCAAATCCACTCCAATATTATTTTTGCAAACATAATCACAGGTAACATTTGTGTGCATGCACTTTATAATCACTTCAGTTTTATATGAATATTTAAATTCAAGTAAAAGGATTGGCTTCATTTGGTTAATTTTAGGATGCAAAATATGAAAATGCAGATTCACATGGATAAAATTATCAACAGGTGAAGAATAAATGAGCATAATTGTGAGTCTAATTAACATCCTCACCTGTAAAACAAAGTAGTAACCATAGTAACGTCACCTATTGGTTTGTAGACTTCTGTGCCTTTTTTGCTGTGGTTTTCATGTCTGGAGTCTGACTTGTTTCTGGAGCTATTTATGGGTTTGCAGTTTAATAATTTTACACATCCACCACTTTAAAGATGTATTTAAAATATTTAATACTCAAATCAGACTAATGTAATTATTACTGCCACTTCCTTGGGGTGCAAAAGAGTATGAATAATAAATGTTTTAATGCAAAGCACTTGAAGTTGGATTTTATGCCAGATAAAGTGCTCTATGCATAAAGTTTGATTCGATTTAATTATTTTAATACTTAGATGAAATATATGCTCATTCAACATTAATGCAATGATACGGTTATTTATTTACTAAATCAAAGTAAATTTTACTCAAATACTTTGTAGCAACAAAACCAGTCCCTTAATTTGTGAATGAGCACTTTTTTTTTTTTTTTTTTTTTACCTTTAACTGGACAACACCAAGTACAAGATTCACTCTGCATTCTTGTGACTTTTTTTCGCATCTGGTTTCCATCTCCTTTTTACCAAGAAGCGGACTTGCTCTCGGTGCAAAAGACATTACAACATTCCCTGATACAAATGAAAGATGAGTAAAATACCAAAAATAAAGACATTTCAAACAATTTTGGAAACCAATAAATACACATCTACATAGAGTTTGTAATTTTTCAGAGAATCCAAAGTGAGAAAGTGTGTTTGCTGACATCCTTCCAAGTGTTTAGCTGTATCCAGCTATGATGTTAAAGAAAAGTGATTATACATTCATGAGTGGCTCCCCTATCCTCATGCAAATTTCCTGCCTACCTCCAGATCATCAGATGCCACTCCAGAGTATTTTTTGTCACATGCTGTTTAGCACATGCAAAGAGCAAATTTCTGCACCACCCAGGCCAGATTCTGTAGTATGAAAAGTGATCTATATGTTTGTATCTGTTTCCTGAGCTGTGAGTTTTTATCAATAAGTTGCTCACTTATCTTGTCTTTTAGATTTGGTGAGCAACTTGTATCACGAACTATCTCCACCCCAGCGTGTTATATAAGAAACGTTCTACATATTTAAGACTGTTTTCAGGTAACTGATGGAAACTCACAGAAGAAACCTGATCTAACTGCAGCTCTACCTGTGCAAAACCTTTACTGGCCTGTGCGTTCTACCCTGTGAGACTATTCATGGTATAATCTCAGGCTAAGTCACTACACGCCAGCTCATTGTACACCAGAGGGCTGTGTACATTCACTTGCACATATGAACGTGTTAGTTGTGTCTACACTAAATGCATTTCCTGCATCACCCCCACCCCCCCCCGCCCCCCCACCAGAACTGCCCACAAACCTGCAGCCTCCAGAGACAAGAGGTTTTGAATTTATTACACAATTTTTGTGCAACTCTTCCAAATCAGTGAGGCTATTATAGAAACTGTGGTTGTCTTCTTCCTCAACCTCACACAGATGGTCACATGACTGGGGCCAAATGAGTTGAGGTGGGTGTCTAAGATGAACCAGTGAAGAAGAGGAAGTGATACTGGCAGCAGAACAACATTTGCAACAGTACAGTAGCACACATGAGATTAAAAGGTAGTACTATATTTGAAATCATTCTGTGCAAAGGTCCATGTCTAGACACCCACCCACTGCCACAACTGGCTACCCACCCACAGGCACACATCACCCACCCACGCACAAACCCACCATTTCACAGCTCTAAATCAAGATGTCAGGCTTAACATTAGAGAAAACAAATTGAGCAATCCAACTTCCTCGTGTGTCTCCTTCTCATCTGTCCTTGGCCAACACCAGACATCTCAGCTTTCACCACTCTGCAGACTATTCTACTCTTACATCTCACACCGTCTCCTCAGCCGAGGCTTCTACGAAGTGTTCTCGCTCGCATTTATTTTTGTTGGCACCTGCTTTGCCTCTGACACCTTCCTCCTAACACAAACACACGATCAAAGAAAAAGCCAACAGGTCACTCTGACAGGGTGCAGACATGCAACCCAGAGTTCAACACATACACCAACACGCACAGCACTCCTTCAGACAGTGACCATCCGTCTACACTCAGCTATATGCAGTATAGGGATTTGTGAATGGGCCGCTGCTCTTACCTTGGCACTGGAATCCCTGCTTTCCAAAGCCCCTGTGGACAGAAGAGAGAAATGTGAAATTTGGGGAATTCTCACAAGATGGACTGATAAGGACGCACGCGCACACATAGACAGCATATATATGGAATCACACATGAGCGCATATTTCAGCAGAAGAAGAAAAAAAAAGCTGCTGCTGCAACGACAGCAGGGCCCCTTGTCTCCAGAAGCATTCCTCCACCAGCCCCCAAAATTTCTGGGGCGGTAGTCTGGGTCTATGCGGTAAATACAGAGCAGCGGCGCCCGCTCTGCGGCTGCCGACAGCGCATTTACCCCGACAGGCCCGCGCTCCTGTCGCATTGTGGATGGCTATGGAGAGAATGGCGCACCGCGGTGTTTTGGATGACAATGACACTGAATGAAACACTGCGGTGTCAGTGTGCAAAGAGGCCGATTAAAGCCGCGACAGCAGCAGCAAGTGAATCACCTGTGTCCTTTCCACCTCGCACGCTCGCTCGCGCGCGCGCGCACACACTCACCAGATGAAGTCCGTGCAGTGGCTGCAGAAGGTTGGCTGTTTGAAGAAGCGTGCGATGAACTTGTGGTTCTTCACCTCGTGCACGTTCTTCTGACGGAGGGCTCCCTGACGGGCAAAGCCGCGCGCGCTCTCCGGTACCTCTCCGTCGCTGTTGGGGTCAGCCATCTTAATGAGGAAGCGGCGGTCCGAGCGGTACGAAGGGGTGAGGAGAGCCGAGACAGAGAAGGAGAGACAACGGAGGCGGCGGGGAGAACGAGTGGCGGTGCAGGTGCCTCCGCCTCCTCCTCCTGCTTCTCCTCCTCTCCGCCCCGCTGGCCGCCTCGGTGTTGTTGTCGCTAGTGCTGTAGGTGTGTTTTTGATGGTCTGCGTCCAAACCGAGCTGAAGCTGTTGCTGTCGCTGCTTCTTCCGGCGGGTCCCCGTGCCGCGCGCCTGCTTCCCTGTTCTCACCGAAGTGTTGTTGCTTACAGCTCTCTCTCTCTCTTTCTCTCTCCCCCCTCCTCTCTCTCTCTCACACACACACAGACACACACAAACACATGCGCACAGCTTATCGTTGATTATTAAAACTACCGCACACTATAGTTGAAGTGCGCGCGCCTTCTCATCTGTCACTAACGACGCAAGTTCAACTTCAAGTCCTGCATACTTGTGCATACTTTACCCACCTCAGGACGGAGCTCCACCTCAATGAAGCGCGCATTTACCAGGGGCCACAGAGGCCTGCAGAGCCCCAGCTTGGTTGGATGACTAGAGTACAGTTTGTACTAAAAACATACACTTCATGTTTGGAACGAACGAGCCGCTCATCTCGGGGCATAGATGTGTGAAAGACTCCACATTTGGTGCATTAAAACGGCAGTAGGCTACTGATTATGTGTTTGCCATTTTGTGTTGTCCTTTGGCTACTTTTCGTTATTTGTTCTAATTTTGCTATCAAGAACTTCTTTAATACACAAAAAATTATTTAGTTGTATGCCATATGTTATCACTACAATGAACACAGTTATTAGTTTATTTACAAAAGAAACTTACAGAAAATAATTTGATCATCTGTAGACCTACTATAAAGAGTTTTTTTTTGTTAGGCCACTCACATTAAAGTAACTATGTCTGTTAACGTTACTTGAACTTTAATATTTAAACACTAAAGCCTATATGATGCAATATTTTAGATTTCCAAGAAAAAAATTATTGAATTCCAAAAATATATGTTAGATAAAGAAATAAGGAAAAGTCAGTATTTTTTTTTTTAATTTTTTTTTTACTTTCTAAAATAGACTTATAGTTCCGGTGCAAAAATGCCCTGGACATTTTGGAAACCATTGCAAAATCTTGCTTGCAATAGTTGGATGAACTGGATGAATCAAGCCTAAATTAAACAGGCCACATCAGATCACCAGATATTCTGTGGAGTGTTGTTTCCTGATGTGACTTTTTTTAAAAAAAATATTTTTATTTTGTGTTAATCCCACTGAAAAAAAACAGCAATATATTTAGATTGCATGTTTATTATGGTGCGGACTAAAGTTGACTGGATATTTTTGGGGCGGCTGCACCTCTGTTGCTCTTAGACACAGTGTCGATTGCATCTTTAATTTCTTTTTAGCAGTCACATTGTGTGTGGGATGCTATGTGATGGTAACCACTGCTACTTGAATATTTGAACCTGTGATGTTGCAGGTTTCATGTGACAGAATCTAAAAAAGGTGTTCATCTGTCACCTGCCCACAACTCCAAATGTAGCAGATGCAGAGTTTTGTTGTGCTGATACATTCACCAAGTCTTTTTTTTAGAATAGCACAGATTATTATCAATTAATTATGTGCAAAGTTTTTGACGTGGTGCATTAAATATCGTTGCTAAATGCAGTGACTATGTAGCCTATAGAGATCTCTGCCAATCATTAGAACTCTAGATTAAACTTTCATACATATAATAGATTAAGTATATCTGCAGCCAATCAAATTAAAGTATATCTGGATATTATTTCTGCAAAGGTTAACTAATAAAGTAAAGCAGAACCTATTTAGAAAGGGTTTATTGTAGACAGTTATCTGGCTATTTTACAACATTTTGGCACAATTCTACCATTATTGTCTGCAAATATTGGATCCCGATGGTCTTACTGGTTTTCCTTTAGTACAGCTCTTCAAATGCACAACCACAAACCTGCTTCTGCCTCTGGGTTCATCACAAATGAAGGAATAAATTTAAAAAAATCTCAAAAGGTCACCTGCATTTCTGACCTATTTAAGAAAAACATGTAAACTTTGTTGTACTGATATGTTAAAATAACATTTCCTATTATTGTATTGTATCTATTCCAGGATTGGGGAGTAGGAGGATCGGGGCGTTCAGGGATATACCCCTAGTCGTTGTTTCCAACGGCATAGGCCGTGTTTACTTTTAAAGAGATCTTATATAGCTAAATACATAAAACTAAAGAGGAAATAAACAAAATGTAATCATTACTGAAAATGAAAAGAAGTGATGTTAACAGCTCACATCAAACTCTTTGTACGTTTATTGTCATAAATATTGATAGTTCATGTTCTAAATGGAGTATGAGGAAACTAATGCTTATCAAATCCTACCACTGATCCATTATTAGCTACTTATTTATGAAGCAATCTACGTACATAGCAACCTCCTAAATCTGTCAATATTGTACATTCATCAATATGGACTGTCCATCAAATAAATCATATACATTTAAGTATAAACTTACATATACATATTCAGGACACAGTGTAATGTGCTCCTCCTCTTTACATGTTTATACATTTTTCACACTAGACAAAAATCATGTCAAATATATTCTATTATACTCACTTTCACAGTAAGTAACAGAGTCAAATGGGTTTGGAGTTTTTATTTTAAAAAGCTGAAATGAATCAGTGTCGCAGAGGTCAGAAGTAAAAAGAATGGAAGAAAATTATCTGATCGTGTAGGCAGGCAAAGGAAAATGGAGCAGGTCAGAAAAATAAGGGGGTGGAGGGGTTGTAGCTACCTAAAGGTAAGAGGTAGTAGACCTTACTTTGAAATGAGTCCAGTAATTGGTGGGAAGCCAGTGGAGCTGCTGAGAGACAGCAGCATCACTTTGATGTGTCAATAAGGTTCTGGTGATGATGTACGCTGATGAACGTACCAGTTGAAGGTTTTGGAAGATTTTCTGTGGACAACCAAAAAGAAGGACATTGCAAGTGTTGATTTAAGAAGTGACCCATTGTGAACCACAATGGAAGCAGAGTGAGCTTTGAGGGGTGTAGATGGTAAATGTTGCAAAGATGGAAGTAATAAGATGACTTGTTTATTTTGCTAAGATTATATGTGAAAGAGACCATTCTTTCCAAGACAACACCCAGACCCTCGACCATCGGTGGGGAAGAGATGGCAAAGTTATCTATGACAGTTGCGGAACTGTGGAATTTGGCTAAAGTGGATTTTGTGCTTATAAGTAACATTTCTGTTTTCTCACTGTTTAATTTGAGAAAATAGATCAGGATTTATTTTTAATAAAATAGTCATTAAAAGATGTATTTGGGAGGGTGGAATCACCTTTGGAGGAGATAGGGGGGTGTAGATTATGAATAGGGCCCCAGGACAGAACCCTGGAGCACACCTGTGTCTGGAAGTGAATGAAAAGTCAAGGATTTAAGTTTAATTGACTGAGTGTGGTCAAAGACATTGGATTTGAATTAATTGACATGTTACATATGATGCCAAAGCTGAAAAGTCTGTCCAGTCAAATGTTCTGTGGAATAGTTTCAAAGGCTGCATTCAGACCGAGGTGGCAGTAAATGGATAACAGACCAATGTGAGCAGCAATGAGATCATATGCTATTCTGAGTGAAGCTGTTTCAGTTTCTCACAAAGATTATTGTAGGTTAGATTAATATGTAGCAGATAATCAATAGATTTCTGAATAACTTTCAAAAGAATGGAAGATTACCAATGGGATGAAGGTTATGGAGATTAGTTGGATCTGCATCAAGTTTCTTTAGTGTTGGAGTGACAACAATTGCCATTACAGGGATGAGAGAAAAGGAAATTATGTGTATGATAAGAAAGATTAAATACTCATTTGAGATCATATAGGAAAAAATAGCTACCAGATCAGTTTGACCATTTTCAACATTGTCCATCTTCCCAGAGCATCAGTGATCTTATACCTGATTAGACTCCTAGTGTCTCATTATGAGAGAGGTATCTTATTAATAGCAAACAGTTATGTGAAAAGGAAAGCACACTTTTTATTAAATCTTAGGTTTTATATGGACACAATAAAAAATGATCCGATCCTAAAAGCAGGCCTACCAATTATACATGATGCAAATTCTGATGAACATCAGAACACATTTTACACTGTCATTATATTTACAACAAGCCAAAGTGCAGAATCGCTGTGTAAAAGTAGGTACTCTTCATTAATTAGTTACTTGTATTTTATAGAAAACCTACCAGCAATAATGTTAAGCTGTAAAGCACATAATCTTTCTCTCTATAGAACGATGAACTTCAAATTGTTGGGAAATGTGATGATAACCTTTTCCAGATTGATAGGTAGCAGCAATGGATTCATCAAGACCATTGCTGATGTGTCTTAGCTTGCCGACACACTCCAATGCTCCAGACCAGCAAATTGCCAAAACCTTTACTTTATTATATAGAGGTCATAAAACTTCCTGATGGTAATGCAATGCTTGATGTGTCATCAGCGTTAATTATTAACAGAACTCAGGTCATGGCCTCTAGAAATAATTGGGGGACAACCTTCTAGTTGAACCCTGGTCACAGTACAAGATGGTTTACTCTTCTTACTCAAATAAAAAGAGTGTATTCTTCAGTCTCAACCACGTCACTGTCCATCCTCTCCACCATACTATTCACACAATATAGTCCAAACAAATAAAACTTGTGTTCGCCTAAAGCAGAAATGAATGTCATCTTCCATTCTTTCCTATCTTTTAATGAAAAATAAGCATTTCAATTGAACTTTTAAAGAAAAGCCTCATGTTTTTACATAAAAAAGGAAATAATTACAATCTCATCACAGTTGAAACCGAAAATAATAAAGAACTTCATTTCCCAACAACTATGATTGCAACATACAGAAAACATGTCAGTGTTATAAGTGAAACATAAGAACAGACCCAACCGTCTATTTTGCAGTTATCAGTCCAAAAATGTCATTCTAACATAAAGGGTAGTGTGTACACGCTGCCGTGGTTGGCAAACATTCTCTTCTTCCTGAACAACTTGTGTGGTCCTGTGTTTCCAGAGGCACAGAGGAATTTTTGGGTGTTGCTACGGCTGGACCCGTGAGAGCTGTCTTTAAGGTCTCCTAAGACCTGAAACAAAGGGGGAGGCTGGATCCAAAACCTGTACAGCATCAGGCTGCTGAGATTCGAAGGAAGCAACCTTAATGCTACAATGTTCAAACAAATTGGCTTTATGCACAGCTCCACTACTTCCTGAACTTAAGACAGCTCTTTGTTTCCTGTCTTCCATTTCTGGACGAACTAATTAATCCAGGTGTCTGGACATTGCTGTCCTGTTTACTGAGGTCACACACACCTGGATTAATCAGTTCGTTCAGTAATGGAAACAAGAAACAAAGGGCTGTCTTACGTTCAGGAAGTAGTGAAGCTGTGCATGAAACCAGTTGTACTTATGTTCACGCAAAACAAAATTAATCTTACAATTAGGTATAGAAATGCATTTTATTAGTACCATCTGATTGCTATTAATCTTAATATCTATTTCACACTAACACACTGCCCTCATTTAGTTTTATTCAAATACAAAACAATATCCACTGTTGTTCATCTGAGCTTTTTTTTGGCTCATTTTAGGAACTTATTTTATTCTATTATTTTTACCAACCGTCCGATATATGGAGATGAAACTTTGTTTTTTATTAGTGAACAAGTCTGGAAGTCAGTTTAACATGTCAGCCATTTCAGGTAGGTTTAAATGTTGAACAACTACTTCAAAAATTCCGGGGTCATGGAGATCATGGAGAGATCATGGAGGTAGTGCTAAAGTGGAGCTCTGTGGAGACTTGCCCGTGTTTCTGTTGTTGAACTTGATGGAAATTATCATCACAGCTGCCAAAACAGAAGCAATAGTGTTAACAGTTCAATAGAAAACTGTAATAAGATGAAATACAGGATATGCTTGGATCATTGTCATTATCCATGTCTGTGCATTAATATAATTCCATGAAAAGTGGGTGTGTTGTTACCCACTCTCTTATTCTGGGAAATAACCTCACAGTTCCAATAGTTTTGGGGTGTTCTTAAAATAAAGGGAAAAGAAAAACATCTTTCAGTGTTCTAGCTATTAAATAAATATATTTTTACATGAACAAGTTTTAGTGACAAAAAAAAATCACAAATCACTCTGACTAGTCATCTAAAAATAGGAAGGTTAATTTTTGGTTTAAAAAAAACCCTTCCTCTTCTGCTGTTTTAAGATTGGGATTTGTTTTCTTCACTGACTTGATCATATAAGCAGATAAACCAGTCAAAATGTACAAATTAAAGCACTGGTTTAATCCATCCATCCATCCATCCATCCATCCATCCATCCATCCATCCATCCATCCATCCATCATCTACCGCTTATTCCCACGCACACTCACTTCTAAGGGCAATTTGGAGTCTCCAATCAGCCTATCCCCAAGGTGCATGTCTTTGGACTGTGGGAGGAAGCCGCAGTACCTGGAGAAAACCCACACTAACACAGGGAGAACATGCAAACTCCACACAGAGAGGCCAGCGTCCGAGCCGGGGATTGAACCGGCACCCAGCTGAAAGATGATTTTGTTCAAGAAACGTGTGATCATCACATGTGTGTAAATTAGAAGTGATGATTCACAAAATCAAGTTTAAGTTTTCAATACACATGATGTAAAATTCATTATTTAGAGACTGATGAACCCAAATTATTCAGGAGATTGATGTGGTCTTCGCTAAACTAATTTCCTGACCTGTTGGGCCTCCATAATGTAAAAATACCGTTTAAATAATACATTGTTAAAATTACTTGAAAAATGAAACCATTAAAGTTAGCCAGTATTTACAGCACTCACACGACACTTCCAAGTAATTAAAAATCATTCCATTTTATCATTAATCAACAGTATTTTTATGTCTTATATAGATAATGTGTTGGATTTACACTGAATCTACAGTGAAAGTGAATTAGTTGTCATGTTTTTAATTTGAAACTCACTTGAAGGACTGTGGCACTCGAGGACTGGAGTTTCCTTCTCCCTGTTATAGACATAATAGTACAATTAACATAAAATAAATGTGCTGTACTTGACAATTGTGCAAACTAATTTATGATAACAGTAAAATCACTATAAACTATATTTCCTGTACTTGAAAAGTGCATGATGTTACTTGCACTGGAACTTAAATGACAAAAGAAATACAGTAACTTTAAAAAAAAGCCAAGTTGCATATTCTACTAAGATTTAATAACAGACAAACATTGTATGACGTCACATGCTCAACCCATAAGTTGAACAATCTAAATATCCACACAGAGCCAGCAGAGTGCTTAGAATCCATTGCTCAGAACAACTAGTCCAGACCAGAGTCCAGACTAAATATGGAGAATCAGCATTTAGTTGTTATGCTGCAAACAGGGGTACAAACTGCCAGTAGAAATAAAACTTCCAACAAATGTGGACCCTAATCTAGGTTAAAAACATTTATTTTCTCATGTAGCTATGCATGACATCTGGTAACATTTAAATAATACTAATTTAATTCTTGTATTTGTTGTTATTATTGCTATAAAAATAAAATAAAATAAAATAAAATAAAATATGTCCTTCTCGGTTTCCATTCAGGACTGTAACTCACTTTGTGCATTGCATAATTACCTTTTTATATTAACCTCATATACTGTATATTAACATTGAAACAGGTGTCCCAGCAGTCAATGGGAATGAATGGTTTTAAATTTCTAGAGTGAATCAAACACTGTTGAATTGAATAAAGAGTTTGAACAAGCAGATGCCATCAGTAAGCAAAATTCCTACACAACACACTTTGCAAAAACAGAGGTCTTCTGCCCTCTAGTGGCTACCTTTGGAAACAGAAGCGACAGACAGATAGACAGACAGACAGACAGACAGACAGACAGACAGACAGACAGACAGACAGACAGACAGACAGACAGA
>JBAMHX010000005.1:14896089-14926075 GCA_037177515.1 Pseudomugil tenellus
GATTGGCTGATTGGAAATTAAGTGTTAATGAGCAGTTGGGCAGGTGTACCTAATAAAGTGGCCGGTGAGTGTATATTCAATGTATATTCCTGTCTCAGCTGTTAGAGGATGAGGAGGTGTGGATGAAAGAAACAGAGTTCGAGGGAGATAAAGAGAGGAGAAAGAAAGAAGTTTGACATGTTTGTGTGATCGTGTGATGTGTTGCAGCTGAACTGTTTTGTGTCTCAGCATTCAAAACCAGTATCTGTATTGGGACAAATCTTAGTAAAAGAAAGTAGACAACTGCAAAGGCTGCTCATTTACCAGCAGTGTAGCAACCATACAAAATGCAGACAATTGGTCAGGGGTGAAAAGGTGAAAAAGACATAACCCCTCTAGAGAACCAAATGGCGACATCTGTTTAAAAAATAGGCTGGAAACAAGGTGTTCATTGCTGCAGTAACATTTTCTAATCCCTCACTAATGAGCTAAGCAGTACATTGGGCAGCACTCACAGCTTTCTTCAAATGTGCAACTGAGAACTAAATAGCACTTCACATGTTTGTCCCATTTTTTTCAATTCGAACTATCTTGGAGAAAATATGCCTTTGCAAAAATATTCTCCTGCCCAGGCCAAATAAATGGAATAATATGCCATGAAATATGTCAGGGAAATTCTAAAACTTTGAATACTTGGGATAAAGTTTCAGACAGGTGTGATTATCCTCTACAGAGACAATATTTATTTCATCTGAATCCACATTATTCAGAATTTGCTCAATTACAAAATGCTTTTATAAATTTGCAAGCAGTATTTTGGGATTTCTCTGAACTAAAATGTAAAAAACAAAAACACCAACACTTTTGAAAGTTTTCTCTCTTTTTTAAACACATTATTTTTTCTCGAAATAAATAAATAATTTTCTTTTAAATCTGTTGGATTAAAGAGTTTGAACAAGCAGATGCCATCAGTGAAGAAAATTGAAAAAGATACAGTTTCCAAAATTTAACCACTACTGCCCTCTAGTGGCTGCATTTGCAAACAACTGCTTAAGCTTGTGTAACCAATTTACCAAACCACAGCTGATTGGACGTCCATTTTAATGAAAGCACGTGATTGGTCAGAATTTTTTTTTCCGGCCAGAACCCGGAAGATGGTGTACACTGTACACAGTCACATTGAATACGTTGCACAATCGACTCCGTTAACCTACTGATTGCAGTAAGTATCTGTTTGTACATTTCAGCGGAGATTCAGACTACTGAATGGATTTATAAGCAAAAGAAATCAGTGTCACCAATGCTTATTTATTTATTTTAACTGTCTGTAGTCATGCCGACGTCTCCTGTTAAAGCGCGGATCCCTCTGACTAGTTTTGGGCATCTGATTACAGAGGTGAAGGTAGGACCGCAGTGTGTTTGCAACAAATACCCTATATTCAATTTAAACATGCTATCGCTTGAGGATCATACACAAGCTAAAACTAGTACTATGTTAGTAGATGGTATTCCTAGAAGTAATTCAGTAAAATCCACGAGTTTAAAGACGCTCTTCAAAGCGTTACAATTTCACAAATCACCTGGATTCCAACATCATACATAGAGATGTCTTACTGGTGTACAAAATGTGCAAAAAAGGATTCACTGAATGACAGGGAATTTGTGGCATCATGTAGTTACAAATATAATAAGTTATAATATTTAATACTTCTTTTGCAACAAATCATTATGGGTGTATTATACCTGTTGGCCAACACTGCCATTAAACCCTTTGTGAAGCTGCAGATACAAGTTATGATTTAACTCACTGTCAATGTGAATGGTGACTAGTACTGATATGTAAATGTCTGTTTGTTTGTTTAAATCTGAAATGTAAGGCCCACTATCTACTAATAAAGTTATTAAGATAACTAAAACTGTAGTACTTGAGTAAATGTGAGAAATATGAGACATTTTTTGTCTTCACGCTGTGCATCTCAGCCCAGTCCTCTCCACTAGTTGGCAACATTTCTATGCTTGTTGCTATCTGACAAGAGAGCTGAAAAGGGAACAATGAAAAAAGATTTCAATAAAAATAAACTGCAAGCAGAATGAGGATGAAATTTCAGGGGAAATGTAGAAGAAAAATAGCTAAATATACAAAAGCTGTATATTTTTAAACACATCACACATCTTCCTCTTTGACTTTAAAACCATAAAGTCATTATCCTTGTACTCCAAATAAATTTCATACTCCAATCATTATTTCCACTTGCTTGTAGTCATTATGATGTAACAGTTTTATAATATGTGCAAACCCTGGTGATGCTTGACGCTTTCTTACCACATTGTATAACTATTCTATCATTATAAAGTCATTAAAGAGCAACAAAAGTGTGGATAGACTGAATCCGAATACATGGTATCTCAGTAAAAACATATGAATATTTAAAAACAATAAAGAATCAATACACTATTGAGCAGCAACCAAAAACAATGTCTATTGCAGTTATTATTAGTGTACTTTGTAACAGTTTGTAATGCTTTAACATCCACTTATCCCGGGCAATCTTCGTGCATGTCCAGTATTCCTAATGTTTACTGTTTCTGTCTTCATGTGAAGGCTCGTGCATGCCTCTAACAGTATGGTTAAACAGATGACATCTTCACTGCACTAACTGCTTCACACATTTGATTGAATGTGAACACAAACATGTTACAATATGCTTATAAAGTACCGCCTTGTTAAATAAATGTTCATTTGCATGAATTCACACCCCCTCCCCAACCCCTAAAGATTTGGCCAGTAAAGCCCGCTTTCCATCAGTACCTACTGTAACCGGCTTTCCTTGACTCTACCAGGTTTCGGGGTGTTCCCTTTAGAGATTTTTCAGACTGAGTAGATACTTTTGCAGTACCTGCTTCATTAATGTTCCAAATGAAGAAAGTCGTGGTCAAATCATGACTACAGACTGGTGTTGTGATCAGCCCGTAGCTTTGAATATAAATAGTTATCTGGGCCCCGATGTAATATCTGCAGCTCTAATAATCCAGTGAATGTTATGTGATTTTATGTTTTACCTTTTATGGGGACAATTGAAGAGTCTTTTCAAATTCACTTTTTTACAGAAATGAATCATTTTTGATGTTGACAAAATGCTGATTTAGATTACCCCAGATGCTGAACCCCACCCACATCGGAGGGTCCCTAATTATTGTGAAAAACCGGAGTAGATGTAGAGCAGAGCGGAGTAGGTACAAACGGAAAGGTGCGTACGTAGCCTTCAGCACCTCCCAGCAGGATCAGTAGGTTGTGGTCATCTAGTGTGGGGATGAAAACATACAAAGTACCACAGTTTAAAAAAGGAGAAATACCGTAGAAAGTTATTTAGGTTGGGAAACTAAAGTAAACAGCTAAAGGAAATAAAGGATCCTATTAAAAGCTATCTTATTGGTGAAAACAACAATACCACACAGGAGTCACAGTCAGACCCTCTGTGGGGAAAATCTAGGAGCTGATTTACACCCACTCTGTCTGAACAGAATAAACTGTAAAGATACATTTAACATTCTCATAAACTTTATTTTTGCTTCAACAAATTAACATATTTCTTGAAAAAACAGAAGTTAGGGAGGCCTACTTCTCTTCATCTAACTACAGAGAAACTTGGTCTGAAGCTGCGATATGGTACTGGGAAGGATGGGGGGGCGGTGGGGGGCTTAACAATAAGTGTATAATCAAACGGAGAAGTACTATATTCTTGGGGTTTAGAGTGAGTCAACATCTTTAATGATTTTATTAGACGGGTTGACTCGGGTTTATCAGTAGTAACAAATAAATAGCTTGAATGTCAGGCATAAACCTACAATCAAGCTGCAAGAGATAGACGGAGACTCTCCTTTTGGGTCAGGACAGTCTGGCATGACGTTACTGAACAGCCTGTAAAAATCTAAAATAAAGTAGGAAGAATTGAGATGACTCATTTCTCCAGGCAACACTTAATCACTGGTTTTCCAGGAAGTTGCAAAATAAAAAAATCAACCGTGGATTATGAAAACAATTAAACCAAGAAAAAAAGATGTAATCCGCTGCCTTTGTTCAACATCCCAAGTCTGACACGTTGCTTTTTTAGGTAACTGACTTACAGTTTTTGTATGTTTAAAGTCTTAATGCCTTGCAAAGTTTTTCATTATGTGGCCATCCTGCAAACGTCTGCAAGACTACCTCATGCACACGTTTTGCACATGCTAACCTGGCCAGTTATTGTTTACTGTTATTTTATGTAGATATTCCATTTGTATTTAGCTTATATCTCTATTTTTAACTGTAGTATATTTCTATTTATTTAGCCTATATCACTATTTTTTTTTGTTACTATTTTACTATTTTTTTTTTTTACTATTTTATTTTTATTGTATTGCTCTTTCTTTTATGGCCAAAACCGGGACCTCAGTACTAATTTCGTACCATAAACATGTTAATGTGAGCTGGTATTACAATAAAAGATCTTTGAATCCTTGAAAATAATTGTATGCAAATACAACAACGTTAGTACACATGCCCTATCAAAAAGCTTGAGAACCACTGACTTAAACAACATGACAAAGTACGTTCAGCACAGTATGCTTAGAATTTTTTCTTATATTTTTTCCTCATTTACGAGAAAAATAAGATTTCTTGTATTTATCTGAAGAGAGAAAGAGCTTGTGTTTGTTTTTCTTTGTGTGTTTTTGCACAAATACTTTGTCGAGGAAATTTTCTACCAAAATCTAAAATCTCTGTCTTTCACCACAAAGATGTTCTTCTTATGTTTGCCTTACTGGCAAGTTAGTGGTATTGTAGTTTTCTATTAGTGTATGCTATTTGAAATGATAAGCAGCACGTCACACATGCAATTCCAATAAACCAAGTTGTCCTGAAGTTACACCATCCTGTAGCAAATGGCCCGGACACATCCCAGACTGTTTCTCACTTCTAAAAAGAATTTGGTTTTTGTTCTTTTTCATGAACTGAATAGTTGTATCCGTAATTTAAAGTGTTGCTTTCACATTCATTTTGATGATTAACAGTGGTTTACATAACGTTCCATGCAGTTGTGTGTTTTGCCTTTTATTACCTATTTTTCTTAGATTAAATGTCCCACAACTCACATGGAATACGGTTTGAACTTTCTGGAGACATTTGAGTTATTTCATGTCAAAACAAAATGTGTAAAAATGTCAATTATTTTGACTTTGGGGCTTCTTTTTGCTGTTGCTTTACGTGCTTGTGTGACAGCGTTTTGTGTTTTACAGAAACAGCTATTTGGTATTGAGACCCCATCATCTGTGGAGCTGACGGGTTGGAGAAAATACTTTAATAGCTACTCCCTCCAGGGTCGCCGAAATGTATGTAACATGCACAAATAACAAGTTTATTTCTTTTTTTTTTTTTTGCTTATCAAATCACAGCATTTAAAAATGTATCGCTCTCTTTGCAGTGTGTCTTGGCTACTTATGGGATCTTGGTGGTGGCGGCAGCTGCCTACATGATGCACAAACAAAACAAAGAAGAAAATCAGACGTCCACGTCCACATAACTCTTCTTCTAACAATATATTCCCTGACTGTTATTTATGGAGTGAAGGAAATTACGTGGCACCTCTAAGTCTGGATAGGTTATGGACTGCAAGCTGGATGTTGTTAATAAATGTGTTTAAATTGTGTCTATTTGATTATTTCATGATACTAGGAAAAGTGAGTTGGGTTGCCATGGTAGTACGGCATGTTTGCTTTGCAACACAATCCATATGTCCTACTGAATCCAGGCTCAGGTTTAGGTCATGCAGAAGATGTAAGCCTCAAGCACTCGAAGGTCCAACAGCGAAGTGTTAGAAGTATTAGAGACTCAAAATACTAAACTGTCACTAAGCTAGAATAAAAAAATAGGGTAAAAGTTCAATAGGCCCACATAAATATGTGTTTTTGCAAAATGTTATATTTTATTTAACAATTGAAGCAATGCTGTTTTTATACCACTTTGTTCTGTATTTTGGGACAAAGAAGCTCTAAGAAGCTTTACACAGATGAAAATAAATTCTATCTAAAAATGCTTAACATACAGGGATGCTGCAAAAAGCTGCAGCTCATCAACTTGTCTATTTAACTACGTCATTCAAAGAAGGTTTTTTTTTCAGAAAAATCTGACTGAAATAAGACCTTAAAGAAAAAGTCAAGATGTGAGATAGTAAAAGCATGAGGGGCGACATTACCTCAGCGATTTTTCAAGGTTTAACGTACCCATCACAATATGTGAGTGAATAATGGATTCATGTAAAGTCATTCGAGTTCCTTGGAAAGTTTCATCTGAATCTAACACAATAACACAAAATGGGATATTTTCTTTCTTTGTATTGTTTGTTTCCCCAAACAATAAAAATTTAGGTGATTTTTAACCAAAATCTTTACTCTGACCTTCAATTAAAGTTTTTTTTTTCTTTTTAGTTCCTTTCTAAAATCAGTCTGCACACCATTTGTTACCTGCAGCAAAGTGGTTATGTTTTGTGCATATCTGCTGCTTTTTGGCAAATATACACCAAAACTACTGGTTGGATTTTTGTGGTATTTTTTCTGAGAATGTGTTATGGTTTACCCTAGACATGATTCCTTTCCATTTTGGGAGTGATCTGGAACGAATTGTGGACACAGAACGTGTAAAAGAATTCTTCACTATCTGGGATGGAAATGAGCTTTGAGTGCTGTTCCGGTTGGTACATTAAGCTGGAAGTTAGACTCCTCACAACAAACAACAAAATCATCAACAACTGGACCATGGCTGGTCTCATTAAGCAAATTAACAATAACTACAACGTTATCGTATTTTACAATAGTTCTGTTGTATTTGTATACAAAATGATGTTAGTTTCCTGCCCTAAATGCGTCGGGTAGAATTTTAACAGTCAAATTGGGAATAAAGCATCTTTAAATGTGTGTCGGTATTCTCTTGAAAGTTTACATAAAACTAAAGGCAGCAGAAATTAAATCATAGTAGATAATTGTAATATTTTGGGGTTTGTGCAAAATGCTTGACCTATTTCTCCTGTTCTGTGGAAACACTAGCATAACAAAAAAAAAAAAAAAAAAACGAGACCACAATAACAACTACAACTCTCAAATGTGAACTTCTCAGTTACTGTAAGAGGAAACTAAGACCAAATGCAGCAGAACTCAAAAGAGAAAGTAAAATGTCTTACTTGGAACTCTAGCTCCCAGTAATCTATTTATTGTATATGTACATGATGATGATAATGCAGAAGACCTGATAGTGAAAGAGTGATGTGGAATATCCACCAGTATTAAACACATAAACTTTATTAAAGTCGGAAGTACAAATAAATAAATAAACAGCTGATGGTAATGCAGATCTCAAAGTGTTGTGCAAAAATCCTGCAGACTGTACAAAATAGTAGGAGACATTACAAATGTAGTCTGATATTACAAAATATATTACCAAAGCAATCAGATTTAATTTAACTGCTTTATATTATGTATTTAACTAATTTCATATTCTGATGCCAAAAGGAGCTAAAACATCTGTTTGCAGTCACTGTGGAAAAAACAGACACAAAAAAACCTAAACTATGGTAAAAAGAAAAAAAGATTGTAAAAAGCAATAAAAACAAATAAAGAAGGATGGGGGGGGACTATATTGTATATAAAAGTGTAATTGCTGTTGCATTTAAGACCATAAACAGCTTAAAAAAATTAAAAACAATCAGGAAAAAAAGAGGGCTGCTGGAAATCACGTGATTTCTATGAAGCCAGAGCAAAAGAAAGTGAAAGTATCTCTGGCAGGACACCTGACTGGAGGATGGCTCGTGTTCGTGTGTGCGCATGCGCGTGACTGCCTGCATTGGTGACTACAGCGGATTATAAAGTAAGCCTAATGGAGCAAACCGTCCTCACTGCTAAAACCGGTGACACTAACTGATAAAGTCAAAACTGAAAGCGATGTGATGCTGCTGGTGAAAACGCTGCGATCGTCTGCAGAGAAGCAAACTGCAGCCGCATGTTGTCAGTTCTGCACAGCCAGGCTCCACTCCGAGTGAGTACCCGCAGGTTTGGATGTCGCTTTTACTGGAGAGCCGTTTTTCTTTTAAGAAATAGTTCATTCAGTTTAAAATAACTTTTATTGATTATGCGTAATAAAAACAGGTTACGATCAGGTTATAAAGCTGGCTTATTGATGTCATACTGGAACCACTAATAAAGTTATTAATATTACAATTACAAAAGATGAAATCGCACCATGTCTTGTGTCAGTTATCATTTTCTTAGATCATAATATATAAGTGGGTTTATGTGACAGAAAATGTATATCATAAACTTTTTATCTGCAATTTTTGCCCACTTTCTTATTAGCCAAAAAACCTTTTACACCTATTTCCAATTATTTTAACATTTTCTTTCCGTTTTTAATCTTTGTATGTTTTTTTTCTGAAATTACACAGTAATGAACATTTCTGACTTTCAGTTGCACCTCTACAGTGCAGAGTCATTATCAGCATTCAGGTGTACTTCATAAAAAACACAGTTTCTAACTGAAAGTTAAACTTCAGGGTCAATGTTTCGTGGTTATGAAATAGAGCACAAGACCATAACAGCAGGAACATGTATCATATAACATTCCCCTTAGCGATGTGTTTTCAGTTTTTCTATGTGTGTATTAAATTATCTTATGATAACATGTTTCTCAAATATCTGGAATGTTTTAATGTTGACAAAAAGTTAAAGTAATATATTAAAGTGCAATACTAAAATGCAACAATTGTAATTATTTTAATACCATATTAAATTACATTTACTTAAACTTTGCAGACATAATTGTTTCATAGTTAATGGACACATTTGGTAGCTTGTTATTTTATGTTTTCTAAACATAATAAGATTGTCTGAGACTCTAAGAAAACCTGTTTAATATATACATTCACACTAAAATACTAAAAATAGACATATTTCTCTTCCTCTTGCTCTGATTTTCTCACAAAGAAAATGAAAGTCAAACACGACCTTCGCACAAACACGGTGCTTGTCTGGTGGACCCAGGTGGAGACTGAGGCACTCATGTTCAGTAGATGTCAGCTAGATGTGTTTGTTTTATGTTCAAATTGCTTTTTGTAAGTAGGCTATAAAACTCTGGAAAAGCAAAGAGACACAGTCATCTGGCGACGTCGTGTTGCAATAAATACACTGCAAGCGACTGGCTGGAACGTTACGTTTGAAGGGATGTATCTCAGGTCATTACTCGATTTGGAATGAAAAAAATGTGAAGGAACTGTGTGCTGTAGCCAAATCACACACTTTCATATTTACTGAATGATCACACTGCTGAAATGTTATCATATATCATGCTTCTCCTTAATGTCATTTTGCTGAGGAACAAAACTTATAATCAGATGATACGCACTACATGAATGACTGTTTCTCCAGAAGTATTTGATTTTTAGATAAGCAGGCACAGTTTGGTGATGATGGGATAGAATAAAGGATTTTAATTATGACTGGGTTTGCTTCTCTTTTTCAGCTCATTTGTGTTTCACGGACAGCTGACAAAACACATCCAGCTTCCGCTCCAATCGTCACTGCTTTGTGATCTTTACAGTAATCCTCAGTTCCAATCTGAGTGCCATGGAGTCCAGTAGAGACTGAGCGGCCAATGACTGCACAGAAAAAAGTCAGTGATGGAGGATCTGCCTGTGAGAGAAGGAACTGGTGTCGCAGGCGATCAAGAAGAAGAGTTTTCATTATAGAATGGTCAGAGACAGTCTTAACGGAGCATCTTTACAAACCAGTCCAATCCCTCAAGACAGTGAGAGCCCTGAACAATCACAGAGCTCTGAGGAAGTTCAAACAGAGACCACAGAGTCCTCGGAGAGGCTGAATTTACTACTGGAGAAGCTCAGAGGCGAGGAGGATCCTGAATCCTGGAACCTGGTCAGTAATCGCCTACAGAGGCAGCGTTTCCAAAATGAAGTGTGTATTTTGTTGCTCTTAGATATGTATTTCTAAGCAGAGGTGGCTGTAGTTAGATAAAGAAGGAAATCAAACACAAAGATTCTGTGTTACAACCAGAAATCTGACATGAGTGACACATTTGAGCATTTCTTTTTTTATTATTTTTATAGTTGTTGCTAAAATGTTGTTAAATTTCAGAGCTGTACTCATTGTAATGAACGGAAACATTTCCATAATTACATGTCAGCTGTTCCTTTAGCTGTTATATGCTAAATAAACTAATCCAGTTAAAGCTGTGACACAGTGGGTGGATTCAGGTTTGAGATTGTTGTTGAATTAAGGTGGGTTTTACTAAGTGAAAGTAAAAATGTTTCATAGCTACTTTAACTGTTGCCTATTGTTCAGAAATATTTCAAGAATCTCTTATGAATACAAAAGTATTTATTACTTTTTTTTATTTAACAGCGTTATGCATATGAGTCTGGCTCAAAATACAGCTCAGTATAAGAAAACCAATTTTTCCAAAGCACTTTATGTTATTATACCTAATGGGTGTGTAGCTATGAGACTAAATTATGTTAGTATTGTCTCTGATGTTTGTGTAAAAGATTTACTTTTACTTTTGCAGAGACGAAACGTACATATTTGGATTGAGTTTAAGTTTTGTTAATGATTCATTTGAACAATACACATTTATGTTTTGACTGGGAATTACCAGCTCCAGGATTCTTTGTTGACAGTCTACATATTTGGCAGCTTCAGGCAGCAGATATCTGACCGCAGTGGAGGTCTGTGAGGTGAAATACTCTGCGGTACACATGCAGACCATGCTTATATCTGCTGCTTCTCTTTTTGGTTCTTCATGGGCACAATAAAATATCTCTCAAGATGAGCTGACTAGAAGCAAATGATTAAACCTGAGTTTAAAATGACTTAACAGGAAACTGAAAGTGCAAATAAACCATGTAGAGTCTGATGTGAAATATGTAACACATAACATTTCTATGGTATTTTGCAACACTTTATTGTAAAAACTTCGCTCAAAGTCCTGTTGACAGACTAATACTCATCTTCAGCAGATAACTTCCAAATGGTTATTGCTTTTAATTCTGGGAGGTACTTGCAGCGTTTCTTACTGCTGGTGTTCTCTTCATATCAAAACAAAACATTACAAGTTCTGAGATCACATAATACAATTAGAAGAGTAAGAAGAATAAAAAAGAAGACAGACGTGTAATAGAATAAGGACGCATAAAATTAGCATATTTTTTCAGAAATGACTGAGAAATAAATAAAATAAATAAAATAAAATAAATGTTTTATAATGCTGAGTTTTGCATTATTTTTTTTTTTTACTTTTATAGAGTTGCACTCATTTGATGACAATCATTTAGTCAAACACATTCAGTCAGAAACACCTGGATGTTAGTTCCCCTTTTATATTTAACCAACTTTAAGACATTTTGGGAGACGTGTTTTTTAAGCTACTCTAATTGTCATTTACTATACTGTTTTTACATTTTTTATCTGCAGTGTAACTTCTTGTATTTTTGTGTTATCAAGGAATAAAAACAACATAGCTGTGAAATTGAAATAATAACTTAGGGCTGAAAAACTTATTTGTTGTCAGAGTATTCATGCTGAATTTTCTCCATATGGACATGGCTCTAGAATCTATAGACATTTCAACACCTTGAACACAGTGAAACAACACAAAATTCTGCTCATATTTAGTGAACGAATTAGGAATTCATTAAAATGTTTTGAAATAATTGGATATTATTGAATAAAACTTACTTAAAAAAAATATTTGAATTATGTATTATTGGTAGAGTAGCTTATTCTTGCATATCTACCACCAAGTGGATCGAATGTGTATTATTGATTATGTAAATTGTAAATAATGCAAAATGTGCATTAAATGGCATTTTTTCCAAACAGTGACTTGACTTAACCCCAGAGATAAATCCAAAGAAGGTTAAAAAAAAATTTGTATCTTAGTTTATTTATTTCAAATGTTTAAAGACGCTCTACTGATTTTTTGCACATTACAGCGAGAAGTCCGTTAAATGACAAATATTTCTGCATCCATCTTGCGTCCCGCCTGCACTCTGACCTCTCCCCGGTCACTAAAAGTTGTCTCTTTTCTTATGTTTTGTCTCCTTTTTTCATTTCCTCTCTACCCCGTTAACGTCCTCTAGCATTTCGTTGATAAATTTGCTACAGTGTGCTGATATCCAATTCCTGACCCATGACGTAATGCTGTAAAGCGAAACTCGGCTGTAATGTGATGCTGGAACAAAAAGTAATGAAGCTTCTCAGTGGAATGCTTCTATGCAACAATATTGACATGAATTTCTGTGTTTGAAATACACGTTTAAAGGTCATAAAGTTACACAGGCCTCTCACGGGCCCCAGCTACTTAATTGAATTGGAAGAAGTGGTTAAGAAAATGGATGGATGGCTAGAATGTTACACTGCTAGTAGTCTTTGCATTCCTGTGTGCAGTTATGTCAGCTTTGTTGTGTTTGTTTCCTGCAAGTACAGTTCCATTTATGTGAGTGAAAGGATGTCAGATTCCTTCACTTGAGGATGTTGACTGATTATATCTGAATTTTGAAGGCAGTGACTGAAGCGGATGCTGAAAGATTGCCCACACACCTCCATCCATTCAGCAGCCACGCGGAGTGTAATCTAGTGAAACACACATACCAGCAGCTCCGCCACAGCGGTTTCTACTGGGGAAAAATAACCATGGAGGAAGCACATGAAATACTCAAACCTGTACCCAAAGGAACTTTCCTCATCAGGTAGTCTCATACTTTCTGTTGAAACTTTTAGTTTTTCACTGTTGTCATGTTTGAATTGCAACTTTTTGTGCAATTTTTATCTCAGATTCTTTAAGTCAAATCATCCTAAATAACCTATATTTAGTTGCAAAAATTGATTGCATGCTGCTTTGTTGTTGCAGGGACAGTTGCCAACCCGATGTTTTCTTTACTCTGAGTTACCAAAGTGTAGATGGCCCAACGAGTGTCCGTGTCCAGTTGAACAACCTCCTCTTCAATCTGTATGGCAGCCACAGGACTTTTGCATCACTCTTCGCTCTGCTCACTTATTACACCAGTTCACCTTGTAAGCTGACGAAGCCTTATCGCAAACAGCGCCCAGAGTCCCTGAAGCAGATATGCAGAAGAGCTTTTATACACACATATGGAGCAAAAAGTATAAGCACTTTACCTGGGCTCACATCTGAAGTTAAAACCTATGTTCTTGATTACCCTTATTGTATATAGACAAACCTGTGGACAGAGTGCTTCTTGTTGTATCAAGACATCATGTTAATCTAAATAATTTTTTTAAAAAAGTTATTTATTTCTGTTTTATAAGTAGGACATATATTTGAATCATATATGAAATTCACATACTTGGACTCTTTCATGCAAACACTCATGTTGTTTGTTTGTTTTGTACACAGAAAAACTAATTTATGTAAAGTTTAGTATGATATCATTGCTGTTTGAAGCTGCAATAATCAGTGTTTGGTTACAGTTTTATGACTAAGATGTAGAAGCTGATTAAAATGTGTGTTACCTGGCAACATTATGTTACATCGTTCCTCCTTTTACATGGTTTTGCATGCAAGTCAGTTGCGGTCATGGTTAAAATTTCATTTTCAGTTCTGTAAGTTAATTATTTAATTATTTCTGAACAAAAGGGGTTGTATTCTGGTAGCAGTGGGTTCATTAGTTCTTTATTTAGGAAAAAACTGTGCGTCTTTCTCTAAATCATACAGATGATAACACATTTTTATGAGGAAGTAATACATCAGATGAGTCACAGTGAGAGTCCTGTCAGTTTTGAGCAATATTCAGTTAATGACACAAGAGAACTTAAATATGTGATAGTCTTCTTATTACACAAGTTTATCATTTTGTCAGACTAAGAAGAGCAATAACTGAATCTGATTGAGAATACCCAGAGATGATAAAACTACGACTTCTGAGTTAGCATACAGACTGAGAAACAGTCACTTTCTAAAACATTTACACCTGCAGCCTGACTTGTTTTTGCAACATTCAGACGGAGATAAATATGCTTCAGTTTTATGAGCTGGTCAAACATCCCAATTTAATCTTCACTTCACACTGATACATTTCAGAGAAAGCATTTCATTCTAGGATAATATGTAAAATATAATTTCACGGCTTGACACAATATAGATTATTTTCTTGAAGTGTGTTTATTCTTAAACCAACTTGGAGTTTGAATGGAGACCATTATTCATCAGACCTTCACAGCCTTTTGGGTGATCCTGTCTGTGTGATGTTGGCTCTCAACTGAAACTTTTTTATTCATTTAAAAGCCTTGGCATTGTACACAATGTACAGCTTTTGAATTTTTTAAATAAAGACTTATATCATCTTGTTCTACTTCCTGTTCTAAATCTGACTGACAGTGGCCCCTTTCTAAATTAGCCATGCACCTCAGAGACACACATACACAAACCTTCTTTTCATCAATTTATCTCTGTCTCATTAACCTTAAACATGTTGGTGTGATGTCATCAGTGTTGTGACACACTTTGAAGCCAGGGCAAACTATCTGGAAAGCTCCATTTAATGATAATACAAGATGAAGGAGTTTTCATTGGGACGTTTGTAGTCAGGAGGCAGAAGGATGATGGATATTTTACCCGACAAGCGTTTGATTGAAACAAATTGCGCAACAGGAGCTGAAGAAGTTAAAGAATTAAACCTTTTTTTACTGTAATGTGGAGATTAGATCTGTTTAATGTCTGTCCTATTGGCTGACTTGACCCAAGACTGCTTACTCTCGCGCTCTTGCACGCGACTGACGTTATGATTTAAAGTATTCTATCTCCACCTGGGCGCTCGTGTGCACGCTTGAAGACTGAGATTACAACAACTGGAGTAAAAAGCGCACAACTGGACCCCTGCTTATGTAATGACATATATAACTGTGGCTGTTTATGTGTGCTGGTGAGTGTGCGCTGGCGCACTGGGTCCAGCGCGAACTGGTCTTTCTCTCCGAGGAGGCTGCAGCGGTCACGTCAAACATCAGCGACCCACGCGTGCCATTTTACGGATTAAAGGCTCCTGAGATTTTTTTTTTTTTTTTTATAAGCGGTGAGGGGTTTGACCCTTCATACAGGAGGGCGCTCGAGCTCCATCTTTTACACGCAAATAAAACGCACGCACATAAACCCGGTGAGATTGTCACGCGGATAGAATCTGTCGCGATTGTTCCTGCGCGGCCGGAGAGCATCACTGGCAAAGCGCGAGGTCAGTCTGCTTGGGTTGGTGGTACCTTTGCAGGGGAGGAGGGGGGGCGTATAGGTAAGGATTTGCACTGGTGTCCTGGCCGAATTGGAGCATCCTAGACCGGGCAACAGCCATCCCTCCGCGCCCCAGCTCCAGCGGGAGGCCGGGAGTGACGGGAGGATGTAGCAGCGGATTAACGGAGGAGAGAGGGGCGCTCAGTGGAAGAGAGCTGGACCGAGCGGACCGGGGCGGGACGGAGGGGACATGGGGAAGGACCAGGAGCTGCTCCAGGCCGTGAAGACCGAGGACTTGCTGACAGCTCAGCGGCTTCTACAGAGACCACGGCCGGGAAAAGCCAGTAAGTATCCATCCATCCATCCATCCTCCGTGTCACTGACACACACACACATATACACCCGCTGTTACCAGGTCAGGACAGTGCAGGCTAAATCTGATGTGCCATTTAACCTAAATGCTTCACTGTGTCTGAGAGAGAGTGTGTGTGAGCACGTTTTCCTGCAGGCATGTTTGCGTGTGTTTGGGCTTTGACGTTGAGTGTGCGATAGTGATGACGCAGCACATGTGTGAGAACCGTCATCAGGATGTAATTAGAAATTAGGGATGCTTGTCACCATCTCTCCCACAATTTATATTTGTATCTGCGCGAATGCACAAAACACACACACACTCGAGTCGATGTGCGTGCGCGCATGTGAGAGAGGGAGAACAGAAAGGTCCTACACTGCTGTCAGGTCGGGAAGAGAGATTATTGGTGTGTGAAGACGCCAGATGTTAGTGGTAATAATGTGATGATAGTACACGTGCAGACTTTTCCGTGCGCGCACACATGTGACGCTAGAACATGCGTGTGCGCAGCCGCCTATGGACTCAGCAGGGACTTGAGGTGATAATTAGATTTCAATTACAGCCTTGAAACTGCTCTCCTCCTCTCACATCTCACCACATAGGCTCACTTGGTTCTTCTCCTAGCTGTCACCTAATTTTCTCCTCTCCTCTCCTCTCCTCTCCTCTCCTCTCCTCTCCTCTCCTACATGTTTGTCTCTGGACATTTCAACAGTGCCATGGAAAATAAAAATGCTTCTCCTCAAATGCCAGAACAGATCAGCTCTGAGTGCTCAGGCTGCTGCACACTGACAAAGAGAACAGGGGTGGGGGTGGGGGGGGGTGGAGTGGAGTGGGGGTCTGAGGGTGAGGGAGCTAAGCGAGGGAGGCTGAGGGTGAGGAGGGTGGCTAGTGAGGGTGCAGGACAGAAGGATTGAAACAGTGAGAAATGGATGCAGAGAGCTGAGGAGACAGTGTGTGTTAGTGGGTGGTATGTGTGTGTGAAGATGTGTGTGAATCCAGGTTTATGTTTGAATTATTAAACAGAAAGGCAGGATTCCCTGCTGGAGGATTGCTGGCTTCACAAACACACAAACCGAACAAACACAATTGCGTGCAAACATGAACAGAAACGTTTTTGACACATGGGGTGTTAGTCATGTGCCTGCCTGTGTTTGTATTATTAATAGAATGCTAATGAAGTTCAGTGCAGTGTTGCGGGTTAGGGGGGGATGAATATGTGTGTGTGTATGGTGGTTGTTTGTGCTGGCAAAATGGCACAGATTGATTGTTGGGGAATTAAGCCTTGGAGGTTGGCACTAGAGTATCTACGCTCATTTTAATAGTGTGTCTTGGTTTGTTTGGAAAACGAGGGAAGATATGCATTTTTTTTTGGTAAAGACTTTTATTGCCAAAGTTTTCATTGGAATTTTAGAAGTTTAGTTATTTGGCTAAGTTTAGCATAAAGACTGAAAAGAGGGTGAAACAGCTCACCCTGCTTTGTCCAGCAGTTGCATAATCTGTCTCTTAATAGGGATGTCCTGATTTAGGATGTCGTTTAGCAAAAATTTTCCAGTCTACCAATAACATTTCCCTCAATTCTTCACAGCAGACTTCATACTAAATAAATCCTAGTTTAGAGTTCGGTGCTGAAAGATGTGTAGAAGATAAGAAAAATGGAGAAAAGCCATCAGTTTATCCATTTAGAGGATTTTTACTGCTTCACTTTAAACTGATGGATACAAAAAACGTCTATAGTGCTTCAGTCAAGTTTGACTTTATCAATAGAAGCAGCAGACTAGGAAAAGCAGCACACGTTTCCTGTTAAACAGTGCTATCTAATAACAGGTGTATCTGATAGTAAGTATTACTACGGCTGCATATATTTAATATATATAATCACACAATATATATGAATAGATTAACAAGAAAGCAGTGGGCTGCCATTTTCACCAGAGCAGCCGTTGGGGTAAGAGACCCTGTTTAGGGGGTCAACGATGGGCCATCTGGGTCTTCCAGCCCAACTTTGCACCCATCCATCCATCCATTTTCTACCACTTAGTCCCGAACGGGGTCGCGGGGGGACTGGAGCCAATCCCTGCAGCCAATGGGCGAGAGGCGGGGTACACCCTGGACAGGTCGCCAGTCTGTCAAAGGGCCACACACAGACAAACAACCATGCACACGCACTCACACCTAAGGTCAATTTAGAGTCACAATCAGCCTATCCCCAACGTGCATGTCTTTGGACTGTGGGAGGAAGCCGGGGAACCCGGTGAGAATCCACGCTAACACGGCGAGAACATGCAAACTCCACACAGATAGGCCACTGCCCGAGCCGGGGATCAAACCAGCAACCTACATGTCGTTTAGCAGAAATTTTCCAGTCTACCAATAACATAGCCGGCTACAGCGCTAACCACCTCGCCACCGTGCAGCCCCAACTTTGCACTTTTATTTATTTATTATTATTTTTGTCTTTTTGCAATAGATCCACATTCGCAAGACAAAGACAAAAAATCAACTGAGACATTAAGTATATTCTTTACTATTTTTTCTTGAATCTCGCTTGTTCTTTTTTTTCCAAAAACACCTGCTTAGTTCTTTCTGCTTCCCTGTGGTTGCCAAACACAGCAACAATGCAACTAACCAGTGTTGCAAAGTTGGTGACACATTTACATTAGGGATGAGGAACCCTGTGGCGTGGTGGTTACTGCCACGACCTCACAGTGAGAAGGTTGCTGGTTTGAACCTCGGCTCGCTCACTGGCCTTTTTATGAGTTTACATGTTCCATGCTCCAATTCCTCCCACAGAGGAAGCCAGAATACAGATTAAGGTTTATTGGTTATTCTGATTTGTCCTTAGGAGTGAATGTTTGCGTGTCCGGTTGTTTGTCTCTCTGTGTTGCCCTGTCCAAGGTGTACCCTGGCTCTCACCCAATGACTGCTGGGACAGGGTCCAGCTACCTGCAACCTAGAAGGGGATGAAGCAGTTAAGAAAATAAATAAATGCATGGATGAAGAACCCTGATCCTAGATGGCTTCAGTCCTGCCTGTTTCCGAGTGTCCCTGCTCTAACACATCTGATTAAAATTATATGAATCCAACAGCCTATCGAGGTTTGCACAGTGACTCATTCATTTGAACCCAGAGAACAAGGAAAACTTGCAGGATGAGGGTCAAGGTTCCCCACTGATAGTTTACATCCTTCAGCAATAATCAAGTGCAATGGATAAGACTAGATATAAGATGCTTTAACTGCAGTGGGCTATTTTAAATGCCTCAATTAGCTACATGGCCTCCTTATTTTACCCACAACAGTTTACTATTCATTCACTTGCCAAAAACGAAAATTGCCATGGTGTTTATTTCCCTTGTCTTGGCCAACATTTAAATTGAGCTAAAAATGGATCAAGGATTTTTTGGACCCACTCGAGTAATTATTGTGCCCTTTTATAATTATTTAATCCAGATACTTAGCGTTGTTGTTTGGAAAAGCCATACATTTATCAGTTATGATCCTCTCATTTTTCTGAGATGATCCAACTTGGAGCCAGTCTGAGCTTGTGCTAGTTGAAGTTGCCAGATAATAACAGGACTCACACTTAGACGGATGTTTATTCACCACATGAAACTGCAGGTGACTGAGCACCAATTTACCAAACAATCTTATAACTAAACTGCCAATATGACTTTAGGGGAAATTAGATCAGAGGGTGTGACTCCTAAAACTGTATGTGAAAATGCTAGAAGATGTATTCCCATGTTGGACTTATGGAAAAAACAGAACCGCAGAGTGAAGCCTCTTTCATTTCATAAACCAGCTTTGCCACAGGATACAAAACCTAAGTATAATTATTTACCCACCATTAAGCATCAAAACACAATTATTTGTTTCTTTAAAGTACAGTGAGTTCCCTTTTAGTTAGTAATTGGTATTTAATAAACAAATATGAGTTCAATTAAATTGTGTGACTGCAAGAATTAACATGATTAGCATAAGCTAATAAGCTGTTTGTGTTTTTAACCATTTTAAGTGACTAAAACAGTTTGATCATTGATAATGAGACATTACCATAAACTACTCTAATTCTTTCTCCCCTTTCAGGGTGAAATACTTACACTGTCACCGCCAGTTTTGCTAAAAGGGCTAGACAAAGTTTGGATTTATTTTCCAGATATGAATCCTTTAAAGTGCATCTAGATCTACCACAATAGCTAAGTATGATATACTCTGGAAATTTCCGCTGGAAACTTAAATCTCTTAGGGTCTCTGGTTATGTGTAACGATTTGAGAGAAGTGAATCCAAACGAAAAAAAGCAGGTGCTATCCTGAAACATATAAACCATACAGGAAAATCAGCAGCTCACATGCACATACAGCTGTTGTGTAAATGGAAGCACTGTGGCTTGTTTAGTGTCTTTGCATACTTTGCTGAATGAATGTCTCACATCACCATTAAACAGCAACCCACCAGTTTTCCTCTTCACACTAACATTTGAAGAGCAGCTTTGTCTAAGAGAACCAGTTCTCATGACAGTTTTACCTTTACTTACTCGGAGTTTATATATATTTTTTCTGTTTCATTTATCTTTTATGGCCTTTAGTGTGACTTGCAAAGGAAAAATTTCATTGTACAAGAAAACCTGTTTACGGTGCAAATGACAATATCAGTTTGAATCCATGTCAAGAAAGGTTTAATATATTCAGACGTATCCCCAAGTTTGTACTATTACATGTAATTAAAAAACATAAAATATTGAATTTTAATAAATCAAATTGTTACAGTTTGTGGGTTTTGGTTTAGTTTAAGTTGGTTTTGGTTTCCTGTTTTATTTTGTAGGTTTTTTCCTTGTGTTGGTTTTTCTGTTTCAGCTTTACTTCCTGTTTTCTTCCCGTTCATTAGTTCATCTGGTTCTTGTTTAGTTCTTTGTATTTAATGCTTTGGTTTTCATGTTTCAGTGCTGGATCATTAATTATAATTTCGTCCCAGTTTTGTTAAGTTAAGTTGATGTCTTGACAAATAAATCCAGTTTTATCTGCATCCCTGCTGCCTCATTCCCATTTTTGCATTTAGATCCACACCTCCATAAAACACCACCACCTACCGTGACACACATCAGACTGAGAGGCTGGATGTGACTGAAATAATTGACTTGCAAAGTAAAAATCAGTGCCAGCTCAAATTTAACTATGCATGACTAAGCATTTCCATTTGGGAATGTTTTCTTATCTTTATCTTATTGAAATGAACGTGAACTCCACAGTATCTGTAAAACTTGCAATATGTGACACTGTTGAAAGCTGCAATGACAATATGATTGGGATAAATTTCATTTGATGCCACCTAACTTTTTTCTTATTTCGAGTTCCTCTTGCAAAACTCATGCATGGGCTCGTGTTAACTCATAGCTTTTGTTTGACTTAACATGCTAACATGCTAGATTTGAAGAACTCATATCGTGTAGCTACTTGTTGTACTGCAGGTGGCAGTGAGGATGCGTCATGTTTCCTCGCTTGGTTAGCACAAGTATGTGTTAAAGCTTGTCTCTTGTGAGCAAAGTAGTTCTAAATCCCCAATGTGCTGCTCTTTTTAGCCCCAAGTTCTACTGCGCACATCCCCCAGAATTTGGGGAAATCTCTACTGGCATCTCTGGGCCACAGAGCTCATCTGAGATGGACTGATGCAAAGTTGAAAAGTGTGCTATGCTCTGACGAGTCTACATTTCAAATTGTGTTCTGGAAATCCGGTACGTCCTCTGAGCCGGGAAGGAAAACGACTATCCAGATTGTTGTCAGGCGAAAGTTCAAAAGCCAGCATCTGTGATGGAATAGGATTGTTAGTTGTTGGTACCCATGGCATAGGTAAGACGCACATCTGTTAAGGCATCATTAATGCTGAAAGGTGCATACAGTTCTTGGAGCAACATATGAACAACCAAGTGATGTATTTTTCAGGGATCTTCCTTCTCAGTTCAGCAAGCAATGCCATCCACATTCTGCATGTGTTGGAACAGCATGGTAAAAGAGTGCAGGGACTAGACTGGCCTGGCTGCTGTACAGATCTGTCTCCCATTGAAAATGTGTGGCACATTGTGAAGTGCAAAATACAGCAATGGAGACATGAACTGTTGAGCAACTAAAGTTGTACACTAAGTAAGAATGGGAAAGATTTCACCCTACAAAGCATCAACAATTAATGTCCTCAATTCCCAAATTTTTATTGAGTGTTGTTAACACAGGGGTAAACATAAACATAGTTACAAGCACCAAATATTTGAGTGAATATTTGTGACGAAAAAAACCCCAAACAATTAAGTTAATCCGTTTGAACATTAAATATTTTGTATTTTATTGTGTATTAAACTGGGGTTGAATCTTATCTCATCTGGCTAGAGCTCTAAATTAGATTCTCTTTCCTCGTCATCCATCTCATTATGTGACCCAAGGCTGACTTAATTATCTCATGAATAAGGTCCACACTGTTCGCTCTCAAGGACTCTTCGTTCTTTTGCTGTCTGAAGACAGTTTTTATTTATTCCAGAAGCATGTTTCAGGTTAGTATCTTGCTGGGTAATATATGGATGTGAACAGCTATTCAGTCTGCAAGAGAAACAACCAACTGTTAAGAAGTTTATCACTCTCACCAAAAGCCTTATAGTGGCGTTAACAAATGCATCAGGCTGGTCGCATACTGCCATCACTTCCAGTTATGCCCACGTTTCATTTCACACTATAAATCTGACAAAAATAGTGATCTTTTGACAGAAAATCTCTTTTTTAGGCTGTTGCAGTTTGTGAACTTGAGTTGAAATTTGGACGAGTTATGTGTGTCTACTAGACATTTTTGTTTGATCTACATGTTACTTTGAAAGAGCAAAAGCAAGATGGCAGGTAAAGTCAGAAGGTGCTCCTGAAGTGAGAACCTCTGTCATATCCATTCACTTCAGCTTTCCAGATGTTTAGGATTTTGATTTGTTTAAGTCTGTTTCCAGGCAGAAGCTACAGTCTCATTTCTCCATTAAGATTGAAGGTTTCCAAATTGAAAGTGAGTTATGGGATAATCTATCAAATACCTTCTGGATTGGACTATGGCTACAGTTTGTGAGAGAGATGTTAGTAATAATTTCATAGTAATGTTGGCCAAGTGATTGACAGCCTGTGAGAATGGCGCATTGAGAGGTTGCTATAGAAACCGTGGCTCACTTGCAGTGTTATGTTTAAAATTATCATAAAAAATAGGAACCAAGGACACCAGTGGAGAAGTATTATGGTAATTCTTTCAAACTAGCAGTTCATGCCAGGTCAGGAAAATAGAGTAGTTTTGAGTAAAAAGGAACTGAGAAAATGAATGAAATGAGTCTCTTTTAGGAGTGGGTCTAAAAAAATAAGGAAAGGGTGAGTAGCGTTTAAGTGTTTGCTTAAGTAAAATATGTGAGTTCCACCACTGAAGAAACATGCCAAACTTTCTCTTCCTATGCCAAACAGCTTATTACACAATCTCATCTCTCATCTCATCTTGGTATGTCTCTATGACAAGCCTTGTTTTTTTTAGTGAGGGAAACGTTGCCACATATCATCACACTACCTCCACCAAAAGCTGCTATCCTAGCAGTGTAGTGTCAGTGCAACAGCTGTATGCAGGACTCATTGCTAAACACAACGTTCCTGCATATGTCCAGGTTGTCCATACCAGTCAGGGCCTATGTCTAAGATGTGGAAAGGTTTTTATAAAGTGCAACCAGTATATTCTGCTCATCCCACAAATGCATTTCACAGATTAATGTGGCACCATATCAAAAGAAAATAAACAAGTATTTAAACAATCTACAATTTATTTCCAAGAAGCATTTTTACAACGACAGCAATAAAAAAATCCACTGAACACATACTTTCTTGCTTATTTTTATTTATTGATGAAATGATCTTTTAATATGTCTGTGAAGAGTCTTCTGGTCTGCTCACATGATCTTTAGCAAGCTGTAAACAGACATAAATACTCATGAGCAATTTTGTTATCAGTAAGTACAAATATAGACATAGTTGTAAAGCCAGGAAACACTGCAGAGGTTAATCATTAAACAAGGAAATAATCCAAACACAAAACGAAACATAGTTGAGAACAGAGGCTAAAAACGAAAGCAAAGGCGAGGATCTTGCCGAAAGAAGCCTGGAATGCATCAAGACCAATCTAACCAAGTGTGGCACAACCAAGACAAATCATGAAAGTACCAAACTAAAGTGAACATTTCCAAACATTTCAAAATAATCCAAAACCTGAACGTCATGCAAAGACAGCAAAAGGGGACCATCACATTTTATAGAGGTGACTTTTTGCTTAGAGTCCAGCATTCACATCACATGTGTATTCTTTGGGTGTTTATGTGGATTTGTGTTAGTCTGACGGTGACACAAATATCTGTATACATTGATTCATCAGCTGGGGGGAAGGGATGATTCTTGTTTTTAATCCAAGATGGATACTGGGGGTAATCACGTGCACAGTAACACCAATTCTCGAGCTCACACATGAATGCAGGAAAATTATGTCAGCTGGGGAGTGTAAACAGAAACGGCAGCACCACCAATCAGTGAGCACTCTTTAGTAAATTACATGGAAAATTAGAGTGTGAAAGCAGGATGAAGGGATGAAGTGCAGATAGAGCTGTGGGGAGAGGGAGAAGCTTTTCCGCAGATTACAGAACAGCCACAGATTATGGGCTGTGGATTATGAGTCTGAAAAAAAAGGGAGAAGCAGAGAGGCAAGTTTTTTTTTTCTGTTTCCTTTTTGGCATAGTCCCCTTTTTTTGTCATCTTCACTTTTTCTTTGTTGTAACTCAATCCGATAATCACACACAGATGCAGATGAATCACCTCGCGATATACTGAAGCGAAATCACATGGAAAACAGGAAAAATCCCCCACAACAGATGCAAGTACAATGAGTAGGCTGTTAGGAAGTTAAGGGACTTTTCCATAATAATGTTTTCTTTAAAAAGTAATATTTTGAAATAATTCATGACAAAAGACTCAGATTTTCCTCTTTGTTTACACTTACTGCATATGCACAATCAGTGAAAAGTTTGGACACAATTTCCAGTTAAACCTAATAGTGTGTCTAAAGCAAACAATAATCAATGAAAACACTCAATTAACCTCATTAACCAAATCAAACGTTGAAACAGAAACCTTCCCAAAGCCCCATTTATACAGATAATACAAAGCAAAGTTACACAGATGTTTTAGCATTCAGAAGTTATTGGAAAAAAATCTTTAAGTACAAATACTCCTCCTGTATTTGGGTGTTTGTGTAATATGAACATAAACTGAATAAATAATTATGACAGAGTGGTTCAAAACATCTGTGCTAACAGAGGATTTAACTTTTTGTTGTAAAATAACTTAAAAGTTATCCGGTTCTATCCAGACTTGTGAATATCTGAAAATAGTCACAGAAGGACCTTTTATTTCCTTTATATTCTCATTTATGTTGAGTCATTGTTGAAGTGTTAGGGTATTATATATTCAGAAAAAGCTGTTTAGTCTGCCACATGCCTTTAGTTGTTTTCATAACCTTTTATTGTAATAATAAACAACCTAGGGGCAAAAAGTTAGTTTAAAGCTCTCAAAAGCTAAAGTGTAACTCCAATTGCATCAGTAGTGTTAAAGTAGATAATCCATCCAAATGAGTTGAATTTATTTGTCGCTGGCTTGAAGTTTCAGTTTGCTCTGTTTTTAAGATAGATTTCATCTTTGTTTCTCTTTTAGAGCTCCTTGGAGCAGCAAAGCGGGTCAATGTCAACATCCAGGATGCAGACGGGTGAGTACATAATTCATCCAACTTTCTCCTTTTTACCCTTCTGTCATCATCACATCCTTCCGTCATATTTACCCATTCTTTAAAAAAACTAACAACAGTAATATAAAATGTTTGAAACAAAGCATTTGAATATATAGCTGGAGCAGGGCATGACACCCCCTTTAGTTTATAGATTTGGGCAAATGAGAGTAGAGAAGAATAAAGATTATCTGTCCAGACTTTATTTGCTCAGGTGTTCTTGTTCTATAATTTATTTTCTACTTAACAAACAATAAGATTAAATCAAAAGTTATCATTTACTATTTAATATGGTTGATCATATAAAGGTTTATTACATTCCCTCTGTGTTCTGTGTGAGAATGACCTTTATAGTTTCGATATACAACAAGCCATAAACCTTTTTTCACACATTGATGGTGCTCTAATGACCACCTTGTCACACCACTGTCTGCCACCTTTCTTCATTCACACTGATCACAGATGTGTGGACTTCCATGCAGGTGTTGAGAAACAACGGACTGCACTGAGGTCAGGTTTTCTGACTCTCCCTTAAGGCTGCTAAGGGCTCTTTCACATGTATGCAACAAGCATACATGTGAAAGGGACTTTGAGACCACCGGTGAAGGTCTGTCCATGTTGTCTTCTTGGTGTTTTAACTTGCCTTTGGTTGGTCATTTACAGTCAAATCAAAACAGAATCAGTGCCGTGTTGGACCATGAGAGATATATTTTGATTGCTTTGGTTGACTGTGTTGTCTTTCAGTGCAAGTAGCTGAACTGTTCAGTATATTTAAGTAGATTTAAATGTAAACATTTGTTTTTGGGACATATGAGCCAGAGTTAGCTTGTAGTATGGAGAATACTTCAAACTAAACTGATATTGACCTGACTTTATGTAAGTGGTTAATTTGCTATATGGTACTCTTCTTTAATAATTGAATAATGAATAGATGCTCCGTTCTTGAAAGTTATGTCCTCTTTTACTGACAAATTGTAGGTTATCTTCTTGCCGGGAGTTTGAATTGGTATTAGCTCTGTGTATGTGTGTAAGAATACTTTCTTTAGTTTTTGTTTGCAAATGCAGGTTATGTGAGGAGACATTTGAATTAAACTGAGAAGAATTTATTTTAAACATGAGAAACTTATGTCCTCCTGAAAGAACAGCAAAATAATAACTGATTTAGCTTTGGTTATTAGTGCAACAAACTATATAATAATGCACTTAATCTCATAAAAGTGCATTTGAAACACATTCTGTTTTAAATTGGACTGTTTTTCCAGATTTGCTATATTTAGGCACATCATGGGTTAATGTCATGTGTGCACATGCTTGGTTTATGACTGCGTTTCACTTGGCACCATCAGATAACAAGGGTCTTTTCATTGTGTTGGATGGAATCAGATAATTGGACTCAGCTCCTTGTGTAATGACTGATGAGATGTTGATTTGACCCCAGGGTCTGGCTCTTATGTTCACAAGGGATCCATTAAACAGATGCACACACTCACTCCCATACATGCTCTACGTGTACTCTCAACTCCAGGGTAGTAAGATTGCTTATTAATGGAAGTAGGTCATTCCCCCTCCACCCCCTACCCATCGCTCACATGGAACTGAGGGGCGGAGCAGCTGTACGCCAAAGATTAATTCACCAAAGTTATACTACAGGGCTCACGCCACATTTATGTGAATATGTATATTTTTACACATGATCTGTGTCTGTGTGAAGGCTGGCACCATTGCACCATGCTGCTCTGAGTGGTAATAAGGAGCTGATCTCTTTGCTGCTGGAGGCCCAGGCTGCAGTGGATATCAAAGATCATAAAGGTAAAAATGCACACTGACGCTGCAGCTCACCATGTAAACAACAAAATGGACTCAAAGCGCATAAAGCTGCTCAGAAAGAGCTAGAAAAATGCCCATATTTCCGTCTTCCCCTAAATGATAAATAATACCAACTAATGGGGAAAAAAAACAAATAAAAAAGAGCATTTTGAGAATGTAGAAAACTTTTTTTTTTTGCGTATGTGTGAGAAGTGACAGATTTGTTTGCACAGTAAATAACATAAAATAAAGGATGAGAGCTGGCTGCAGAACTGAGAGCCAAGTGGAAGCAGAGCAGAGAATCATATCTCCATCCCACATTGGCAGATTCTAGGAGAAGAAAAAAGAGGAAATCTCAGGGCAGATGGGAGATATAATCCCTGCAGGATGTAGGCCTAGTCCCTCTGCGCTCCCCAGTCAGTCATGCCCCGTGTGTCTTGAAATAGAGGCGTACACCTGGCAGGCATCTTTACCACGTGGGCATACATCCTCAACGGGTGTGTTTCAGCGGACGTGTTGGGAAAATGTTAGAAATTATGCAAAAATATGTCCAATTCCAGAGTAGTTCTCACATGTTTTGAAAAAATATTCCAACCTTAGTCATTTTAAAGCTGGTATAAACTATCTTTAATGCTTGTGTGGGAGACGTCAATAGTATAAAGACAGTTCTGCCTTTCAGCTCAAGTTTGCAAAGCATTTTGCACGTTTTAGCTCATTGCAAATCAGTGTCGTAGCTTCTTGCTTTTGACTCTCTGCCCAGCAGCAGACAGCATGCAGACAAACTTAGCAACTTGCTGCTAAGAAAGCCAAGCGTGGGAGCATTTAGTAGCTGAAGCCTGTTATTTATCTCCAAATAGAAAAGTGAGGCTGGCGCCAAGAAGTTATTCCAGGCTTAGATTAATCAGTCAAATAATTGAGACAAACCAACATAATCTCGGAGAGAAACATTTCCTCTTATTAAGGAAAATACCAGCACAAGTTCACTGACCTGGATGTCCTGCAACCCTCTGGGCCAGATATTCTGTCCAAAATCATTTTAAAAAATGAAAATGAGGCTATCCAGCTTTAAGTGTACAACTCTGCCAGGACAATCCACGTAATATAATGATGGGTATTTCCAAAGCTGAACATTTTTTTGGTTTGGATTATCACATTTCCACAACACATTCATGATTCCACATGACGGATTATTTCTTAAAATAAATTACCTAATTCAGTCTGACTTATCTGCTTTTGGATTGTTAGTTTTTATTTTAACATAGTGTTGTCAAGACATGAGTAATATTGTCTACTCGGAGAATCACAAAAGCTCTGCATCAGAAAGAAGATTTTATCCCTGCCGGGACTCTGATCCATTTGAAATGAGGCCAGGTGCATTGGATGAAGCTTTTCTTAAGAGGTATAAGGGTTAGTGTTGCTCTTTTTCAGCACATTCAAGGTGAAATCCTCCTGTTTTCTCCTAATTCACCAAAACACTTTATTTTCTTTGATAATATGTAAAAGGCATTTGTTTCCTATCTTCATATTGAGGGTAAAGCTTCTATAACACAAACTTCTGTTACGTGTCTTTACTCTGCCACTGTCTATCCCTCTGAATCCCATCTTTCTCATGCCATCTGACCCTGGAGGGCGTCTTTACTCAGTTTGACAACATGGCTTATCTTTGATATCAAGAATATGGAGTCTGGGAGTGATGCCTCAAGAAACATACCCAGATATACATTCAGTTGCACACGAAAGTGGTGTGTATTTGTCCTCAGTAATGATTCCATCTTGATTTTCTTTTTCTTTGCCCTTTATTGTACTTTGTATCGTTATGCATTCTCTGGATGGCTCCAGTGCTGAACTGTGTCGTCCTGTTTCCCTTAAGGTCTGTTTAGACCATATGACAATACTGATAAGGGCTTTTTTTCCCCTTTGTTTTGGGGCTGTTTGTCTCAAGTGTCCCCTGAGTGTGTTGCTTGCATAAAAAAATAATTCCAGAGATGCAAAGGTCATAAACATGTCAAGCACTAGATGTCATTTCCAGGATAGGAGGTTGTGTCTGTGCCCGAGGCAGTTTAGGGAGGCAAAAAGGTTTCAAATTTTTCATTTGAATTTTAGCAACACATAATTGTCATTATTAATCACTCAACGGATATTTTCTTAAATAATCCATAAATAATATTGTTGCTAGGTGACAGGAAAATATCAACAATGCTCATTACAATGTTTGCAGTAAGTGTTAACTCTCATAGGGCAGAAAAAATGTATCATTGCAGATACTTTTGTACAACTGCTACATTTAAGTTTAATGATTCAGTGAAAGACAATAAAGAGGTATTTTTATTTACTGGCTGTATACTTGCAAACTGATTTGTGTGTTTTAAAGAATGTGTTTGCATGCATTCATATGTTCATCTTTGTGTTTTTGTGCATGTACTTGTGCGGTCTTGTATGTCTGTGTTTTATTGTGCTGTCATCTCTGGCTGTATGTTTGTTTGTGTGTTTGTCTGTGTGTGTCTGTACGTGCATATGTGTATGTGTTTTGTGTAGGAATGCGCCCTCTGCATTATGCTGCATGGCAGGGAAAGACTGAACCAATGAAAATGCTGCTGAAGGCAGGCTCATCAGTCAACGGACAGTCAGATGAAGGACAGATCCCTCTGCACCTATCAGCTCAGCATGGACACTATGATGGGGTAACTTTGTGTGTGTGTGGTGTGTGTGTGTGTGTGTGTGTGTGTGTGTGTGTGTGTGTGTGTGTGTGTGTGTGTGTGTGTG
>JBAMHX010000005.1:14926175-14950139 GCA_037177515.1 Pseudomugil tenellus
TGTGTGTGTGTGTGTGTGTGTGTGTGTGTGTGTGTGTGTGTGTGTGTGTGTGTGTGTGTGTGTGTGTGTGTGTAGGCACTGTGTTTTACTGTGTGCAGCACTTGTGTACGTTTTTTGTTAGGCGTCTTGTAGATCTGATGATGCATGCATGAAATGAGCTTGTAACTAAACAGGAATATTGGATACTACCAATAAGACTTGTATGCATATGTGTATGTGTGTTACAGTCAGAGATGCTGCTGCAACACCAGTCCAATCCGTGTATTTCTGATATGGCTGGGAAAACTCCGCTGGACCTTGCTTGTGAATTTGGACGTGTTGGTGTAAGTCCATTTCATAGGAAACAAAGATGCACAAGCATGTGTTTAATTACAACTATTAAAATGATCATTTGTTTAAATGATCATTCAATCAATTTTAAATGTAAAACACTCCTGTAATGGTCGTTTTTCCTGTAAAGGACGAGGAGACTGGTATCTTTAAATTGAGAAGAATATAAATTTAATAATGAAGAATAAAATAAGTTGAACATACATTAAACATTAAAACCTGGAGTAAGACAATACATGAAAGACAGACAGACAAGGTACAAGGTTATTACCCAGGGAGAATCCCTCCAGAGATCTGTTGTCACACAAGCTATTCTGCCTAGTCACTTAGAGACACCTTCGTTTAAAGACTTTGGTTGAGTGCGTCAGTCTGGAGCCTGTTCTTATGATATGACAAACAAAACGGAGGTCTTGTCTAAAAATATTTCCCTGATGGAAGGACGCCGGCCTTGCAGATGGTTTACTAAGGTCAGAATGACATCAGTTTAGGAGCCTTATGGTCAGGCCTTTCAGCCAGACATTAATTAAGAGTAAGGCAATTAAGCTAATATATGAAATTTCCACAAAACTCCAACACGAACATGTGTAAAAACATCTAACCAATCCCTAGTGGTTTGATGTTAGTGTTTAATTGATCCATATACTCACAAATGCTTAGTATAAATGATTACAATAATTCTCCAACTCCCTAAAAAGTTCATATTTTATGAAATGTTTTTGCTTGACAAAGACCTGTGGAGCTCTTCATATAAAGAAGCATGTGAATGTAATGCTGTGTCTGTGTGTGACATGTGTTTTTTTAGGTGGTGCAGCTCCTGCTCAGCAGTAACATGTGTGCAGCTATGCTGGAACCAAAGCCTTCAGATCCCAATGGAGTGTCTCCTCTGCATCTCGCTGCTAAGAATGGACACATAGAAGTTATACGGTCTGATTGAATCCTCTTCGATTGTCTCCTCATACCCACCATCTACCTGTCCGTCACTCTGTCCTTCTGTCTAGTCATCTGTGTGTCTAAAGGCTGGTACACACTGCAGCATAATTTGACAGATTTATTTCCGGATCTCCCTCTTACTCTCACAGCCAGCAAAAGCCTGACTTTTAGGTGCTTGCAAACAACATCGTGTTCTTGTGCCGTGTTAAGTGATTTTGTCCAGTCTGATCTTCTCAGAAGGTCTTGGAAGGAGAGATGAATATAGCAAAAATGAGTGCAACTAGAAATCCTGTAGTGTGGGGTGCTCAGAGAGGAACTGAGCACGCACAGTGTGGAATGAAACAATCACTGGTAGTTTCCAATGATTGCAGTAACATTACTAATATTTTTGACTTGCTAGCACTGCTGCTAGCATGTAGCACATAGCCTTGCTCTCCAAAAAGTCTATATTACTTGTGACAATTTTTACTCACTTCCATCTCACACTGTGATGCATATAGCTCACATTTCTGCCGTCTCCATGACTTTTTGCATATTCACTATTGTTTTTGTGCGAGTCAAAAACAAGCATTGCTGCTTCTTCCTGTTTGTCCGGTATATTTGTTTACACTAAAGTCATGTTTAACTACACAAAACTTGGAACATTGTGCATGAAGAACTCAAACTTTGCTGAAGAATCGGTTAGTGTGTGGTTTGCTCTGGGGTGCACACCACACTTTGAGATCAGAAGAGAGATCTTGTGTGATCTGTCTTTTGTTATCATCATAAATTTTATGATCTATACATCTGTGAAGGTTTGAAGAATCTGTTAATGTGTGCCAGCCTTTATCCAACATTAGCTTGAAGAAGGATTGTAGTTCACTTTTTTCTTCTGTATTTACTATTATTGCTACTAAAAATATGTGTTATATATAGTTTTATGAAGATTTTGCCACCCAAAACAAAATGTAAACGAGCTGTATTGGGATGCATATTGCAAGCCAGCAGAATCTCTTTTGCTCTCTATATTCACAATCTCCGCTGGCACGACTCGCATACTGATCTCATCATGTATTCAAAACTTCAGCTGCATTGATCACAGGAACACCAGCTGTTTCCTGAAGTTTGCTGTCTCTCACTGCCATGATTTAGTCTTTCTCTATCTGCCTTCATCTTTCATTGGGCAGCTGTAGCTACCATGGTACCATGGGCTGGTTGTCTTCTGTAAGATTAGTGGCTTGATCCTCAGCCCTTCCACCTGATAAAATGACAAGACTGGATAAAACCAGATGCACACTTTGCTCCTGATGTGCTAATCAGTCTGTGGTTGTCCAAACACTTCTGATCATTTTAATACAACACTCGTTTTAGGAGCATTTCTGCACTTTGTTGTCATCAATAGAAATTAAACTAACTTGGGAAATGTGTTCTAGCTCTTTGCAAAAACTCAGATCTGATGAACATAAGGAACACAAAAAAAAATCAGTGCCCCTACCACTGCAGGCAGTTCAACTGCACTTATCTATGATGTCCTCTACTGTTTGATTTAGTGCCTGTGTTGTTCTTATTCTCAGATGTAAGTCGCTTTGGAGAAAACCGTCTGCTAAATGACTGTAATTTAATGTAAAGGAAGATATTATCACTATAATGGGTACAATTTAGTATGTTGACATTCACTAAACTAACAAAAACCTAATAAAGAAAAACAAATACCTTGTGGATTGCATTGATAAAAATTTGATAAAACCAATATACTCTGCATAACCAGATCTGTAAATACACATTTGACTTCTCTTTATCTTCAAGCTCTTTTTGGCTTTAAAGCAATGTTTCCAACCTAATTCTGTGCTTCTGACTCATTTCAATGGCAAAATTATATTCATCATGTACATTCCTGGAACTCTCCTTGACTATTCACTGTCTCCAGGCTGAAAAAAAAACACACACATTTCACAACATTTTTTCCCATTTTGGGCCATCTGGGGACAACTGGGTTTTGCTTCATAGTATTGTGTCACATCCTAGCAACTGGATATCAATACAGTGGAAGTTTTGAAAGTTCATCACTGTTAATTCAGCAAAGAAACAGAAGAAAACACTGTTGATGGAAAAGAGAGTTTAGAGAAAAAACAGTATGGAATGTGAACACTTTGTTCAGAGGCACCAAAGCATGAAAAATCTGCAAAAGTTCTGTAGTGCCGCTTTCATAGCTGACCTTTAACTGAGACTGTCTTCTCTTTTCACTTTCACTATCCACTTACAGGTCCAAATCTATGATCTAGGACAATATCCACTTTTTTGACAGAATTATTTCTTTTTGTTTTTTATACATGAAACCTGATTTTACTCTTTTATTGGGGAATTGAATGAAGGAAATACTAAGTCCTGACCTCTGACCTCTGCTTTGTTTTGTTTACTTTATGTCCTTAAATGTGGTAAAAAAAAACACACACATTATGTGAATGGGCTCACACGTTTTCAAAACCATGCTGTAGGTCACCTTATTGTCTTGTAAGATTTTGCCCTTACATGACTTGTAACATAAAAACATTACTTTGCTCTCTTTCCAGCTCATTCTGCTGCGCTGACTCACTGTCTGTCTAGTGCTGTCTGTTAAAGACAGAAACAACCCTGTTGCCTGCTGACACATAAGAAAAAAAAGGGAGATTTCCTTCTGGAGGAAATACAACACACTAAAACTAAAACTTTTTGGAATTTAAGTTGCAATAATGCCTTTTGCTTATTATTTGTTTTAATATACAGGTTGTATTTAGGTTGTGATTCTCACTCGAGTAAACTTGTTTTACAAATAAGTTGCATTAAAGGTTAATATCAGTCTAATGTTGTGCTGCAGGTTGTTGATTCAGGCTGGTATAGACATCAACAGACAGTCGGAATGTGGCACAGCACTTCATCAAGCTGCCCTCTGTGGGAAAACAGATGTAGTGCGTCTGCTGCTAGATGTAAGTATGAGTAGTTGTTGTTACTTCTGTCAAACAATAATCAGTCAAGAAAGTCTTTTCCTCCGGTTATCAATAAATTATTGATTGTTATGGATCATTATTATTATTATTATTATTATTATTAGTAGTAGTAGTAGTAGTAGTAGTAGTAGTAGTAGTAGTAGTAGTAGTAGTGTATAAAAACTTTTTTTTACCATTGACGTTAATCCTTTTGCGCCTCCCATTGCCACACAACAGCTTTAGCAACAGGCAGGTGCATTCCACCACATCCCTTTTACACTTTCATTTAGCAACGTCAATCGATTTCCTTTTTTTCTTCCCTCCAGAGTGGCATCAGTGCAGGAGTCAGGAACACACTGAGTCAAACTGCCCTGGACATTGTAAACCAGTTTACCACCACACAGGCCAGCCGCGAGATCAAACAGTTACTGAGAGGTGAGAACATAAGCTCGGTCACAAATGCACAAACACATGCATGATACTTGATGAAGTTTGAGAAATCCCACAAAGAATAATGTTTTCATTTAATAATGCTCAACTCAACTATCAGATTCATTTATTTATTTATTTTTAAGCGCACTTTTCTCAGAGTGTAAATCTATGTTTATTACAACTTTCAGTTTTAATTCTAGAGGTCAAAATTTGGTTAAAACTGAATCTCAGTTCACTACAAAGGAGCAGTGATTTCAGAATTCATTTAGGTCTAAGTGCAAAGATTGGTTGAACAGGTTGAAGTTCAGGACTGGAAGCACAGTGATTTCTGGGATTGCAGGTCAAGTAGGGAGCAGCACAGGTGGAAGGCATCGGCAAATCAGTATGGAGAGAGGATGCCTTCAGAAGTAGCTGGGAAAAACCAAGCACAGACCATAATCATAACAGTATCCACTAATACTGTTTGTTTGGCTTTGATAGGACATGGTATTAGATTAATGCTAATAATGATAAACTTCCACTAATAGTTTGTATTTAAAAGGCCAAACCAGCTCTGTTTTTTAGCTTTAATTTGAATTTTGATCATGCTTCATTTTTATCTATTTTTTTTTATCTTTTTCCTATCTCCTTTGTTTTTAATTCTGACTTTTGCTTCTTATTTTCTAATGTTTCAATATCTCTGTAAAGCACTTTGAATCACTCTGTTGTGCTGCTAGAGCTGATCTGCCTGATGCTGCTGCCCTTTCCTCTATTCTCGTCTATCCTCTTGTGTTGTAGATGCATCCGCTGCAATGCAGGTGCGAGCACTGAAGGATTACTGCAACAATTATGATCTTACAAGCCTGAACATCAAAGCTGGAGACATCATCACGGTACAATCATATAATAATACTTCCAGAACTAAAGAAAATGTTAATTTTCCTAACTGTGTCTGAGTGATTATGTGGTAACGCATCACTTACAGTCCCATTGGTCAGATGGGTTCAGCAAAACTTAATAGAAAAAACTGATGTTTGGACTCATATGATGAGATAGGTGGTTGGACCCATTTTCACGATCTACATACCTCCATCCATCAATAATATGCAAAGAGATTAATACAATTCAAAATGCTTTATATGACTCTTGATGGCTCTGTGATGGACTGGCAACCAGTCCAGGGTGTATCCTGCCTCTTCCCTGCTAATTGCTGAACTGGAAAAAGCAGTAGGCCTATCAAAGATAGCTGGGTGGATTAATTTTTATATATGCCCATTAATGTCATTAAACTAATTATATCATTTATTCATTTTCCTCACATTAGTAAAAAAGATACAATGTTTGTGGATTTGCTTTTGTAGCTCATTGTACACGTGCAGTGCTTTGTGTTAATGAATGTACTGGATTTCTTTTCATTATACTTGATTTTAAATGTTCATAATATGTTATGAATCATGAATAAAGTTATATTTATTACTGAATATCAGAATCTGTATGGTACTAAAAGCTTTTAATGGATTTTGTAATTTGCTGATCCAGTGTGAAAACAAATTCTAGCTTGTAAATAAAACTTATGACATGCTAAAATGGAATATAGTAGACAAAGTCAGCACAATATACTTTTATGTTTTACATTTTATGAAACCTGCACTGCAAAAACTAAAATCTAAGTAAGATTAAACATTTCAAATCAAGGACACATATGCCTTTTTTTAATGTAAGATATTTATTCTTACTTAGTAGGTTTTTTAAAGTTTTGTTTTACTTATTTTAGGAATTCTTGAAAGGTTAATGTTCCTTGAAATAAGATAAATTATCTGCCAGCAGAACAAGAAATTTTCTCTTATTTCAAGGAAAAGTTAACCTAATTTTTGTAGGTTTTTTTCTTGTTTTTTAAAGCCAGTTTTTGTAGTCTGAAATACATGAGCAAAGTCAGGTTTGCTCAATTTCTCCCTATTTATTTAAAATCTATAATACATTGTTTCTATTTACGTTTTTTTATAAATACTATTTGCATTGACATTGTTCACATTGTGTTCACTTTGTGTTAGTATGTTTCGATGTTTTCGTGTTATGTTTTATACTGGTGGAAGATATCTCATGCTATAATTAGAAATCTTGGCTTTAAATATGATACTGTTGTCTTAGTACAATTATTTTTGTGGAGATGTAACCATGCTGTTATCAATATTATCACTGTGTGTTTCCCTGTGTGTGTAGGTTTTGGAGCAGCACTCAGACGGCCGATGGAAAGGCTGTATTCATGACAACCGCACTGGAAATGATCGTGTGGGCTACTTCCCCTCTAATATGGTGGAAGTTATCAAGAGGGCAGGTGACCACCCACATTACAGCTGTGTGTGTGGGTGTGTGCGTGTATGTGTGTGTGCAGGTGGGTGTGTGAGCTTCTGCATGTGTGAATCCAGCAGTTGTTCTGCTGTAGCGTATACATAGCTGTAGATTGCTGCAGTTTCATCAGCCTCTTTGGGCAGCGCATCTGTTTTCCCCAACCTGTCAATCACTTTCATAACTCAAGAACACTCCTCTACTGGCTGCTTCCCCTCTTTCTTCCTCTAAATTTCTGCTCCTTCTGTCAGACTCCTTAATTGATAATGCTCCCCCAAACAACCTGGGGCTTGGTCTACACAGCAGGTTCAGAATACTGAGGGTATCTAGCCAAACTAGCCCTAACAATTGAGATCTTGTTCAGCAGTTTTACAGCACTGGTTTTTACCTTTGTAAGTCAATCCAGGTTATCTCACACTGGGTGTGTATACGTTGGCATGAGATGACCGCAAACAATTGTGTTTTCCTGAGTGAATAATCAAATTAGAAAGGTGCATATTGACATTCATCTGGTTATTATAGCTGACCACATCATTAAATTATGGTAATCTACTGCTGATGATGTGCATCTGATTTTGATACAAAACAAGTTTACTTTTGGAGAAAACTACAAGTAAAAAGTTTATAGTTCATTCCAAAATCTTTTAAAGTAAATTAGAGGAAGTCAGTATTCCTTTCTGCTGATATCTCTAATTAAGACTCTATTAAAGCCTCTTTTCCTCTAGTAGCAACTTGGCTCTACTCAACTCAACTTGGTTGTTTTCCATTTCAGTCAAGTGCTACTTCAATGTGGATGGAGTTGTCATACCAAGGTGTTGTCAGTTAAATGTAAAATAAACACAAGATAACAACGGACAACATTGGTCCATGGCTTTTTGTCAAACACAATTTAAAAAAGGTGAGCCAGAGAAATATGTCCCTTTTTTGGCCAAATGATCTCATCCGTTCTCCTCATAGGGAACACAAAAGAGCTCTGCATGCAAGTCCATGAGATCACAGAACCACACTGAGTTCTACACACCAGCCATGAAAGATGCGGCTGCATTTATTTCATTTAGATCCGTGTTTGCATCTGTCTTCTGTGTCGAGCATAAGAGGGTCAGACTGAGGCTCTCTCGCTGTTCCCCCCCTATGTCTTGTATTTTTCTATTTGTAAGAGAATTTATTATTTTATATGAATTAATCTCTTGGTTTGAAACATAACCTGCTCTTAGGCAGGTTAGTTTTCCACTTTTAGTTGACATGGAGATAAAAACCTGGTAAAAAGCAGGATAAACTTACAAACACGTGACACTGAAAGTCCAACACTGAACCTGACATTTACCACAAGAAGCCACTTGCCCTGCTTTGTAGGCCAAGCCCCTGTTTTACTAAACTGTGATGCTTTTGTTCATATTGTTTGTTTGCTTTATTGCCACAGAAATAATGTATTTTCATTTAAGTTGATATATTCCCTGCGGATATATGGATGTATTCTGTTCTCATGTTTTGATTTTAATCAGTTATTATTTTTTGCATTTTCTGATTAGACTTGTTTTGTTTCCAGTTGACTGATCAGTTTTTGTGTTGTTGTTGTTGTTGTTTTGCATCCCAACCACCCTGTCCTCCTGGCATGAGTCCAGGCCACTCCCCGTCCCAGCAGTGCCACACACTCCTGCTCCGCAGACCCAATCCCTGTCCCATTGCCTCGGTCAACGGACACTCATATCCCCCCTCCAAAGTCCTCCCTCTGCATCTGCCACCCCCTCCTCCCCTTCACCCTGACACACAGTCCCTCCCTCGCTTCTCCTCATTTGGGTATGTTCCTCTTCCCATCTCTCCTCCTTCTCTGTCTACTCCTCTGTCCACTTCTCCTCCTCTCTCCACTTCTCAGGAGCAGCAGAGTCAGACAGGTACATACTGTAAATCACAGATAAGCATCCTTTTCAGTCTTTAACTAAACAACATATTAGCTTGATGTCATGGTTTACTAAAGGATCATTTCACCCAGATGACAAAAGGAGTTTGTGAACCACTGAAGATGTTTTTTATTACAGTTTGTTATTAGTTGTTTTCTCTCTTAATTGTTGTTTTCTCTGTTAATTGTTGGTTCAAAATAATGCAATAATGCAGAAAAATCTGGTTTTTTATTAAAATTTTTCATACAAGATGAAGAAACAACTTAAATTATTTTTTAGTTGAAACAGATTTCTTTTAATCTAAGTGAATTGACCCTTTATTTGAAATATTCAATAACTTAACATACTGTAAGTGGATTGGAGAAAAAACTAGGGCCATTATTCACCATCTTAATGATAGTGCCACTCAAATGTTTGGATGCACCCATCAATTAACTTTGAATGAATAAATGTAACAGACCTTTGACTGGTAATGCATATGTTTTAATAATTTGTTTGAAATGTAGAACATACAGAAAAAGTGACTACATCTCTGTACCAATTAAATGTCCAACAACTTAAAAATGTATTCCCATTCAATCATTGCTGTTTTGTTAAAAAATAATGTACTTTCTTATACGAATGATCCAGAAAGATTTAGTAGAAATACTGTCTTTAGAATATTATATTCACTGCAATAAGATAAAAAAAAATCTGTGATTATCACACACACGCTGAAAAACCTATGATTTCTGACAAAAAACAGAGATGGTCTGTGTTTCCAGATAAGCTAATTATGTGAATATGATTATAACATGATCAATTATCCAATCAGTCATTTAACTCATACAGCTGTTTAGCTTAGAGGTGTTGCAATGGTTGAATGATGATACACTTTTAGAAAGTTGGTATCAAAATGACACCAACCAGCAACGCACCAGGCACGATGTTCTGAACAAAGAGGGGCTTACAAAAATCTTTAGCAATTTGATGTGCTGCATGTGTAGGTGGGTGAGTGTAACTTTGTGTCTGATGGTGTTCATTTACCTTCAGCACACATCATCACACACATATTGGATGTGTTAAGTAGTAACCGTGTTTTTGATAGTAACACTTTGAGTGAAACAGTTGCAGTTATGATTGTGCGTGTATGTGCATGCATGTGCGACAGGTTCACGGCCTGCAGAGCTGAGTCCTCAGGGTTCTCCCACTTTAGGACATCAGAGCAGCACCAGCGAGGACATATGGGTGCTGCGCAAGCCACTGGCAGGTAACTTCACAAACATGATTTTGGGAGAACAGTGGGAAAGTCTGAATTTAAGAAGGGCTCTGTGTCTAAATGTGCATTTACGCGTGCAGGTGGTGAGCGCAGTGGTAGTGTGGGCAGCCTCGGCAGCGCTCGGTCGTCAAGCAGCCTTCAAGGCTCTGGGAACACACATGTTCTGACTACACCTGCACCCAGTCCTCACCCAGCGGCCACACCAGGGCTCAACACTCATGGCCTTAATGCTCCAGGTCTGCATGCACAAGCAGAGGGAGTAAAGGTAAGACATTGCGGTTTTTTTTGGGGGTTTTTTTTTGGACTTGTGTTTTGTCATCTTACTGTTGTATTGTTACAGAACAACACACAAGTCATTTCTGGGAAGCAGCAAAACATTTTCAGGAAATAAACACTACTCTAGTTACCAAGTTAACCACGAGTTTCCTGTCTTTCTTTTCAGAGATCAACACCACATTGTTTCAACAGTAAACACATTGTGGTCACATGGCAACCGTCACAATTTGTAGAAATTTGATATAAACTAAATAAGTTTTATTTAATCACCTTCTCCAACTTCTCTCAGACGTATCTTCTTGTATGTTATTATGAGTCCAGGCCTGTGTAAGTTGCAGTGAGGAGTTTATGAACTCCATAGAATAATACATTCATAATACATAGATAATGTATTTTTGCTTTGTGTAACATGCACACCAGTGTAACATTTAAACCCCAAATGTAAATATGAATTCCCCGATGTCTGTTAACACTGCAATGAATTGTTAGTTTGTAACCTTATGTTATTATATTTAGCATTTAGATGCTTTGTCTTAATAACAAGCCAAAAATAGTCAAGTAACAAACACTAGTCAACTATAACATCATGACTACATGATTTGAATCTATACTAGATTTTCTGTTTGTTGACGACAACAACAACTGAACCAGAAAGCCTCACACTTTGACCTAATCAAGGATACTTTTGGCATTTATCGCTTAGTTATATTAGTGGTAAGTTTCTTGTGTGCCACATTTGGTCCAGATGTTGGTTTTTTGCTTAGACTTGTGTAGGCTGAAAGTAAAGCTAGCCTGGTCTAATAATATGTCATATCTTTGTGAACTACAAGTGGTGGTCATATGGTGGAGTTTTTGCAGCCTTACTCAGATGGAGTCTATCCTATAAATCAAGGCCAAATAAGGACCAAACAAACTGTAGATGTGAGGCATATTTAAGCTAAACATTTTTTTCTGCATGCATGGGAAGATATGCTTACATATTTGACACAAAGCCCTTTAAGCCCTGAAAACAGCCCCATAGATTGAGCTTGAGAGTCAATCTACATGAATAACAAGACCCAAAATCCCCCAGCAGATCATCCATCGCCCCAAACAAGTCTTTTTCAACCTTTTTTGAGCCAAAGTATTTTTTTTTCTTTGAAACGATCACAAGGCACACCTCAAACCGAAAAAATTATTTAAAAAAGGAAACTCTGTGGCCTATATTAAAAATATGAAGTTTTGTATGAGGAAGTTTCGTATTCCTCTTCAACAAATCTTACAGTTAGGGATAGTCTAGCCAGACATCCCATGATGCGTTATCAAGCTGCGCTCTTATGGAACCAGCTCCCACAGAACTACCTACAAAATGTGTTTTTTTGCATTCTTCTCTATTCACCACTAAGGCTTGGCAGCCCATGACCCTGTTGCCAGTTCACCAGTTTTTCTTCCTCTGAGTATTTTTTCCCAAGGTTCTGACCACTCTAGATAAGTTACATCCCAAAAAAACTAGTTTCTCTCAGTAGTTTCAACACATTCAAAGCTCAATTTATTCCATGACTATTAAGAGTGAATTTTTCAAGCAGCACTTTAGAAAAACTCATTCTGCAAAGTGGATTGTATTTCAATGTTTACACATATAAAATGTGGTTATTCCACAGTTGTAATATTTCAGCTGCAGCAGAAATTTGCAGGCAGCACAGAAGCAGGAGGAGGGTTGTGAGCCAGAGCCTGACTATTTTGTGTGCGCTGAGCTGAGTCACAAGGCACCTCTGAGATTTGAATCATTGAGTAAATGTTTCTTTATGGTTCTGCTAATACATGTGTGTGTTTTTGTGTTTTAGCTCCTGGCCACTGTGCTGTCTCAGTCAGTAAAAGCCAAGGAGCATCTGCTGGAGCAGTCGCAGTCTGTTGAGCAGTCAACAAGTAAGCACATACTTATCTAAATGCAGCAATATCTTTCAGTTTAAGATGGTTTGCACCCATATGTAGATAGTGTTTATCTGCATCTTCTCTTTATTTGCAGAAAATAAATGCAGTGGAATTAATTTATTTTAAAAAAAAACACCTTTGCAATAAAATGATGAGAATTAAAAATGACTGAGACAACATTCACAAGTGCAACAACTCCCTCTGGGCTTGTTTGTATCTCTTTTATTCTTCAGCTCACTTTTAGTTAGTTTTGACCCCTAAAGACCACCTGTCTGCTCATATTAAACACTAGCAGCTTTTCTTTGCACGGTCCTTGTATTCTAGTACTTCAAGTTGTAATTTATTAATGGGAAATGTTGAAACAGTCATCTTGAAACAAGCAGACAGATTTAGTTCCTCTGGAATTTGGCTGCTTTGACATTTACTTTTACATGGAAGAGTATAAACAATTAGTCTGAGCAGTTGTAGTTCCTGTAACAGAGGAACGAAAGCACTTAAATCCTAATTCTTTGCTGATCTTTTTTTCAAATGCTTAAACTTTAGTTTTCCTTTCACTTTTGGTTGTTTGTTTTAGTCTGGAAAGCTCAGCTCACAGTAGTTTGCCAAAATTACCTATTTACATTTGGGCATTAAATACTAGGTTTGCATTCATTTACAGTTAAATGATCAAATAAATGAACATTTTTATTCTTCAGTAATTTAGCTAATTGAAGTAATGAGGAACATGTTCAGAATAACTAGCCAAACATGGCAGCTGTTTGCAGAATTATAATGAGGGTCTTCATAAATGGTTTGTTACCTGGATTCATTCATTTTTTAGCATAAAAAATTGATCATCAGACAACACAAGTTTAAAAATCAAACATTTAAGGCAGTATATTAACCTCAGTTTCTTAGTTTTGTTACAGCAATTATTTAAAAATGATAGAGTGAGGATTGATTTTATAACAAGCTGTCAAGTTTAATTCACTGATTTTTAAAAAGTTAGAAAAATATCAAACCATTAAATTAAAACGCTCACTTCTCCTTCTCTCTAAATAAGGCACCTCTCTGTGTTTGTGACTATATAGATATATTTATATATTGCTCTCTTTGTTCATTGTTTCCCCTTTTCTTAACCTAAAGGTTCCTCTAGCTGCGCAGTGCATGAGCAGCGGTCATTTGAACGGAAGGCAGAGGAGGATGACGTGCGAGTGAGTTTTTGCATGAAAGATTTCTATTTCACTTTGCTTTTCTTTTATCTCAAGCCAAGGTTTGGTTTGGGAGAAAGACAGCCCATAAAGATGGGTTTCAGCAGGTATAGTGTGCTCTATGTTGTGCCACACCTGAACAACTGACACCTTGAGGATAGGAATGTGAGTGTGTCACCATGGAGACAGGCAGAGTGACAGACACATCGAGGAGTCAGTTGCTGTCCTGCCTTCTGTCCCTCCACCCACCCACCCCTTGCCCCTGCACCACGCTGAGACACACACATGCTGTTGCTCTGCTCGAGAACTGCCCCGTGATGCCAGGGTTAAACACCCTCAGTGTGTTCTAGAACCAAGCAGATGCCAAGTTCCATGATCAAACATTTCCTGGTTGCCAGGCAACGGGGAGACTTAATCAGAAAAGGAAAAGTAGTAATGGTGTAGTGTCTCATTGGATGGTCTAATTTAGAATTATTTGTCATTTAGGGTAAGGCGTATGTCAGTGGTTTAAAGACAAATCTGGGGACATTTAAAGGGACAGTAAATTGTAAACATTCTTATTTAGACAATGTTACAGTAGCCACAGAAATACGTGTCATAAGACCTCTGCTGAAATGTATGTTGTAAGTTTAGGTGAATGGAACTGGTTTATATAATTTGGTGCAAGCAACCTCTCTCTTTACCTTCTTTACAAAATATTACTAACATTATGAGATAGAAGTTAACTCATTTTAAGACAAGATAAGGACAATTATATTATTCGCATTTTTAATGATGTCTTGGAAAGAACATTGGTATAGGCTACTGTCTTTTAACTTACAACAGTTAAATGTGGAGTCTGTTTGAAAACTGTTGTTTTCTCCTTAGCATTGTGTAAAATTCTCATCAAATTTCATGATTGAAAAATATGTTCCTGTGTGCTGGGAAAAATTTAAGCCATCACCAATTGGCACATCTTTTGCTTATTTATTTAATCTTTTGCGTTGAGAAGGGTTTACTAGCCCAGCTTAAAATCCAGTGGCACAGATCTCAAACATCACTAGTTAAAATTATTAGTATGTGTCCCAGTTTTTATTTCATTCTTAATTTTTATTTTTACGGTTGTTCCTGGTTCATTTTATCAGTAAACTGGGGAGTTTTTGTGCGATATTATGTGCCATGATGTGGACAGTTTAATCAAATGTTGAAGATATTCAAGGATCATGTCTGTATTTGTAGTTCCATTTTATATATTTAAGAGCAGGTTGCCATCTGTTAATAGTTCTTACATATTGCTGTAAGTGGGGTTAACTTTTAAGACCACCTTGAAAGTTTCAATGCTGTGTTCTAGAACGGGCATGCGCTGTGTGATCTAGAAGAAACCTGTGGACTCTTCTAGAAGCAGGCAGTAGTGTTCTGTGTTCTATGTTTTAGAAGCAGGCAGTAGTGACGTGGCTGGGTGAGTTTCAGCTGCAGTTCTACACCACCCACTTCCTCACCGCTGGATATGATCTAGACACCATTAGCTGCATGACCCCTGAGGTAAGGTCGTGACCCCCTCACGCCCCGCCCCATGTGTGTCAAGGCCCTGCACAGTTCACTAATCTGCTCCCTCACTGGCCTGGATGATGCCATAATGATCCTCCTGTCTCTGTCACCTGACCCTCCCCAGTGTGAGTCCTGAACCTCATTCGGTCACTTCTCATACTCTATCTGCTTCATTTACATACCTGTGTTCGCACACGCCCCCATGCTCCATTCTGTGCTATAAACAAAGCTCTGTGTTTGTCCTTCAGTGTGATTTTAGTGCCATTGTGTATGCATGTGAGTGTGTGTGTGTGTATGCTGAAGGAGACACTGCAATATGAGATAATATGCCCAGAGGACACCAATTAGAGATTGTCTCAAGCAAAATATTCCTGAAGGCATATAAACATATGTCACTCTGGCATCAAATCGCTTAGATATTAAAGAAAAAAAACTGTTCTGGAGGATGAAGTCATGACATGACTAAGTGTGTTTCGTGTTTAAGGACCTGACGGCAATAGGGGTCATGAAGCCTGGACATCGAAAGAAGCTAACATCCGAGATCAGCAAGTTGCCCTCCACAGACTGGCTGCCCGACCACAAACCTGTAAGGCTCTCTCATAAGCCCATCATAAAGTAATAGAAAGCGAGTTTGAATTCTGTTACACAAGCCTGTACAGTACACATGCTGCTCCATTACCTGATAAAGTAGATCGGATCGGTGTGGATATCACCCCAATTTGTCATTTTTGCATGGTCCTGTGTGTATTCTAGGCAAACCTAGCAGACTGGCTGTCTCACCTGGGCCTCAGTCAGTACTACCAAGTTCTTGTGCAGAATGGGTATGAAAACATTGACTTTGTTTCTGATATCAGCCTTGAAGATTTACAAGAGATTGGCATCACCAAGCTTGGTAAGAAGCATCTACACAACAAAAATATTATATACATTTGATGCAATATTTATATCAATATAAATATAAGACTAAATAATCATTAACTAAAATGTAACATTTCTACTTTACATCATTGTATAGATGAAATGTTATTTATAGCAAAAAAAAACTGAAATATTCCAGTGAATTTGCACTACTTAAATTTTATTTTTAAAAAAGAGAAGAGCAGGTACCGCACCTAAAGCATCAAGATCTGAATAAGTTCTTGTTCTTTTTCTTTGTGAATTTACAATCGACCCAGGACATCAAAAGAAAATGATGATGGGAGTAAGGAGACTGAAGGAACTGCAGAGAGGAGAAAGTGGCTCTGAGCCTTTTTCACCACCAACCAGCCCAGGTAGCAGCACCTCCTCTGAACCTCATAGAGAGGCAAGGAGGCATAGGGATGGTGCCCCCAGCCCACTGGCTAAACCTCGACCGATACATTCACAGACCCCACCCCACACACCGACCCAGACCCCACCACAAACTCCTCCACATGCTCGCACCCAGCACGCCTCTCCCAAGGCTCGGCCACGACCTTCCACCCAGATGGCCGCTGCCGATACGGCAGTGCCGCTGCTGCGGCTGCCGTGTGAGGAGGAGGAGCGACGGAGAACTCACAGTCTCATTGGTTCAGAATCAGACTCTAAATATGCCACCGTGTGCCGCAGTAGCTCCACACATACTGCTGTTCCTAATGATGTCACTGTAAACCGCAGCCAATCATCTGTTACTCTCCGTCCACGTCGGAAAGGTCGACCCCCAACACCGCCAAAACGTTCCTGTTCTTCCATTACGGGGGGTGATGGGGAGGGAGAGGGACAGGGTGATGGACTGCTAGGGATACCAACTTTCCGAGAGCGACGAGCCAGTGATGGCGGCAGCCTGGGGGCAGCTTTAAGAGCTCAGGGGTCTGCAGGCCTAGAGAGATCAGAGGGTGCTTCTGGGAGTGTCCGCAGCCTTGCGGCCATGCTGGAGACATCCATTGTCCAGAAAACTCCAGGAAGCAGCACCAACTACTTGCAGGTGGGTGTGTGTGAATGTGAGAATCTCTTTGGATTGTTTAAACTTGAACTATGACATTTTCTAATAATTCTTCCATTTTCAGGCAAGTCCACCACTACTGCGTCGCCAACCAGGTGCAGGAGGTCTTGGATCTGAGGATGATGATGTGCTGAGTCGACGTAGAACCATCAGTGGGCTTGAAGGTTTACCTGGCGATCACATTGAACAGTTACCTCGGCAACCAGCCCAGCAGCGTCCAGAGCCCCGACCTCGCTCCACCGTGGGCACTTCAACAAATGAGAACACAGATGGTGCAGTGACGCTTAGAAAACAGCCACGTCCTACAGCGAAAGACTCTGATACACCTACCACTGTGGTTACCATGACAACTGGCTCAGACACCTTACAAAGGAGACCACGCACATCGGAGCAAGCAGAACGTGTCATACAAAGCAATATACCCTCAAATTCTCCGGACAGTAGCCTGAAGACCGAAGGCGAGCTGCAGCAAAACGGTGCCGTGGTGCTAAGGAGGAGGCCGGTGTCCGAGGTGTCTGAGAGGACAGAATCCAGCAGGGAGAGCTGTGAGTGGATGGAGGCCAGGAAGTCTCTGAAGCCACCAGTTTCACCTAAACCCTCTGCAGTCACGCTGAGGAAAACACAGCCTAACCCTCCTACCCCAACTCGCAGAGTTCCCATACCCGGGCCTGATAATGCTGAGACGGCACAAAGCCCTGGTGAGATACACACAGCAACAAAAATATTCAGAAAGTGATCATTTTATGGTAGACAGTAGACCAAGCATGGGAAATGTGGAAAATTTTCTAAGGGGCTACTTCGGTTTGAGTCTCGCTGAGCACTTACATGCAGGAACTAAAATCAAGTGCAAATGAAAGGTCATGGCCTCAGGGACAACCTGTTTCAAATTTCGCAATTTCTGGATTTATGGTGCCACTTTATACATGAAAAGTCACATTTTTTGGCTGTATCTCTGGAACTATTTGTCTAATTGACCTAAAATCAAGTGCAAATCATGACCTCAGGGCCCATCCTGTCCTGATGTCATACCAGGCATGTTCAAAGTTTCAGCACCAGGTAGAGCTTTGTGACTGAACAATGCAGCTTCATATTATTGTATTGTGTCTAATCAAGGATTGGGGAATTGGAGGATTCCGATAGTGTAGGCCTTATTATTTTTGGATATTTGTCTTGTAAATGGTATTATTTATTTTTCCATGTCATTTCGATATTTCATACATGCGCACCCTCATATGTGACCTGGCAACTTGTTTTAACTTAATACTTTTAATGGACATTTACTGGATATACATTAATTTAGACATTTAATTATATATGTAATATAATCCCACTAGATTTAATACTTTAAGTGTAAGTTATATAACTAATGCCTTAATTTATAAGGCTTTTACTTCTTGTACCCTTGTCTATGCTCCAATAAATTTTACAAGTTCATAGACATTATATATTTGAGTATACCAAATTATTAAAGGTGCCATATTATATATTTTTTTAACAATGTCATAAGAGTCTCAGAGATCCTACAACACCATATTTAATGTGTGATACCCCAAATTTAGCCTCAGTCTTTAATTTTACCCATTCCAAACGTGTCTCTTGTGAGCTATGCAGACAACAGGCTGTTTCTGTGTCAGAACCTTTAAATGTTCATGATCGGTACCTGTCCACACCCACTTGACATTCCTTTCATGGAGAGAACTTTCGTCAGCTTTCCCTTGCTCCCATTTAGTGATTTTATAGGGCAGATTGAGCTAGCTGGGGAGCGAGTCAATTACTTCATCAACTACTGGGGGGGCAGTGGTTATTTCTCTTCTTGAGATCACAAAGGGAAAGATCAGTATAAACACACATTTGCTACAAAGTGGATCACGACAGAAAGTAGACAGAATTTTCACATATGACTGTTAGGAAAGCTTTGAGGTTAGAGTACTTGCATCCATTGGGTAAGCATTGAGGAGCTGTTGAGTTACAATGAAGAGAGACTGTCTATCTGCCAATCTTTAATTGTGATTCATGCATTAATTCTACACAAAAAAAACTGAAATTGTTCCCTCTGATTCTCTCCCACCAGAACCGAAACGTGTCCCTCCTCCTGTATCTCCAAAACCACGTGGGCCTCCAACAGCACCTAAACCAGGCAAAGCAATAGTAGCTTCAGCATCCATGAGTCCCAGCCCAACTGCTGCTAGTCCTACCCCAACAACCAAACCTTCCTCTTCGCCAACAACTGCCCCACTTCCAGCACCTCACACACCTTCTGCCCCCTCGCTATCTCCAGGCCTCCCCCTAACTTCCCCGTCTCCCGCCCAGAGTCCTTCTTCCCCCTCACCCCACCCTGTCAAACCTCCCCGCTCCTCCATTGCTAGTCTTTCCATTGACTTGATGGGAATGGAAGAGGAAGAAGAAAGGAGGAAAGAAGAAGAGGAGAGGAGGAAAGAGAGGGAACACAAGAGGCAAACAGAAATGGAGGAGGAGCAGAAGAGACTGGAGGAGAAGAACCTGAGGGAGCTTGAAAGCAAGTCCCTGAGGAGGGAAGGAGCGAGAGAGGAGGTAGAAGTACAGCAGGAGGAAGAGGTCCAGCATCGTTTGGAGGAAACCAGTGCCTCCTTGGCTATAGCTCTGCAGGCTGTTGAGCATAAAATTAAGGAAGAGGACAGACAGAATGAGTGAGTTTTCTACAAGTAAATCTGAGCTTTTTCCACTTACTGTTTATCAGGATTAAATTAAAACTCCAAAAGACTAAGAAGGAATGAGAGGATCATGTAATGGGCTAATTTTACTTTGCAAAATACCAAGCTGCAAAAAAGCAATCGGCAATTAAGTTATTTAACATTTTTCCAAAACACAATACAGTAAAACACTATGGAAAAAATAAAAGGCATTATATATGATGCCCTGAGAAGAGCAATCAGCTAGCTAACACCGAGAAGCATCTAAAAGAATCCAGAGTTTAATTCTTTCTCGTAAGCCCTACTGATAAATAGTTTTTCAGTTGTAAAAATATAACAAAAAGCATAAACAAGGACTTTACAAGGAACTAATACAGGCTGCACAAGAGTTTATTTACAAGGCACATGCAGATAAAAACCTAGCATGGTAGATAAAATGTACACAACTAAAAAGACAAAAGTAAGAAAAAAAAATTATTTTAAATACTTAAAGGAGTCAGTGCTTACCTTTAATATAAACTTACAAACTTATGTAATGTAAAGACACTGCTAACAGGTTCATAAAACTGCAGCTGCTTTCTGTTTTTCATGAAATGCTATTTCAGCACGCAGTGTTGGGGTCCTCCTTCTTACTGTTTTGCTTTGGATTTGTCACAGTTTAGGAAACAGCCTGCATAAAATCACAGGCTTAGCAAATAACCAGTGAACACAGCAGCTAAGAAACAGATAATTTCTTCAGGGATAGGTTTTTGTCATAATGGTGCCATTGACTTGCTGCTTTATGAGAATCATGCCAAAAAGTTTGGAAATCAATGGTTATTATATGTTATTTTAGAAGCTGATGCTATTACCTGAGACTTCTCATAATGCCGAGGATTATGGTTTTTTAAAAAACACCATCCCTTCTTTTTTAGGTGAAGATTGCATGATCCAGAATATGTTGTAGTTTTCACCATTTTGTTGTTGCTAATGGCTATGAAGATAAAGGGTGAATAATATGTTTGTTTGAATCTTTGTAGTTTTGTTTGTGGTAGTAAATTAGCTGAGTGTCTCTTTGGATGCTGATCTCTTTTTCTTTTAACTTGCAGCTCTCTTTCCAACAAAAAAGCAACAGTCTCCATACTAGATGACATCGGCAGCATGTTTGATGACTTGGCAGACCAATTGGATGCAATGCTGGACTGATCTCCTGCCCACAATGCATTTCAAACAAGTCCTACCCCTTCCATCCCCTGTCACATATATGTATAAGAAGACTCTCTCAAGGCTAAATGCTGTTGATTCAGAGAGCAAGTGTTTGAGTGTGCGTCTCTCCTGCGTGAGCGCTTCCAAAGTAGCTTTGTACAGTTCTGAGGAGGAAGTCCTCTTCATCTGGCGCAGCAACCCTGGCTCCTCCTCCTGATGCAAGGGGGCTGCTCCCACACAACCTCTGACCTCTGCAGCCCAGTGTGTCACCGCCCCCCAACCTCAGACTGCTGTGTGGACCGAGAAGCACAACAATTTTGCTCATCCTTTTATCTCTATAGACTCTGGCTCAGATTGACGAGCTGATTCAGACTGACAGAGAGAAAGAGAGACCGATAAGCATATTGCTTGCAAAAAGAAATAACAAAAAGCACATAAATTGTCTAACAGGCAGATAGATAGCTAGATACATGCAGATGAGACACCAGGGAGAATTTTTAAAAGCACACGAAAAAGACAGACTGCTTTCTGAGTCTGTTTCCCTCCTGTAATGTCAAAAGGATGCATTCTTCCTGATGAGTTGTAGCGTCTACTTCTCTTCTACATGAGTGGAGGGTTGTGGTTAGCTGGACTTCCTGACCTGTGTGTTGTCTCTGTTTATATTGTTGTTGTTGTTGCTGTTATTGTTGGCATTGTTGTTGTTACGAGCGTGCGTAGTCCCCTCTGATAGCCATGTCAATGTCCTCCCAATCGTACAGTAGTCATTCTGAAGATCAAAGTACATAGATGTATGTCCATGAATTTTGAGACGCTAACACGTTTAAGCACACACACACACACACACACACACACACACACACACAGACACACACACAAACACATTTGGACATTACAATGGTTTCGATATTGCTGGTGTTTTGCTTCGTTGGTGTTTAGCTCCATCTGCGGAGGTTTGCTTGGAAGTGATTCTGTACACACACACGATACATGACAAATGTTGACATGCACACACGTACATGCAAAAATGCAAAAACACATGTGCAAACACATTCATGTGGTATATCCCTTTGTTCTGCTGCGGTGAAGTGTTTTCAAAAGATACTCCTATATTGCAATGCTTTATATAGTACATCCAGTATACATACACACATAGTTCATAATATAGCTGGGAATATGAGCTGTTAGAGCGCCCTCTATTGTTGGTTAGTGAAATTGCCTTTAATCTATTCCTTTTTCTTCTCCTTTTATCAGTTTAGTTAACTTTGCAAATCTCTGTGCCTTCGTAGTGTTCTTTATATGTTTTTTTTTCTTTGTCTTCTCCAAAATGTTTAATGGTATTAATAGTTTCTTACTATCCTCATGTGTCTATGATGTCATAACTAGCTGTGTGATCCTGGAAATCAGGCCCCGTCTGCAACCTCCTGTAACCATTACAAAGCCTTGTATGAGCTCATTAAAGCCCCACTCCACCGTAAGTTGTAAAATAAGTTTATTCCACTTCTCCTAAAGTCCCCAGTTTTCAGTTGTCCCCTCATGTAAGCCAAGACGGTGGATCATCTGACAGTCTTCATCCCAGTCAAGAGTTCACTTGTATTTTTATGCTCTTTGAAAACAAAGATATATTTGAGAGAAAGATAGCTCTATACGAATAATAATAATGATAATAATAATTATGGTGATGAGGATGAATCTAAATGTTGAACAGAAGTGAGCTGATTGAGCCTGTACATTAATGGTTGAGTTGTGGGTGTGTTGTGACGGCTGTTTTGCCCATGGTTGGGTTTAGGTTGTGTTTCTGCTGTGAAGATGCATTTCTGTACAGCCGTGATCAGAATAAATGTATAAATTAAACCTTAAAATTCTCTTTAAATGTGTAATTACTATTGTTATTATTATTTCTCATCTGCAGAGTTAATGAAAGACTGGACTGAGTCATTACAGTAATTAATTTATTTTAAATGGGTACTTTTTTTTTCCAGTATGTGATTGTTTAACTTGATTATTCTGCTCCGTTCTTTATGAGAAAGTGCAATGTGACTAGATGCATTTGCCCTGTTTCAGACAGAAGGGCTTCAGTGGTTTGATCTTTAGATCAAACCGTGCTATGATTTTTTTTTTACAGTTTCACACATAAAACTAAACTATTCAAAACCAAAACATGTTACTGTAATCGTGTTAGTGTAAAACATGCAAGTATAAAACCTTGAGATGTTACTATAGCATAGTTAATGCCAATCAAACAGTGTTTACTCCCTATTACTCAGTGTTACTAAAATTCTTTGACCTCGGTAACTTAAGATTGTGATTTCATGGTTGACAGACATTTGGTAAGGACAGAACTGCTAAAATGGTTAAGATTAGACACACCACCTTCTGTTTTTATTTAAGGCTATGACCCAGCATAAGATTTGCAAGTAATTTAAATCTGTGTACATGCTTTTGTACAACACCTTGCTATATCTGCTTTTTAAAGTGAGTCAAACCTCCAGATAAAGGAAAGTTAAAAACATTAATATATGTTAAATAGTACCCATATTAAAATTCTGGTTAATCATAAATTATGCTTTTGTTCACATCAATGTTAGAATCAACTGTAAGTTTGTAATTTCAATTTCCCCTGGACTTGGGAAACAGGAGACTTTTGGCAGAAGTCAGTTACCAATCCTTTTGCATTTTGTTTGCTTTAAGTATAATTTGTCTGGAAAACAGCTTTCACACCAAGAAACAAAGTCTACTCAACTTGAGTTTCAATTCAATCCAGCTTTATTTCTATAGCGCCATTTCACAACAATGTCATCCAAGGGTGCTTCATAGAGATTAAACTTGAATGTTAGCGGGATGATCATCATTAAAAAGAATTATCTGTAAACTTAATATTGTGTCTGTTCTTCTAATAACTCAAACCCTTTGTGGAAAATCAGATAAATAAAAGTGGTGAAAGGGCACATGCTTGAGAAGAGCTGGTAGAAGACAAATCTTTAAATCAATCACTAAAATATCAGTGGTAGGCTATTATTACTAGTGTTGATAAGTTGTTCACCCAGAACGTGTGGCTGCAAACGGTTTAAAGCTGAGGAAAAATCATGAAAAAACAAATGTGGTAACCACACACACATATACATATATATATA
>JBAMHX010000005.1:14964121-14976502 GCA_037177515.1 Pseudomugil tenellus
TGGACTTATGGTTTCCCCACCAGGTGGCGCTTTATTCACGAAAAACTTTAAAGCATCACCTTTGACAAGTTACCCTTGATCACAGCATCTTTGAACATGGCAGAATTTATTTTCCTCAAGTCATTAAAATCAGATCATAGAAGATGTGAGAACACCACCTTCCTCCCTCAATAAATTAGAGCTCATTCTTTTAGGACTTGCTGTTTGTGTGTTTTTAATCAAGCATGAGGATGATGGACATTTACAAGAACAAACCTGGGATTTAAGGTCAGACATATTCACAGCATCTTCTTTTACTTACAGGTCGCAGTTTGGGACAGATGATTTCCAGAAGCAGCGTGAGAATGTCAACGGTCAGGCTGAGCTGGCTGATTCTCGTTTTGATGTACGCTGGAATGTCAGCCAACATGGTGGACAAAGCATTCCTGGAACTGAGGAGACGCGACGAGGCCTGGAGAGGACACAAAAGTGAATCTAACAATGGCATCGCAGCTATTTCTCTATGTTTCTGCTAAATGCAACAGTTTTTTTTCCCTTTATTAATATAATTAAACCAAAAAGTGTTGTTTTGCACTTCATACACTACTTTTTGTGTTACATTCGTACCTCGTGATGGCTGTGGGGATAACTGATGCGGGGCACATGAGTGTTTGCAAACAGGAAGTGAAACATGACGGACAGGAACGGCATATATTTCATCAGGGAGAAGTTCTGCCCGTGCTGAATCACTTGGTTCAGCCTGTCTGAGAACGACAACCAATCCAGAGCCTCGCAAACACTTTGCAGGTTGGGGTCCCTCACACGCATGGACAAATAATTATCATACAGACCCTGAGAAAAACAAAACATGACTTAAAACTTTTTAATGCTTGCAAGTGTTGGGTCAGTGCTTTTTATGTGCAGATTGGGGAAAAAAAACCTGCAGTAAAGTAGCATGTTGTGCTTTTTAGTTTATTACCTGCGACACCTTTTCATACTCCCCACTGGAAGAGGCAAGGTGTAGAATATGCTGGAACCTTTGGGCTCCACTTCCTGAACTCAGTGCCTCTTCCTCAAAGCCCTCACCAATACGTTTTCTGAAAAAACATGAACCGTTTGTTTAATCAACATATGGATCATAATGAGATGGAAAACAGCACGAGATGGCCGATGAGTAGAATGAAAAGATGTTGTCCAAGTTCTCCACTACAAAATAAAGAATAATAATAATAATAATAAAAGACCCAGTTTTTTCCAGGACAAGGACTACATTTAATGACCTGGCTCAGTTTCAGTTTGGGCACTTCTGGTCAAAGGCATGAAAATGATGTGAGTGATAGTGGGAGAGTGGTTAGAGAGGAGACAGGCAGGGATAGAGAGATGCCATGCAACAAAGGGCGACAGGTCAGAATTCAAAGTTAGGGTGACTGAAAACTTGGAACAGAATATTCAGTTTATGTTTATTTGTATATCGTCACTTCACAAAAATGTCAATGTTCTGCCGGAGGTTTTGCTTTTGTGTTAAAGGGAGTTTTCCTTCCCACTGTCGCCTAATGCAGCTCAGGATGCGAGATTGGATCAAAGTCAACATTTGATGCAATCTTTTTGGTTCCCTTAAATAGGCTATTTATTATAAATTGGCTCACTTTGATCTCTGTCACACGGGGGCCCTGAGACGACGTTGTAATGAAAAGGCGGAATACAAATAAAGCTGAATTGAATTGCCAAATTTCCTAAATTTCTTCTTTAAAAATGAACACCTTCACCTTTAAACGACTACTAAAACTGTACCGTTTTACTCGTGGTAACTGGAAGATCTCCTGCCACAAATGGAACAAGCCTTTGTTACGATCTTTCTGTCCAATAGAGACACCCTGAAGTGTCCTTGGGTCCAACTGTTTGAGGCCACGACTGTGGAGGAACTGCATGATGAAAAAGAAACATTGCAGTGTAATTACTTTGTCATTTCCTGGTCACACAGCAGAGATTGTACTCGCGGTACTGCCACACACCTGAAGTGTGTTGATACAAGAACGAATATCGTTGTCCGTCTTCTCACAAAGGGACATCAGGGTGCCGGTGTCTGCTTTGAGCCCCTGCCGGAGTGAGATCTGCAAACAAAAACCTCAGCATAAAAAAAATCTGTTCAGAGTGACTGCGCTTTTCTTTTCTGTATTTATGAATTGTAGTAACCTCTGACAGTCTCTGTGTGAGGCGGGAAGGCTGAGTAGGTGGGAAAGTTAGAAGGAAGGCCTGCTGCCTGAGAGGTCTGAGAGCTGGAACATAACTGAAAGAACAGAAAGAAAACAGAGGAAAAAAAATAAGCAAAAAAAGCATTTTATCATCTAAAATAAAATTCAATCTGGGGCTGTGAAGCATCCCCGTCTCTCTTACAGGTCGTTACAGATGCAGATGATTGGTCGAAGAAGAACGGACTCCTTTTTCTTCTTTTTTGCAGTCTCAGCATCAGCCTGTCCACCGTGTCCATCTTTCCTGTTCAGAACTGATAACAGTATGTTGATGGCAGCCTACAAAGCACCACAAACAAGACAATTACAAACCTTAGAGACTGCTTTCACAGGTATCTAACTCTCTTTTAATGGTTTAAAAACAACATTCTGAAGGTACCACAGGTGCTCCATCAATCTCATCGATAATGAGGCAGTTGGGCCTCTCATCAGCACCTAAAACGGATTTCATCTGCGTTGCCGCGTCAATGCGTTTCTGGAAAACCTCTGCACTACGATCATCACTGCAGAAACATGAACAGAACCACTGAAGTCAGTTCAAGCCAAACAGAATTAACAAAATGTCTTTTGTTTTTCGAGTCTAACCTGGCATTGATCTCCACCACGTGGTACCCAGCATGCTTTGCTATGACATGAGCAAGAGTTGTTTTCCCTAAACCTGGAGGACCAGACAACAATGCCACCTGGAGAAGAGAGCAAAATAAATCACATCATAAAGCAACTAAAGATCAATGAAAGAAAGCCAGTATGAAAGAGCAGCTGCTCTACTTTGAATTTGGGTCGTTTGTACTGGTCCAGTTCAGCATCCAAAAGCTCCTCGGTCATCTCAATCTTGCTCTTGAAGCGGCTTTGATTGACATTTCCTTGATTGGGTTTGAATGAGTTCTGATTAGCGGCCTGTCTGTCTGAACGCGCGGGGCGGGACTTCCTCTCTCTTCCGAACACAACAGTGTCCCAAAGCTTCAACCACTTCAGCAGACAGCGGTTGGTAAACTGTAATTAAACAGAGTTGCTGTTCATGAATGAGAGGAAAGATTCACTCATAGTTAGTAAATAAAGAAGTTCCACCCTTCACCGACCTCATCGCTGAGAAGCTCTGTGTAACGACGAGGACAAAATCGGTCCACCCACAGTCGAGACATTAGGCCATCTTTGTCATCAGAATCTTCGTTTTCTGTGTTTTCGGCCTCGGGAAACGCATCGTTTACACTGTTGCAATCCGACAAACATCCACAATAAGAACATGTTTAAAACTACATTACTCTATCTGATCCAGTTGTCTCTGTGTGTGTGAGAAAGATATATACTGGGTTACCTAACGAGCAGCTCGGTAAGACGCTGTGATTCCTCAATGACTTGCTGGTGACGCTGTGCAATTTCCAAAAGAGAAGATTTTTATTGTTTCTGCAAAGCTAAACTTTTAAGTTTCCACAGTTGTCAGATTCACAGCTCTGTTCTCATTTTGTTTAATTTATTAAATACTGATCAAATTATAAATGGCTGCAGATGCCGATACATACATCCATATGTTTCATAGTCTGTAGATACTCGAAACATTTAAATACTTCTTCAGTACTTATTTTCTCCATATTTTTGTCCTTTTGTATTTGATTAATCATAAAAACATTTAGCACATGTAATCAGAGCATGTTGCTGTGCAAGCGAAGGATCCCTCACCCTCTCTGCCTCTTGTTCTCGAAGCACTCTTATTGGTATCGCCAACAGTCCCAGCCCACCATAGGAGTTAGGGACCATGCTGGAGTTTACTATCTGGAAAGAAAAAGAACAAACTTTGAAACACAAAGATATAACTTGTTCAAGATCTGCACATTCACATTACTGCAATTCAAACAATATAAGTGATAAACGCATTAAACCTTAGACTCTGCGTCCTCTTTCTTTTTGAGGTAGACTCTGTTCCCTGATGAATCAGTCACACTGATGTATTCTCCTTCCAGAGGCGGTCGCTTAAGCACATGAAGAGATGTTGGTGCGTCTGTAGGAGGTCTTCTGGGTGTTTCTGGGATTGCAGCCAAGCCACTGATGTCTAACGGAGCAAGGCTAGACCTACACACACAAACAAGATCAAAAGTCTCTTCAGTTATGGATGCTCTTCTGTTAATCTTACATCAACCTGAATGTGGGAATCTGGTTCTATTCTGCTAAAGCAGCAACATTAAACCTTGGATCTTTTAACAAGTATGTAACAATTTCAGTTTGGCTAAATGTCTGAGCTGCAGTACACACCGACAGACAGCAAATCAAAATTTAACAGGATGTTCTCTGCCCCTCTGTGAATGTTGCCTACCTGAGAGTGTCAGAGGACTCGTAGTGCTCAGGAGAGGATGGCAGTGTGATGTCATCATGCCGGGAGGGGACTTGATCCTGTGATGTGTTGAAAAGCCGTTTGACCACACCGGCATCTTGTTTCATCCGCTTTGCCTTTGGAGCTAAAAAGAAAAAGGTTCAATATAAGGCACAAAGTTAAAACAACAACCATACAGAACACAAAGAGAAGAGACCTGCAACCTTAAGGGGAACTCACTGATGGGGTGATCATCCAACAGGTGCTCTATATCTGTGATGTCATCTCTCAGACTCTTTTTCTGATGCTTCGGTGACTTGGATGATTCATCTATGAGGTGATATCAAATGTATTTCTGTTTTAATTCCCTCATCCAGCATTTTATACACTTCTTACTCAGCACCCACCCTCACTATTACCTAAAGCCATTTTTAACAATTAAACTAAGTCATTTTGTAACAGGGCCTTGTTGTGAAAATGTATTAATTTGTTACCTGTAATAACACACACCAGTTTATATTCATATGATAAAACATTGAGTTTCAGCACAAAACCAAAATATTTCAATTTAATTAACATTTGATTGATTGACTTACCACAAAAACAACAATATCTGCCAAATATCTTCACATCAGCTCCAATGGGGACTTTCCTGTTCACCATATTGGATAACTGATTATGTATTATTAAATTTGAACACTGACCCTTGGATTTTAGAAAATACTTGTCAATGCGATACATCAATTTTAGACCATTTTAATAGAAATCATTGGAATTGTTTGAGAAAGAAACTAGATTAAATAATAACAAAACTATAATTATATGTATAATATATAAAACCGAATGTGTCATAGCAAAGTATTTTCAACCTAATATCAAGAAACTGCCCAGGTAATTTTACACAGAAAAAGAAAAAAATTAAAAAGTCTTCGATTGTGTACACACTTGAATAAATTGCACCAAGTGTGACATATTCAAACAAACAATGATGATAAACTAGTGTGATGGAAAGAGCATATATAATTCACTGTTACAGTATGTGATAGAAATGACTGAAAACAGCCTCAAACAGCATGATGATAACCCAGTCAGAGACCCTGCATCACATTTTGTTATAATATAATTACTCTCTGTTAGACAGAACTACTATTTTTCCTCAAAATATTTTGATACAGTATGTTATATGTGGATATAAACATTAGGTGTATTGTTCTGTGTTGCTAAAGTGCAGTATGCGTTGAAAAAAACTCATCCCTGCGTATTTTTCATTTTAAGATATTCTCTACGAAATAAATAATGTAGGCTCAGGGTCAATTTTTTGTAAACAAGCCAACAGTGTTACCATGGAGGAGGAACAGTTGGGATGTCTTAAGATGCTGAACTGTGTGAAACTTGATCAAATAGCCAAAACTTTATTCAATTTAACCGATAAACAGAAACTTTACATTCCAATGTGTCAATTTAGATTTGGCAAGAACGAAGTATTACGGAAAATGTAGACGGAATAATTATCTTAACATATTTGGTAAAAATGGACATCAATGTTCCAGCTTGAGTTGTTTTGACTCACTTTCCATCTGAGCCAACACTTCGAGCTCGTCCGCGTACTGCTCGTCAAAGTGGTCCTCGATTTCAAAAAGTTCATCATATTCGTCCATTTTAATCCCGTTGGATTTACGATACAACTACAGAAATAAGAGTTAATTAAAATAAAATCAAATAAAGAAAAAAAGCTACTTATATGTATGTTTTCCTCTCTGCAGCTGCTTCAGGAAAAAATTATTCCCGGTAATTTTTTTTGTTGTGAAGTACATCCGGGTAATGAGAGGGATCTGTCCTCTGATTGGCTATTGTAGATTTACCTCTCTTTTCCCATCATGCACTGCAGCTATTTTAAAATGAACTATGTTTGCACAGGTCCGACATTAAAGTTTTACTGAAATGGAAGGCACACAATAACCCTTAAAGCAAGTTTATTATTTGAATTTAGCATGCCAATTTACCACCAATATTTAGAAAGGCCAATTGAAAATTGCTAGACTGGCGTTGTTTTAGAAGTTATGGATTTTGTTCAGTTCGTATTTTATTTATTGTGTCTTGGAATAACTTACATTGATAGTTGACTGTGGTGGAAAATTGTGAGCACTGAATTTATTTATTTAATTATTTATTTATTTTTTACATTTTTTTTTTCGAGATGATTTGCTTTAAAATAAGTTTTAGCTTTAAAATGAATGTGGGCATTGTGTCCCTAGTGGTTCTGAAGCAACAGCAGAGATTGCCCTGTAAAAAAGAAATCTGTATACTTTACAAGTAGGTGTAAATACATTTTTTTTAAAAAAAAATCATAAAAGAGTTAACAAAAGCAAACCAAAATAAGATATAAGTTTTCTTTTGTTTTGTTTGTGGTGTCTTCCCTGCAGTCTGCTGTTTGCTTAGCTCTGGTCTGTCAGGGACATACAGTAGCTCTTATGACTTTATCTTAGTCTTTATTTTCACTTTCCACTGACATAATCTTTGTTTTTAAAAAGAACAGGTGGAGAAAAGCAGAACATAATACTTTACAAATGGCTTTTAACATAAAAAATAACATTTTGTTGTAAAATTCTCCTAAATGCAATATATATTTTTGAAAGCCACGTATTCTTGATTTATATTCTTCTGATATTTCTCAAAACATTTGTTGTGCTGTGCATTCAGCTTTTACATTTTGTCGTGTGAGTTTATGTGTGTGAGAAAGATTAATGATGATGAGAGTGACGTCATGGTGTCTCCATCATTGCCATCTGCTCCTTATAGTAGACAAACACTGGCCACCAGTTTGTGTGTGACCCTGACTTAATTTCACATCAGGGAGCACAACAGACAACTTATTCAACTCTGTTAGCATTCCTCCTCTTGGACTTCATGTTCTTTCATGTACCTCTGACAGACATGTTCATAGTACATAGGTGCAGAACAATTGAAAAGTAATAAATACCTCTACAAGTATATGCACCTTTGGATAAAATTGAGTTTAACCAATTTTACAATGATCAGGTAATGTGAATGGAGTATTATAGGTTTTGTTTAGTTAAATTGAAAAAAATATTCTATAATATACAATATGAATTTAATAAAATCTCTTTGTTGTAATGTATTGCCAATATTTTACAAATTAGGACGTGTTTCTAGAGATTAATAAGGGATACAAGTCATAAAATAAAACCAGCAGTGAAGAAAAAACTTTACAAAATGGCAAAACAACTCTATTTAATGTATTGTAGATTCTAAAAATCTAAGAAATAATAAAAAAAATTCTCAAATAGGACAACATACTAAAAGATAAGGTGGAATATTTATTTGTTGTAATAATGCTTCTTTGTAATAAATCTAGCTAATTAGCAATTTTACTTCCCTTTAAAATAATGTATCACATTTTATTGGAAAATTATATTTCTGGTCTAAGGTCAGGATTGCAGACAGGTCAAGGTATTCTCTTTGTACTCTCATATGGATGCAAAGAGATAAATACTACACAGGTCCCTGTTTGGTCATTTATAAACTGTGAAATTTCTTGTTTCTCCAGACTTCAATCATTCAATTTAATAAAACAGGAAATAATAATGTTTTAATAAAAACAAGACTTGATTGCAGAAAAAAACTGTTTGGCACTGGTGAAGATGATTTAACAAGTTTTTAACAAGTGCATCCCATAAACTCAACTCTTTTGTTTATTCCCACATTTTGCTCAGAAATCCAGCACCTTTCAAAGGGAACTAAACTGGGTTCACAATGGTAGAAGGTTTTTGGTAAGAAGCATTTTTTTTCAATCATGAAGTAATTCACCAATCATAAAGCTTGTTGCCTTTATCGCTGGAAAATTTCATGTAAAAACAAAAAATTGTCTTTCAGCTTTTTTGTCATTTGAACAAATAATAGCTTTTCATGTGAATTATTCCTAAAACTCATAATAGTGACTTACTGTACTATTTGAGATCACAGCTTTGGAAACTGTTCTCACACACTTTTGCTAACCCTATTAGCACATTAACAGAAGATGTTTGTGTATTTAGACACTAATGATTATAAACTTGTCATCACCAATGATTGACCATCTGTGTGTGTGTGTCTGCATGGACTCTGGCCCACATGAGCATCTGCTGTACTCCAGTGCTTACCCGCACCATGCACTCCATTATCCCCTAGCAGGGTGCGTGTGTGTCAGCGCTGTGGATGCCACATTAAGGTGATGTGTTTAATCATCAATTCAACCAAGGAACTGCCCTCTTCACACATATCCTTAACACTCTGCCTCAGACTTCACAGTAACACAAAGGTTAGCTTGTGGATCAGCACAAAGGGGACTTCTATCAAGGGTTGTGTATGTCTGACTGTGTGTGTCAGAAGTGAGTGTTTAGTGGTGGAAGTTCTTTTGCCAGATTTAAGGGGGTAGTAATTTTTGGAGTTCAGTGATCAGAGGAGATTTTAATTGCACAGATAGATTCTGTAGGTGCACAGAGCGACCAAATTGAGAAGAAAACGCGTATTTGCAATCCTTTGCATTGTTGTGAACACTAATGATGTCCAATTCAACCCTCAACTTCTACGACCTGCCGCGGTCCTTCAGCTTCTCAGACATTATTGTCATAGCAATATACTTTCTTCTTAACCTGGCTGTTGGCATTTGGGTAAGAGGCAGAGGTGTTGCTAAATATGTGTGTGGGAGTTTTCATTTTTCCTGAAAAATGTATGTGTCCATGATGAGTAACAGTTTTCTCATTTAGTCATCATGCAGAGTGAGCAGAAACACACTGAGTGGATATTTCTTGGCCGGGCGGGACATGGCCTGGTGGCCGGTGAGTCTGTCTGATGTAATCTTCTCCTAAAATAATGCATAGTTTTACATGCATTCTAAGATGGATTGAAGTTCAGATCAATAATTTGCACTTAAATATAAGTAAGCAGTAACTCACATGTAATCAAATAATGTGTAATACTTGTGATTTGTAATGCTATTTAGGTGTTCATGGGTGGGTGAAGGAAGATGACACCGGACAAGGCAGTTACAGTTAGAAAATCGCTGGTTACATTTACTGAGAAACAGGAATAATGTTGTTATTAGCACAATGTTGTTCAATTTAATTAATTTCATCACTATATTTAATTTATGGCATTTTGACTGACCAACGTATAAAAATTGAAAGGGTCAAAAAAGGGGAAAAAAAAATTATGAATAATTTTCATTGAAGAGAAAGAAACATATTGAATTGCCAAAAATAGAAACAAGGTCCTGTGTAAAAACTGCGCTTCTCAGAGAGACTGATTATTTTGAAGGTCTAGACAGGGAAAGGTAACCGTTATTCTGTGAAAGACTCTGTGGAAAGAATTACATTTCTCAATTCAAAATGGCAAAGAACAGAAACATCTAATTTATTATAATATATATCATTAAACTGCTAAGACAAGACACAAGACTGATTGGCTGAGATCTTCACATCCTCAGGCTCCACTCGGCTAAATGCAGATAGAATCATTGCATAGGCTCAGAACCACTTCAAATAACCAGACTCCTCCAAAGCTGACCTCATTTGAGGTGGAAATCTGTCCTGATGTTACAAGAATCAAAATTTAAAGTCTCTTTGAAAATAATGGGCACTATGTCCCCAAGAGGGAAGAAGGAAATGACTTTTAACTTATTAAGGGTGCAGAGTTCAGAACTCAGTATCCATTAAAGACAAGTGGGCATCAGTGAATATGGAATGAGTAACTCACATCTGTGGAGGCAAATTAATGCTCAATAATACATAGACAGTTTGGAACAAGTATCCTAAACCACATTTTGGAGTAGTTTTATAGTAAAAACAATACAAGAGTATTGAGCTTCACTCATGACATGCCTTTCATTAAAAAAGATAGATAATGAAAGAAAAAGCATTAATTCATGTGTTTAAGAAAGGCTGAAGAAACATTTCACTTTCAAAGTGAAGTCTCCTTAGTTTTCATTAAATTAAGCAAATAAGTAAGTAAGTAAAACTTTATTTATACAAGTACTGCAGGCAAAAACTTTCTTTGAAAATAATGGGCACTGTGCCGCTATAGCAATATATAGCACAAGAGCCAACAGTGCATAAAGTGCATCAATGGAGGATTTAGTCAGAAAGCTGTCAGCATGCAATCCAGTCATGAATATACACCCATCCGAAAACAAGCTAAACATATTCTCTTATTCTAATTTTATATCTATTTACTTATTTTTGAAGGATTCTAAATGAATTAAGTTCTTAATAACTTCTGTTGTTTTTAACATTGTACACAGTCACCACTTTTTCCTTTGGGTACAGGCTGAGTATTTTTCATACAGTTTTATTGGTGTATTGGTGTTTGAGTAAAAGGTCAGAACATGCTTTCAACCACTGCTCTGCACAGATTGGATCATCCCTCTTTGCCAGTTCAGAGGGCTCGGGTCTTTTTATTGGTCTAGCTGGGACTGGAGCTGCTGGTGGCATCGCTGTTGCTGGTTTTGAATGGAATGTGAGTAGAAAACACATGCACACATCCACTTAGCAAATTAAGAGGATTCTAGCTGTTTTATTCTCTCTGTCAGAGCTCTATTCGTAAAGTAAACACTTTGTGTATGTAAACTTCCATTAGTTCCTCATATAAACTTTCAACATGACCAGACATTGAAAGATTTAACTTAAAAGGTGAGCTGAAGCTGTACCAACAGCTGTGACAGGCAACATGCAGCAGGGGGCAGCAACACATCTCTTTGTCATCATGCAAACTCATGCGTGCAGAACATGTAAAGCATCAGCAGCAGTTAAAAGATAAGACCTTTTCCCTTGTGAGTTAATTATTGTGGACAATCTGGTTCAGCTCTTCTTTCTTTTCTTTCTCTGCTCCATTTTTCAGGCCACCTATGTATTGCTGGCGCTGGCCTGGATATTTGTGCCTGTCTACATCTCCTCAGGGGTTTGTTCAAACACACACACTCACACAAAACACTTATGTGGGTGTGAGTTTTCTCGTTAAGGCTGGTTCTGCAGGTACATTTAGGTGCCAAAAGACTTTTTCCTGACAAGGATTCCCCGCCTTGTAAATTCCCCAGGAGGGTGCTACGATTGCAAAGCACTCAGCTTCCCTCAAACAACAATGAACAAAAGTTTTCTTGCCAGGTGCATAATTAAATTGAAATCTGGGAAGCGTAGGTGTATTAATCAACAGTTAACATACCATGAGAGGCAAAATAGACATGAGCTTCCTACGTGCTACCCCGGTTGTATCGCTCTGAAATGCCAAAATGTGTGTGATCAGATTGTTACCATGCCTGAGTATCTGGGACGTCGTTTTGGAGGCGAGAGGATCCGAACCTACCTGGCTGTTTTGTCGCTGCTGCTGTCTGTGTTCACAAAGATATCGGTAAAGTGATGAACAAGCAAATACACACATGCACACTCACAACAAGAAGTCAACATAAAACACCACGCAGACACAAAAACACCTGCTGTGAAATTAAATACTTACTTTGATTGTTTGTTGTGTTTGTTCCACCAGACTGACCTGTACTCTGGAGCCTTATTTGTTCAGGTGTGCCTGGGGTGGAACCTGTACCTGTCCACTGTCCTCATGCTGGTGGTCACGGCCCTTTACACCATTGCAGGTTAAAAAAAAAAAATTCATGGGTGCACTTAAAACCGTTAATGAAAGTATTAGGGTCAGTTGGAAAAAGAAAAAATATATCTATATATATCTATATATATTATATATAGATATATATAGATATCTATCTATAGATAGATAGATAGATAGATAGAAAGAAAGAAAGAAAGAAAGAAAGAAAGAAAGAAAGAAAGAAAGAAAGAAAGA
>JBAMHX010000005.1:14988638-14998995 GCA_037177515.1 Pseudomugil tenellus
ATACATATATATATATATACATATAGGTCATTATTACAGTAAAATATAGACAGGATAAAGAGATTAGCAGATAGCTAAACAAAGGAGTGTTTATTCTATGTTGTGTTTGATGAAAGAACGTCATTAATATCTGACCACCACCACCATCCATCTACCTTCTGCGCCGCTGCGATGCTCTTGCGCACCACTTCTTTGATGTGCGTGTTCCCTTCAACTGGAGGCTGCGTGTGGACAGTCACGCGCGTGACCCCTCTGTATGAGATGGATTCGGGCCACCCCAGGTCCAGCTCCGCCGCGGAGCCCTCAGACCTGTCTGGCCAGTACTCGAGCGACACCTCTCCGTCCTCTACCTCTTCCCCGGACCCCGGAGTAGTGCTCCCCGGGCCGGGCGTCTCTGGCTTCTGGTGATGCTCGTGCCCAGGCCGGTAGGCCTCGGTCGTGTGTGCAATACGCTCAAGTTCTGGTTCCGAGAGGAACTCCCGCACGCCATGCTGACGGATGTAGTCCGTGAAGGCGTCGCGGCCTTTGGTGATGAGAGCTTCGACCGCGAGTCGTTGATCCTCGCTGTAGAAAAACTCGGGTTTACTCTCGCTCACGCGCCAGTTGACGTGGTGCTCGTTCAGACACTGAATCTGAGACAAAGCCATGACCACGTAAAGTTTGAGCTCCGGTCAATAAATAGTTAAATACTGAAACCACTCTGACCCAGTTTCAGCTTGTTGGTCCGAAGGCTCAAACCTCGAAAAGGTGTGACATGACATTACGATCCATTAAATATCCTCGTGACCTGAGCTCGCGATATAGACAAATAAGATTTTTATAAGGGAATAATAAGCTATAACGTCCCCCAACACGGGCGCTAACTCAGCCCAGATACCGGGTTACTAAATCTTTCTCTCAGGTGTAGTTTGAACAAAGCTCACCCACCCAACGCCACACCTTTCACCTGCGGCCCGGCCCGGGTTAACTCCTCCAGCCTCAGGGCTCGGCGGTCATGAAGGCAGGCGAGCAGCTGTCGGGGAGTGGATGAGTGAGCGTGTGTCTGTCTGCCAGTGAGTCAATCCAAAGCGGAACTCGCACTTTAAACAGAGCAAGAAGAAATCCTCCTACAAATATGATGAAACCCGAGTGAGTCGGTAAACTGTTGCGCTGACGAGTCGTTTTCTCTCATCTGTGGAAGGCTTTTCAGTCACACGGCAGAGGTTCACAGATGCTCGGGCGAGTGTTCTGTGTCGTCAGCTTCCTAAACGTGGCACGGATACATAAAAAAGTCTCCACTCTCGCTGTGGAGAGTTTACTGTAAACCACACTCAGTTCGGTAAAGTCCAGTTTGAGTCGTGGAGCTGCCGGAAGCCCGGTTACCGGGGTCAGAGGCGGGGTGTCCGGTAGTTTGGTCTGGAAAATTCAGCTTTAAACCCCACCCTCTTCCCTAGAGAGAGGGAGCAAATTCTGTTTTTCACCCCCCCAATCCAAAACCCGTTACGAAACAAGAAATTAATTACTAACCAGCGCGATGAACACAACTCACACACTATTACTTCACTGTCTGTCTGCTGTGATAACGGTGACTTTGATCATATTTGGGGGTTTATAGTTTAACTTTTCTGGGTCAACTGAACAAAATCATTTTAAGGAGAACCATAATGTTTTTGCATCTTGTACACAGTCAGCTCTTTTTTTGTTGTTGTTGTTTAAAGTATTTGCGGGTTAATTATATGTCACTGTAATGATTCCAGTGATAAAACATTATGAGAATGAATGACTGTCTAAGCTGGGGTTAATATAAACAAAGATTAACATGGAGTTTAGCAATAACTTTTGTAATTACAAACTATTTTTCTTCTGCATCAATATGATAATCCAGGCCACAAAGGATTTTTTATTCAAACTTAAAAAACAAACTAAATTACGTGGGAAAAAATACAGTTGCCAGTTTGTGAGTCATGTAACACAACTTATTTGTCTAAAAGATCATTTACATTTGCAGACTTACAGCATAGAGAGGTGTGGCAACCTGCAAGACATTCAGCGTACATACGAGTTAATGTGATTGTTGTTTTAAAGAAAATGCTATATTTACTTACCATGCCTTAATGTTTCAGACTCTGTAGGATGTGTTGATCCAGAGGAGTGTGTTCGTGTGTGTGGAGCTGAGGTGGGGTGCTCCAACATTGCCTTTCCCAAGTTGGTCACTGAACTCATGCCAAGTGGTGAGAATACACTTTTCCAGTCCCAATAACTGGAAATGCATATGCTAAAATATTTCAGCTGTTATGATAAGTGTTTAGACATCAGTGTGTTTGTGTTGCAGGTTTGAGGGGACTTATGATTGCCGTCATGATGGCTGCTCTGATGTCTTCACTGACCTCCATCTTCAACAGCAGCTCCACGCTCTTCACCATGGACATCTGGAAGAAACATCGTCCACAAGCGTCTGAAAAGGAGCTGCTGTTGGTTGGCAGGTGCAAAACCTATCATGCTGTGGGACTTTAACTTTTTAAACCAAGATTGATTAGCAGAAGTAATACTTATGTACAGTATGAGTTAAAAAGAAGCTGGTCGTGTTTGTTACAGGATTGTGACTGTGATCTTGGTGGTGGTGAGTGTGGTGTGGATCCCCATCCTTCAGGCAGCCAATAGCGGACAGCTCTACGTCTACATCCAGTCTGTGACAAGCTGCCTTGCTCCACCCGTCACAGCTGTCTTCACCCTGGCTGTCTTCTGGAAGAGGACCAATGAGCAGGTATAACAGAGGCACAAAGACACACATGAACATATAGAAGTCTTTAATGAGTCCTTGCGAGTTTTCATTGAATTTCTATATGAAATGTTGGAAATTGATGAAAATTATCCACCAGTTATTGTCCAAAATTCTGTCTGAGAAGTCTGAGTGAGCGTCTGACATTTAAACACGGAAATACTATAATAAACAAAAATATGCATCCATTTTCTTTTTCCACTTAATCCAGTTCTGTCTCCTGGATACACCCATACGTGGTTGGAGGTCTATCACAGGGTCAACACAGAAATATAATCCTTCACACTCACCCCTAGAGTCAGTTTAGATACACAACATAACCTAACACATGTTTTGGAGTGATAGAGGAAGTCCCAGTACCCAGAAACAACTCGCAAATGCAAAACTCCACACAGGGCGAGGTTCAAAGCAGGAACTTTTTGCTGCAAGCCACCTTCATACCACACGAATAAAAGTTAAACAACTTTCAAACTGCAAGGCTAAAAACTTCATTTCAGTTTGGACACCAGACGGCAGAACTTTCTGCAGTTTTATGGTTTTCCTCTGTGCTGATTGTTCTTCGTCCTGGACTCTGCAGTTTTATGGGCCTCACATGAGATCAAGTTCTGTACAACCTTTTTTTTCTATTTTTCACTGCTTTGTGTGGACTTGCCTGTTTGTGTGAATACATTAAAACTAAATTCATAATATGTGTTTGTCATTAACTTTATGGACTGTATTGTTTACCATTTCTGGTGTATGAATTGGCATGAGCGTACTCTGTTATCAGTAGGACAAGTCGATATCAGTGCAAGGTGTGAGTCAGTGAAAGTGGAGAGAATGTTTATTCAGTGACAAAAATTTCAGCTTTTGAAATGTTGTTTTAACGGCTTGTAAAGATCAGCCTGCAGGATATTTAAGTTCATTTACATTTTTTTAACAGAACAAGTCCTGGGTGTGTCTGCCCTCGTCTGCCATGCTGTTTAACACCTGAAATCCACAAAATTTTCTCAGATTTTTCAGCTTTAATAGTATTTTCCCCTAAATGTGAGTTTCACCCCTCAGCAACACAAAAGACTTACTAAGAAACAAGTTGTCCTCTGTTATTTTGTATGTATTTTGCTTGAGGTGATACGTTTTAGGTTAAAGGACTAGTCTATTATCTAATATAATTCAGTCCCACTTGCATCACAAATAGCATTCTTTCATCTCGTTGCTGAACCTTACCACCTTACCACTGAGTGTCTTGTCCCTAATGGCCTTTTGAATATTTTTTTCTGGTAATTTTGGTTACCCTGTGGCAGTGTTTCAAATCAATGAACTTTCTCATCAAGTTCTTTGCAGCGTGTTAATGACTGTTTAATTTATTCAGGTGTGTTCTATATATATAGTCAATGGGCATGTTAAAGCAGTGTTGCTTTTAAGACATGCAGGGCAGGGATACTTAATGACCAAGGTTTAGGAAACACTGCCCTATGGCGCCACTAGCAGGCTACCTTGAACTAAAGGATTGGACAACTTAGCCTTACTGTCATATTTAGCAGACACAACCATGTTCTTTTGAACATGAACACTTCTATTTTCCTTGAATGAACTCTGTAGGTCTTATTTATGGGTAGATGAATACATAAAAGATTAAGTTAGCAACTTTTCATACTAAATGTATATTAAACCAATATTATGCCAGCTAAAGACATTATAAGTTTATCTGACCTGTCATTGTGAGCGACGACTTAGCGAAGTCCTTGATGAGTAGAATAACATTTTAAAGCTGCTACTTGGATGCATGAAGCAGTGAGGCAAACAGATCATCAGAATAACATTTTTATTCTCCTCATGTACACATGGATTCTCTCTGGGTGCTCCAGCTTCCTCCCAGTGTCCAAAAGCATGCATGTTAGGTTAACTGATCACTTTAATTTCTCCTCCAGAATGAATGTGAGCATGAATGGTTGTTTATCTCTTTGTGTTTGGGACAGAACTGGTGACCTGTCCAGGATGATGGGACAGGTTGCTGGAATAGGCTCCAGCTTCCCTGCAACCTGGAATTGGATTAAGCAGTTCAGATGGATGGATATATATAGAAACATATCAAAAACGTATATAGCAATTCCACTATAAGATATTACTACGACTCCACGTGTGCTGCTGTTGAAGATGTCATGATTTGAGGGTTTAGCTGGTTTTAGTTCTTGTATTCACTTTTTAGTCTTTAGTTCCTATTTGTACTCTGTCTTGTTTACAGTTTTACTTTAGAGCTATTTCACATTGTGTACTTTGTCTGCTTTACTTCCACCGGTCATTAACTGTCATACAGCCTCTCTGTATTTATCCTCCAGGTATTCCTTTAGTTCATATCTGTGTTTATTATATGTCGGTCTTTAGTCATTGTCAGTTTGTTTCCTTACTTCTTGTCTCTTTCATCTATTCCCTGATAAAAGAGTTGTTTTCCGAACTGCAGACACATTCGTGGAATCACAAATCAAGAGCCCAACCACACTGCCTCTGATGATGTCACCACAGGAACCATCCAAACTAATAATATCCCACAGACACAAGAAATATCTCTACCAAAATAAGACAAAGCCCCTCACTAGAACATCTCCAAATCTACCATGGTGCATGTTTAGTAACACAGCCACCGAAAAGACAAAACAAATAACAAGATGGGATGATTTTTTTTTATTTATTTATTTATTTTTTTTGGATGAGTGTTGAGTTAAACTGCAGAGGTCGCATTCCATACTCAAGGTTTAACAGAAAGGGAAATGTGTGAGTGCAAAAATCCAAACACATACCTAGGTCAGGACTCAGACTGGTGCTTTCCATTAAAGAGCTATGATGTAATCTGTGTGTGTTTATGTGTATGTTTGTGTGTTTTTAGGGTGCATTTTGGGGCCTGATGGTGGGTTTGGTGGTAGGTGTGTGCAGGATGGTGTTGGAGTTTGTTTTCCTACCTCCCAGATGTGGTATTGTGGACTCAGCACCTATGGTGTTACGTAGCGTCCATTACCTCCACTTTGCCATTATTCTCTGTGTCCTCACTGGCATTGTGGTTGCCGTCATCTCACTGCTTACACCGCCACCCAGCCACGAACAGGTTAGTGCACATGGATACAGTAAATAAGAAAGGACTTGTTTTCCTCTGTTAATACACCAGTAATATTTTCTACTAAAATAAATCTAAAAAGTTTGAGGTGACAGAATATTTTTGAATGAACTGCATGTCAGCCGTGTACCGTGTAGCCCTCTGGCTGTTTTGAAACATCTATTCAATAATCTGCTGTCCAAGTCTGTACCATTCTACTGCCCATTTAAATACAAATACTGTTTTTTTCTATTTATATAATCATATTAAAATTTACTATAAGTTCTTTTTTATATAAATTTTTAGAGCATCTATAATCCTCATAAAAGTGATCATTTTAAATTCAGCTTTTTAAAATACTCCTAAAGCGTCAAACCTTTTGCAAAGTTCACTTTTGGTAGAATGAAAATTTGTATTATTGCTTTTTTAAAAATGATTATTTTAAAAGTAATTTTCCTTACTGGAATGAACAAAAACACAATATAATAAAGATAATAATGTAAAATCATTGTTATTTGGGAAATCCCTCCCTTTGTTCAGTTTTGCATTGTTAAACAGATATTGTCCTCTGGTGCCTTAAAGCTGCAAAGAGCAGCAAAGTAAGTTTACAGAAAACAAAATGGCATAGACTCCCTCCTCTGCATGTAAAGTACATCCAAACCATCTTCCTAAACCGGTTACAACTTTAAATAGGTCTATAGGGGTCCATGTTACAGGTTAAGTTATCTTTGAAATTTCTTTTCTTCTTTCTTTCAAAGCAAAGCTGGCTTTCCTTTTATATTTTTTTAAATTGTATGTTTCCACTTATAAAATTTAAAGTGCACATTCAAAAATATCAAATATTGATAATAGTCTTGCAAAATACACTGCCTGGCCCAAAAAAAGGCGACATAAAGATTGGACTTAGGAGCAATTGGAAGAAGGTTATGTGGTCTGAAGAGTCCTTACTCTGTTCTAGAGTGATGAGCATCAAGGTAAGAAAAGAATGAAGATGAAGCAGCATCACAACACTGAGGCTTCAGCAGTTGGTTAGATCTAGGTTCAGCAACATTATGTGCTAAAAATTGAGGAATATACTGAACAAGAAGGTTATTCCGTGACTTTTCTCCTCTGATGGTGTGGGCATATTCCAAGTTTACAATGCTAGGATTGATCTGGCTCGAATTGTAGAAGAGTGTTTCAGGGAGCATGAAGCATAATTTTCACTCATGGATCCCCAACAATATCTAAAGACCTGAATTTCTTTGAGAATCTTTTAGGTGTGCTGAGGCTTTGCACGCTGAATTGACTCTCACATCAACTGTAGAAGATATTGGTGAAAAATTAATGCACCCTGGATGAAATTAATCTAGTTACATAACAGAAGCTTATTAAAACAATGCCACAGTGAATGCATCCCATAATCATAACTAAGGTGATCTAATGAAATAATAATGTGTGATCTTTTTATTTATTTTTTCGTTTTGCATTGATGTTGACTCTTCTGGGCCTGACAGTCTATTTCCTGTTGTTGGAATGAAGAGAATGAAATGTACTTGCAGGTAACTGGATGAAACTTGTGTTTTCTCCTCTCCTAGGTGTGTAATCTGACCTGGTGGACAATAACCGAAGAGGCACAAAGAGACATTCCCCTACAGAAAGTGTCCTCTGTTAGCCACCGTAACTCCCAGGGTAAAAGTCTGAACTTTCACACTCAATAAAAAGTAGTATTCATGAGTTAGATAGCCATCCACCCAGAGGGGTTTATTTGTTTTTTGCTTTATTTATTTGTTTGGGTTAAGTAACCTCTTGTGTCTGCTGTGTGTGTGTGTGTTAATGCAGGCTCCGAGCCAACACGCTGTGGGATGTGTGGGCAAGGGGCAGGTCTGTGCATCTCTGCAATACGGCACTCAGGGCAGACTCCAACTCCCAGAGTTCCTAGCCTTCGAGAGAGTGTGTTCTGGTCGAGGTTCTGCTGTGCCAATGCAATCCTGCTTGTCAGCATCAACATTTTTCTGTATGCATACTTTGCTTGAGGAGAGGATCAGATTCAGCATCCTGTCACAACCTCCCGCTGGGCTCTACTCTCCAAAATGAACTGCAAAGTAATTTGTCCTCTTTCATGAAGGGCTGGAGAGACACACATTTTTGTTTAGATTTTGATAGCATCCTTAATAAACAATATATTTCATAATCTGAATCAGGCAATAGTTGAAGGTTTGGTTATGAAAGATTCTCACAAAGCAAATGTTTTAACTAACTTTTTGATTCATCTATATCCACAACAGTTCATTTTAAAACAGTCAGCAATAATAGGATTTATATATACTAGTTATTTATAATCAGTGAAGTACAAAAATATTAGAAATATTTTTCTTTATGTTTTTCTCTTTTAAAAGAAAGAAGCATTATAGAATTATTTACACATAAAATTGTAAGTAATTGTAGAAATAAAAAGTTTGGCAACACAGCAGTAACTCATAAAATGAAGATATATGTAATTATATGCATAATCATATATATATATTTGCCCCTTTTTAATTATTTTTTCAAAGTGAATAAACTTTCTTAGATCCAGAGAGTTATTTTCCACTGCTTGGGGTCATAAAAACAAACCTCACATGTTTAAACTTCTGCAGATCACAAAAATGAAAGGCATATGGTTATGAGTAGCTTTATAGATAAGTAATAGACTTTTACAATCAATACTGAAATATATTGTTTGCATAATGGGGAAAATGTCCATTTTTTTGGTATCGCCGCATTTTCCTGACTCAAATTAAATTCTCCCAAAACTATTTGAGAAGCTTTCAGCAAGTAAATGTTGTGTTGTCAAGATGAGTGTTTTCACAGTGTCTAGAGTCTCTTGTGTGCACAGACGGGCACATTAACTTATGTAATTTATAAGCGTCTTTAAACACATTAATTATTTCTTAACACTATCTTCTCAACATTTCCTCATAAAGGTTTTATTAAGCTTTACAAGGAAGCAAGTTGGTTTCAGCTTCCGTATGTGAAACATTGGCTAGTGTCTGAGCTTAAAATAATAGGAAACAACACATTGAATTTAACGTCTAGGAAGATGTACAATTATATATTGACAATACACAATATGTGTGGTTTTTATTTGCCATATTTTCAAATATACTTTTTTTAAATGTGTTTTGTTTAGTTGGATTTAATTTTTGTGGCTGCTTTTTCCTTATATTTAGATTTCACTCAATTATTTTATTGACAGATGCATAAGCTGTATTACCAATGACGTTTAATGAGCAATAACAATTGTCTTGACTCCATTCTACTTAACAATGCACTCGTGTATATATAGCAATGTCTTTCAATGTCTTTTCATTAATAACTTCTTGGTGAATAACAAAAAGATTACTGGTTGGCAATATATTCCAGTAACCATTGTGGCATCAAACTGTGGCAACGTCAGTCTGTTCACGAAGCAGAGCTGATCATCTCTGCTCTGACTGTAGCTTCAAGCTGGATGCTTTGTGAAGACTGATCTTCTTGTGTGTTCTTTAGGACAGGGAGTTTATTTTGCTACAAAGTTGCTAAGTTAGGCCCTGTCCAGGGTGCTAATTAATGGATTATCTTCCAGTTTATCCGGGACCCTGAATTGGACTGAGGTGTACAGAAATTGAATGAATAAAGTTGCTACGTTGGTAGAGGCGAACTAACATGAGCATAATTGTTCCAGCCTAGGAAAACATTCAATCACCAGACTCCCAGTATCGAACCAGCTCCATGGACTGAGTTATCTTGAACTTTTCACACAGGAAGCTGATGGGGAACTTCAGCTGAATGCTCTGTCCATACAGAGTGCTTTGTGGCAGTCCCAGCCACCTGCAGAGAAACCTACTCACCCTCATCTTGAAGCCTTCCACTGTTGTAAGGGAGACAACTACCCTGCATCTCTCATGCTGCAGGTCAATACCTTTCCCATCTTTAATTTCTTCAGCACGACGACCTTGTCTTAACTGGTTGAAACGCATGCAAGCCCAGGAGATCCAACTTTTCAATCATTCATATATTAAGCAATTACAGACGGACGGACGGATGGATGGATGTTGCAGTGAATACTTCACTCACCAAGCTGGAACACTGCTGCAATGAAAGATAGAAAGCCACTAAACTTCACACTCATCTGGTGGAAAACAGAAGGTCTCCACCTTCTTACAGACCCAATTAGTGGGTCTAATTCCCAAATTATATGTCCCTCACTGCCCACATCCAGATATAATAATCATACATCATCATCTTTGCTTATAGTCTACATAATTTGCTGACATCATGATTTTGATATAAATGTAATCCTGACATTTTCATCACAATCCCAAAATCATTTGATGAAGATTTAGAAACACGAGACCCTGATTACCATTAAGATCAGATCACACATATTAATATGACATTATAAATGTACCATCACAAAGTCGGAACACAAACTATGCAAAGATCAATCTATAACACGTACTTAAAAAAATGAAGGGATCCCTCAAACAGCACACTGACTGATAATCAATTTAACATGCTGTTGGGTGAAT
>JBAMHX010000005.1:15009972-15025080 GCA_037177515.1 Pseudomugil tenellus
ATATAAATGATTTATTCACATGAAAAAATCAGAAAAAAATCTTTTTGAACAATAAAATGACTGTTCAGTTAACTAGATTAAAATCTGTTGGCACTAACATGCAATGAGATTCTCCACCAGCAAAGAGAAAGAAGGGCAATGTTTGAAAGAAACTAACCTGAACTGTTGCTGAGTGCTGACAGAGTCTCTAAAGCACATTTCTGAACTTTACCACTGTGTGTGACATTTCTGGAAATCTTCATACACCCAGCAGATGAGGAGGAAAAGTTCCCATTGCACATCCCCAATAATGATAGAACTGCAGAGACAATTCCACCCAGCGGACAGGGAAGGAGGTCCAGGGCCTGAACAGGAAAGACAGAATGGTGTGAGAATGTTTTCATACATAATAAATAAAGCTGACGTTCTGTTTTATACTCACCATCTGCAAAATCTGTGGTACGTTTGTTAGACTGACACAAATTGTTGTGATACAAGAGGTTTTATTCATGAGCTCATCCATCATCGTAAACCTATGCTCATCTGTAACAGGAACAAAAACAACATGGCTTCAAATGAATCCTAATTAACATAATTCTCACTTTTAAATATGTGTTACCTAGGATGTTTTCGCCCAGTAAATTAAGGCCAGTAACAATGTCAAGAGGTAGCAGCAGGATTCTGGCAGACTGGGCTGTGTGGACACTGTCTCTGGACAAAGCAAAAGACAACCAAGCAACTATGGGTGAATGAAAATACATATTATATTTCCTTTTCTATAGGTGAGGGTGAAGCGGTGGTGCAGTGTAGAATGTAAAGCTGAGCTGCGATCAGACACTCACTCATAGCCGCTGTGGAGAAAAGCAGCTGCAGCATGAATGAGGTCAGCAGGTGTCCTTGTGTTCAACATGATTGATAGAAGACGGGAGATATGTTTGTCTGGGACATCACCGCCACAGCTGCTGAAACAAGAATAACATTAAACTGGATCCATTTATTAAAAGTTGACCTGATTAGATTTGAATCCTTCTTTCTTCATCATTATGTACCAGCAGCTGTGCTAACTTAGTGCTGCCTCCAGTCCGTGCTGCATGTCATTCTTTTCTCATAAATGTGGTACAAATAAAAATGCAATCATGCATGTGGGAAACATTACACACATTTTGCTTATGCACACTGCTGTCATACACACTTTGTGTCAATACACATGAAAACATCTGTAAATTTAGTTTGTAGGATGGAACTGAGAAAGAGCATGGAGACAGCTTAGGAAAACTGATGTAGCTTATTTTATTATTTGGTAAATTATACTGGTTATGAATAAGAAAGGAGTCTCCTTTTAATAATTTTTTTATTCATATATTTTTTAATATATGTCTTATAATTATTAGTGCAGGGGGCCTTTTTTTAGCTCTCCTCTTTTACTGTTTGTTTGCTGGAAACTTTTCCAAAAAAGTGATTAAACTATTAAAAACAGTCATATTGTTGCATGGCTTTACATCAGCTTCTTTCAGCCTATACAACATAGTGCAATGACCTGCACTCAGATGTGCTGAAACTCAGCATCTTTAAATCTCTCAATGTACGACTAAGGCATCCAACATAATGCCTCTGGGTTTGTAATACAGAGACGAGGTATGCAAGCAAGACTTCAGTGTTATTTGAGGTAACTTTGAGATGTGGACAGTTTAAACCAGAAATCAAACCAACTACAATTTAAATTGGTGGACAACTGCATACTAACCAGCAGGTTTTTTACCCCTGTGGCTCTCAAAATCAGGTTAGACTCATGCAGCTAAACACACTCAGACATAGCTTATCACAGCAGACAAACAAATCCAGGGCGTTAATGATATTGCATCATGAATGTGAAGACAACTTCCAAGGCTGTGTAGGATTGAATTACTGGGCTGAGAATAATAAAATATTCCAGTAAAAATGCTGAATTTTAAGGTTTCATCCACACTGCTTCACTGCAAGACTTATCTTAGCAGGTTATCTGACAGAAACTGAGCAGTAGACTGATACAGATGTTTTTTTTCTTTACTCTACAAGTCAAATGGATCTTAAATATAGTTGCAATTTCCAGCAAATGATTTAACATTTTCATAACCACATGGTTACCAATAATCCAGTAGTATCACCATACACGGTTAATAAATCAATGTGAGACATTCAAAGATGGAACTGGCAAATAGACTATTTTAAACAATTAAGAATTACTCTTTTAAATAACTATATATCCTTTTCTATATTGGTTTATGTGAATATAACATAGCAGCCTCCTTGGTTTCTTTTATATCACTCAACGCTTCACAGATAATGTTATGAAATTGTTTCATGACTTCCCATGTTTTAATCAGGAAGGATCCTACTGACAAAAATCCCTTCTTCTAAAGATGTACTCTATTTAGACATATGGTAAGGAATATTTTTGTGTTCATATGGTTGTCATCTTAAAATCCTCCAAGTAGACGGTACCTGTGTGCAGCCAGAATTACGTCCATCAGTGGAAGTGTGAGCTGACTGTAGTTTGCTGTCACAAGTTTCTCCAGAGAGTCTGTGACTGTTAGCAGTAGCTTCTCTCGAAGAGGAGAACTGGCCTGGGTGAGGAGGAGGGCCAACAGTTTAAGGACCTGCTGACTCTGATGAAGCTGTGATGCTTCTTTGGGAACCAGCAACTTTTTTAAGTACTCTGAGATTATCTTGATAAGAGCACAGCTGTCAGTTTCAGCTTCCATAGTGGCAGTCGGGTATTCTCGGTCTGTGACTGTCTTTCTGTCTTCTTTATAATCTACAACCTTGCATCTTACTGATGAGACAGGCTGACAGGAAATCAGGACGTGAGCAAGCATTTGATTGGCAGCTGATGCAACAAATAGACTTGAGTCGGTTTGTAGTTGTAGGAGTGGTTCAATAAACCCTGAAGAAGAGATAAAAACGAAAAACAAGGATGAAGATATGCTGGAATTAAAATGATTAGGAGAGAAAATGGTCATTCAAAAAATATCAGTAAACTTCTACCCATACACCTAAATTATTTATTAATATGTTGACATTTAATTTTATAGTAAATGGTGTCAGAAATCATGGTCTGATTTCCTACATGAAGTATTATAGTATTATAATGACGTAACAATACATCAATCTATGTCTAAATACTAAATGAAACATCAACCAGCCTGTTTAAGATGCTAAAAGTAGCTTAGACATGATTTTTTTCTTTCATCTTTTCATTTCCTTATGCATTATGCACAATTTGTAAAGTTTCATATATAAAATGGGGAACTTTTGCTAAGAGGACAGGTTTTCATTTGCAAATCAAATGCTGCAAATGAGATTAGCTGCTTATTTGTGATTTAAAATGAGTGGAAGCAAATATGAGATATAGTAATGATTTGCTCCTGGAAACAATTAAATCTGAAGCATGACAGGACTTTTTATACAACAAAAAATTAAATTGTTGTTCAGTGAGCCAATATAACATTGTATAATAACCCAGTATGTGATTTGTGTGGCTACAGTAGGCAGACACCGCTACTTTTAAAATCAAACTTAAAACCTTCCTCTTTCACAAATCTTATAACTAGGGACAGTCTAGCCGTTCATTACTTATGCCGCCATGGGGACACCCCATGAACCACTGAGCACTTCCTGTTACTTTCTCTGTTGCTTATTTTCCAGGTATAGGAAGGTCATCATTAACATATTTCTCCTTTTTTTCTGCAGGATTTATTTCTTATTTCTTCTTTCTGTTAAAAGGGAATTTTCGTTCCCACTGTCGCCTCATGGTTGCTCAAGATGGGAGATCGAAGATCGAGATTTGATGCCATCTTTTTGGTTCCCTTACATAGCCTAGTGTTTTTATGAATTGGCTCAAATTGATCTCTGTGAAGCGCCTTGAGATGACATTGTTGGGAAATGGTGCTATACAAATAAAGCTGAATTGAATTTAATTTACACCCCTAATGTGTCACCTGCTTTCACAAAGAAACTCAAAGCTTTTGGGTGCTGCAACATTGTTCTTAAGCCCCAGATCCAGCCAATTCGCACAGATGGATCGTCCCATAGCCCTGCTCCATGCCAGTGCTGAGCATCAAATACCAGGTCCAACGCTGGGCTCTCCTACAAGAAAATGGAAACAACAATGTAAAGGCAGGACGCAGTCAGTGATGTATGCTTTTAAGACTTGTGTGTGTGTAATAATTTAGAAAAAAAAAACAAACACCAAAACTCATAAACTCTACCGTACCTGAAGACGATAGAAACTGTCCTCATTGGCAGCTATTAATCCGGTGAGTTTCAGAGTGAAAGCCAGGATGCTGGGCTCTGGAGATGAGTTGTTAACCACAGTGGATATGAATTCAAGGAGACATGGACAGGTCTCCAGTAAATATCCCCCTTCATCAGATGGAAGAAAGTGATACAGATGAAAAATATATCCAAGGTTGGAAAAACACACATTAATAATAAATCTGCACAGTGTATCTTTGTATGAGGAGAAAAATCCCGAACTGAGCCATTAGAGATCAGGGACATTTACAAACTCTCTAGTTTGTATCCATAAAAAATAAAAATATGACTGCTGAACAAAAACTAAAGGGATGTGGATCAATACTAACCAGCCTTCGTGAGCGATGTGAACCAGTCCAGTAGTTTCTCCAGGCTAGTGTCATCGGGCAGAGATTTTCCTGATGTGGTCAGTACCTCAAAGACGCGGGGCAGCAGTGACACACACTCACTTTCCATGGTACAAACCCAACCTGTGTGTCTTCATAAACCCTAGAGATGCAGGCAACTTCGCCACTAACAGTTGACACAAACACCAGCTCCCGCGTGACAATTTATCTAAAATTTAAATACCATCTTATATAGTAAAGTGCTGAAAGCTAGCAAGCTAAAATAGTAATTACTTTTGTTGTAATTCCAGTCGGTGTGGGTTTATAAATCTATCTCGCGGGAAATTGTTTCACAGGATTTATCAGTGCGTTGTTTCCTCTTTATTCAACGTACCGTATGTGAGTCCTCACTGAGAAGCTGCGCTAAACGTGGATTTCTAAACCGATGGATGGGTTAAGTCTAGCCAAGAGTGTGAAGCACTTCCGGTGTCTATGTGCTACAACTTTATTTTGTCCCCGCAGCCTAAACACGCGCCTGCAATCAGCTTCCGGTTGTAAATTTCCGTCTCTTCGTCCATTTTCGCACATGGTGCCGCACCGGTAGAACATCGTTAGCCTCGCGTTTTATGGGATTTTGCTCCCTTGTAGACGAAATTTTGCCTTGAAGTCTCATTAAATGCACGATACGGTGGATATGGTCGACGACCCAGAATATGAGGAGGAGGAGCCTTCCTTCAGCGACCAGGAGGACTTCGTAGATGACATCGATGACGAGGGTGAGAGGCGGCAGGAAAACCGCCGGCTTTCTGGCCTGTTGCTAACCGTTAGCCAATAGACCAAGCTGGGTGGTTGTCTGATGCTAGAAAGCCAGCTACGTTGTCGCGTTTAGAATGGGAGATATACCAATATCAATTTAAGTGTACTTTATTAATAAATTGTGTCCACCAAATATAAAACACCCTCAACATAATTCTCCCTCGCTCAACATGATGGTAACAGTGGTATAAGTACTATTAAACGCCCGTTACAGCCTCACCCAGTTCCCATAGACAGTCATTCTGGCCTTGTCACTCTTAGTAGGGAAAATGAACCGATATGCAAGTAAGGAAAAGAAAATAGGACGACGACTCATTTTGCTGACTGTATATCTACATAGATCACAAAGAAGGCAAGACTTCTGTGTATAATTTATTTTTAACCATATGGACATTAAAATGAGCTCTTAGCAACGTTAGCATCAACCGTGAGTTTTCTATAGGGATAAAATTGCTCAAACTCCACATGGATTATTTTTAAACTGTCGTTTTGTATAGTTTTCAGAAACGGACAGTGGGTAACATTTTAGCGCAATTTATCCAACATTAATTCATTTGACCAGATTAAGTTTCTCAAGTCGGGTGGGCGTTTAAGCTTTGCAGCAACTTTGACATGCACTTTATCATATATAAAAAAAAAAAAACGTATTCTGCCATTATTTCGTGTAATTCAATTTATCTTTAAGGGCATAGCACCACTTTGCAACGATGTCAACTCAGGGCTCAGATTCATGCATTTTGAGCCAATTAATAATAAATAACCTGGCTAAGGAAACTAATAGATTGCTTTAAATCTTGACTGCAGTGACAACTTAGTAGCAGGGTTACTGAAAAACCTGTCACCCCCAGAACTGTAGGTGGTCACCCTTGGCTTTTATATATACCACATGTAGGATCTGCATGATTGTAAAAACTGAGTAAAGGTGAAGTTACTCATTCAAATCCTAAATGAGGTTTGTGAGCTCATGAATTAAGCAAAGTTGCTTAGATGTTTGAATCACACTGAGACTGGTGTTGTGTTGCCATTGTCATCATCGTTAAAATGTTTTTCCTTGACTTTTTAGAGCTCCTGGAAGACATCTTGCGGGAGAAACCCCAGGAGGCTGATGGCATAGACTCAATGGTGGTCGTGGACAATGTGCCTCAGGTGGGCCCAGAGCGTTTGGAAAAACTCAAGAACGTCATACACAAGATTTTCTCCAAGTTCGGCAAGATCACAACTGAGTTTTATCCGGATGCTGATGGAATGACCAAAGGGTAGGACCTCACTACCTCATATGTTTCCTGCTGTACTTTCTTATGCATAATTACTTCTTTCCCCTCAAAAAATTAAGCTTTTATTATTTTTTAATTGACTTATTTTGTGTGTGTGTGTCTGCAGATACATCTTTTTGGAATACGCTTCTCCCACTCAGGCACTTGAGGCAGTGAAGAATGCAGATGGATACAAACTCGACAAACAACATACATTTAGGGTCAACCTTTTCACTGATTTTGACAAGTACGCGTGCAGTATAAGCTAAAGCATATGTAAAACTTGTAGAGAAATGGGAAAGAGTGGATTAATATATTGTTCTTACTTTTCTTCAGGTATATGAACATTTGTGATGAGTGGGAAACACCAGAGAAGCAGCCTTTTAAAGACTTTGTGCGTGTCATTTATTATTACAGTTAGGCAAAATGTAATATACCTGGCAATGTATAATCGTGTTTGATACTATGGCTCTGCACAGGGCAATATGCGTCACTGGATTGAGGACTCAGACTGCCGTGACCAGTACAGTGTGATCTATGAAGCTGGGGAGAGGACTGCCATTTTCGCAAATGATGTCAAAGAGCCAATCATAGCTGAGGAAAGAGCTGTAAGTTACACAAACAATATCTGGGAAGAGCCGAACTTATTGTGTTGAGACCAAAATCATTGACAAGGACCTTTTTGTTTGGAAGAATACTAATATGTTTTTGTATGGACACAGCGCTGGACAGAGACGTATGTTCGCTGGTCTCCTAAAGGCACCTACCTGGCCACCTTTCACCAACGTGGCATTGCATTGTGGGGCGGTGAGAAGTTCAAGCAGATTCAGAGGTTCAGCCATCAGGGTGTGTCCCTCATTGACTTTTCACCATGTGAGAGGTAGTTAACACACTACGTTGATCCACTCTTCACTCATTTGTTCATAGACGGCACTGGTATTGGAGCCCGATGTCAGTAGTTTTTATATTTTATCAAGTTTATCCTCAATGTGAGTTTTACTATTTTGAGGAAAAAGTATGTTTGCTTGTACGTTTTTTTCAGAATGTGTTTGTTTCCAAATTATTGAGTCTTATATTATTAAACAAGACAATGAGGTCAGGAAATCATTATTTATTTACCATCTTTTAACAGTGGCAGGTGCTTTATACATAGAAGAATAATTTTGGAGATGTGCTTTATTTGAGCTACTGTACACTTCATGTGAGCTTTTGATGCTTGTCAGGTATGTTGTGACCTTCAGTCCATTGATGGACACCAAGGAGGACCCTCAGGCTATCATCATATGGGACATTCTGACTGGACAGAAGAAGAGAGGTTTCCACTGCGAGAGCTCCGCACACTGGCCCATATTCAAGTCAGAACAATATATTTTTATTTAGCTTTCATCTAAACTGCTTCATGCTTTTATTTGTCTTTCTTGCAGTGTGTGAATGTGTTGTAATCTCACATGTTCCCTCAGATGGAGCCATGATGGGAAGTTCTTTGCTAGGATGACTCCAGACACGCTGAGCATTTACGAAACTCCTGTAAGTGTAATTTTATGTTTATTTATATATATATATATATATATATATATATATATTACTGTGTGACAAGCAGGAAAGGGATTCCAGGGAGGTACTGCCAGCACTAATCATGCCAGCACAGGAGCAGGCCATGGTTGTGGAAAACCAACCGGACATAGTGATCATGGATAAGCAGCAAAGGAAAGCCGTAGTGATCGATATATCCATCCCCAGTGATGGAAATATCAGGAAAAAGGAACATGAGAAACTGGAGAAGTACCAAGGCTTCAAGGAAGAACTGGAGAAGGCCTGGAGAGTGAAAGCAACAGTAGTACCCGTAGTCATAGGAACACTGGGGGCCGTGTCCCCCCCACTGTAGAAATGGCTCCAACAGATACCTGGAGAAACATCAGACATCTTGGTCCAGAAAAGCGCAGTCCTAGGAACAGCTAAGATACTGCGTAGGACCCTCAAGCTCCCAGGACTCTGGTAGAGAACCCGAGCTTGAGACGAACAACCACCCGTTCTACCCAAATGATGTGATAGGGTGGGTGAGGAAGGAGTTTGTTTACTGTGTGAAAGTGATTTTTAAAATGTGTGTTTCTGATTTCAGTCAATGGGCTTGCTGGACAAGAAAAGTCTCAAGATTACTGGAATCAAGTAAAGTTTTTGTTTTTCTTTGTAACACTTCAAAGTAAGACGTTATTTTACAATGAAATCTTGTTAATAATCAGAGCATTTGTGCATCAACAGGGATTTCTCATGGTCTCCTGGTGACAACATCATAGCTTTCTGGGTACCTGAGGACAAGGACATCCCAGCAAGGGTGACTTTGATGCAGATGCCTTCCCGTCAAGAAATCCGTGTGCGGAATCTCTTCAATGTAGTTGACTGCAAACTGCACTGGCAGAGAAATGGAGATTATCTGTGTGTGAAAGTTGACAGGACTCCCAAAGGGACACAGGTACTTTGAGAAAAGGCGATGCTGAGATATATTAATAAGTGAAGATTAAAGAAAAAAATAGAAACAAATGTAATTTTTTTTTCTGTTTTTCTTTCAGGGTGTTGTCACCAACTTTGAAATCTTCAGAATGAGAGAAAAGCAGGTTCCTGTTGATGTGGTGGAGATGAAGGGTAAGAACTTATAGCAGACTAGAGAAGAATTATTTTATATTAAATGATCGTATGTTATTAATGGATGTAATAGAATGAAAGTCCTGAGAGTAATCCGGCGCTCTTCTCTTTTATGGTTTCTTTTCAGAAAGCATCATTGCATTTGCATGGGAGCCCAATGGCAGCAAGTTTGCTGTTCTCCACGGAGAGTCTCCAAGAATCAATGCCTCCTTCTACCATGTCAAGAACAATGGCAAGATTGACCTCATAAGTGAGTAGATCAGACAAACCTCTGAAATGTACCCTCTTATTACATGTTCTGTACACTTCACTAAATGTGTCTTTGTCTTTTGCAGAGATGTTCGACAAGCAGCAGGCAAACAGCATCTTTTGGAGCCCTCAGGGACAGTTCATGGTGCTAGCTGGACTAAGAAGGTGAGTTTTATCTGTGTAAAAGAGAGGAGGAAAAAAAAAGAGGCCGCTGATGATCATCTTAATACATTTCTGACACCTCATATGAGAGCTAAGCTCCCTGATTCAAATGCTAGTCTGAGGCTTGTAGTATTTCTGGGATTAGTGCTGATTATCTTTATATTTGTATGTAACTTTTTAAATTTTGTATGTGTGCAGCATGAATGGAGCGCTTGCTTTTGTGGACACATCAGACTGCACAATGATGAACATAGCTGAGCACTACATGGCATCTGATGTGGAGTGGGACCCAACCGGTCGATATGTCGTTACCTCTGTCTCCTGGTGGAGCCACAAGGTACATGCACGACCTTTCATTTGTTGCTGCACCTCTCCATTGGAATATATGCAGAAGTTCCCACTGCCCTCACTTGGTGACAACCGTTTCTCCGCGGTGCTTGTTTAGGTGGACAACGCATACTGGTTGTGGACATTCCAAGGTCGTCTTCTTCAGAAAAACAACAAAGACCGCTTCTGCCAGCTGCTCTGGAGACCCCGACCTCCCACTCTGCTCAGTTTAGATCAGATCAAGGTACAGTTTTTCTGTATGCAGTGCTTGTGTGGAGTCAGAGGTAACAAACGCATCTGAGGAGCTGCACTGTGTCTTGATTCATGTTATGATCTGAGACTGCAGATTCCACATGCTCTATATTTATGCATTACACTAAAAAAAACTAGTTATTTCTTTTTATTTTTTTAATTTTGAGAAACATCTTTAACACTTATTTTCTTACAGATGATCAAAAAGGATCTTAAAAAATACTCAAAGATCTTTGAGCAGAAGGACCGTCTGAGTCAGTCAAAGGCATCCAAGGTTTGCTTCAGCATTTTTCTCCAAATGATATGCATTCTTAGTTATTTAAATTTTCTTTTAAAACAGCAAAACCGGATAAATAATTTTTTAAAAAGCCTTGATTAAGCAAATTTGTTTTTGTATACAAGCCTGTGTTAAAGTGTTTTTGTTTTGTTTATTTTTTAACAAGTTACGGGATTTATTAAGGAATTGAAAGAAACACAGATGTTATGAAGCTGAATGTTTGTGTGTGTGTGTGTATGTGTGTGTGTGAACATAGGAGCTGGTAGACAAGCGCAGGGCCATGATGGAAGACTACCGTCGCTATCGTGAGACAGCACTGCAAATCTATCAGGAACAGAAGAGCATTCGTCTTGAGCTGAGAGGAGGTGTGACATCACTCTGCAGCATCATTTAATTTGACTTGCCTTTTATTTAATCACTTTTCTGTCTGTGTTTGTGTGTATGTATTTATAAATATATGAATTTGTTTCCTCATCTTGCAGGAGTTGACACTGATGAGCTGGACAGCAATGTGGATGACTGGGAGGAGGAGACCATTGAGTTTTTTATCAACGAAGAAATCATTCCCCTTGGAGATCTGTAGTCCCCTACGCAGGTATTGATCGCCACATGATTAGCAGTAAAACTGCCTGGCTCAGAAAAAAAAGCTGATGCAGTTGATTTCGATCAAAGCTCACTCATGAGGCTGACTTCAAATTCAGAAAATAGACAGTTTAACTCAGTAATACTTGTATTAAAAATAACATTTTCACATCTATAGTGTGAAGACAGTATTGATAGTAATTTAAAAAATCCACGTCAACGAGGCTTAGAAATAGAAAGAAAGTGCTTCAGTTTGTTTGGGAGCATAATGATCCAACGCTGTAGGAATACAAAAATGTCTGTATTCAGATTCATTTATTTTTACTTGGCCAAGAAAATGCCAGTAAGATAAATGGCCAAGAGGCAGGAAAATATTCAATACACAGTTACAACATGTGAACAATAATACAATACAGGGCATGACAAACGATTGCAAGGTATTGAAGCAATCTCTGATACTTTAATCTTGGTTTTGAAGGCATGTAAGAACCAAAGCTGTGTCAATTTCCAGCCATTCTGCCAAAGGAGCTGCATGAACAAAGACTTTCTTCCCCAGCAGGCAAAAGATTGGTACTGTTTCAGAGTAGGGAGTGTATCAGGTTGACATAGCAACAGTGTGCTATACAAGCTTGTAGGAGCAGTGTTATGATCTAGGGTAGCTTCAGCTAGTCTGCTAAAGGTTCAGCACTGCTGTGTTCCCATAAAATGAGGTCAGCTGACCGGAATTTTTTGCATGACCAGAGTTTGTGATCAAAAGATTTTTCCCCCCAGACCTCATAGCTATATTCCAGACTGATGATGCCTGAGTTCACTTCTGTTTGATTGTGTCAGAGGAATTTAGGGGGCCTGCGATTTTTTTCCACATACGGATTTTCCATTACAAAGAAGACTTTACACAACAGCCTGACTTTCCATCAACAGCACAAGATCTTTGGGAACATTGGTTGGAAATGAATGTTGTGGCAGTAAATCAGCTTTGGTACAGTGAAGCGTTAACAGTGAGGTGTAGGTCCAGTATGAAGCTGGTTGTATTAAAACAGCTTTTAAATTCACTCAATTACAGGATAAAACGATTATAAAGGTACTAAAATGTTTAGTCTTTTAACAAGTTTTTTTTTTCTTGCAGTCCATCCATTTTTGTGTGGAAGGAGGAGAGAGAAAGTGTCATTGATTGGAGGACGACGACCACACTGAATTTTAGGTTCATCTTGAGCCTCAATTTTCAACTTCAGTGGCATCATCAGAGCACGCCACATTGAAGGACAAGAGAAGATATTTTGCATCACCTATTTTCTCTTAGTCTTTCATCATCACCTACCCAGTTTTCAACTCTGTGGAACTTGATCATCATTAATACTGCCTCCTTTTTTCTAGTTACTGGTTGGGAGTTATCAACTTTCTGCCCCATATAGTTGGACTTTCTTGCTCTTGGGGTTGTTTCAGATCCCGCCACGTCATGCTAGTGTGTTACTACAGGGCAGCACAGAGTGCCATAACAGTGCAGGATGGAGGTGTTAAGACTAAACGCGTATCCTTGTCAATTAATGTGCTGATGTGGCATTATAGTGGCCTGTATCCTCCTCCTTTCAGACTCTGCTTTCACACACGGAGGAGGTGCGCAGTGGGAATAACTTTAAATAAACATTCAAAAACAATTACAATCTGACTCTGTCTCTTTTTATGTTTTAATGTTTCTTTACGCCTGGTATAGGTTGTGATATCTGTATCTCAGCAAGCTGATGTAACCTGAAACAGCCATTTTTATCATTGCCAAACAGAAGTGCTCCTGACTTCTCAACTGTTTGATTTTAATACTTTTCTATTCTGTATTGTAAATTTAATTGATCAGTTTTGATTGTTGGTTTATAGATTGAGACATTAGATACTAAAGTGATCATCATTTTTATCTATCCCATGATCCATTGGAGTGCCTCATTGGTGACAATGAAATACTGGCCATTGTTACTGACATCAGGCACACCTGGATTAATAAGTTCATCTAGTAATGAAAGAGGAAACAAAGAAGTTCAGGAAGTAGTGGAGTTGCGCATAAAGTACATTTGGCTGATGTTTTCTTGCATCTTAATCATTCTTAACAGTGTATGCCAGTGATTTCCTGGAGTGTTGCTCCAGGATGTTTGCAATAGCTCCTTTGGGTCCTGACTCTTGGGGGTTGTATGGTGGGGTTTTTTTTATGGATTTAGCAGTCAATATTAAACTTAAGTTAAACATGAAATACCACATACAGGAAGCTGACCTTTTTTTGGTCAACAGCTTCTCAGTCCGTAGTGTTCAGCAGTTTTTCTACATGGCTGAGTTGCCCCTTGGTGCTTTCTTGGCTGTTCTGTGAAGCTGTCTTCCTTCATCTGCAGTAGTTTGTTTTTGCCCTGGAGGAAAAAGTAAGTGACCTAGAACAAATAAATACATAAATTTTACATAAACCAGGCAACCATCTGCTGTCACCTACCAATTTTGAAGAGTTTGCAAAGAGAAGGAAGCTAAAAGAATGATAAATAAAATCAGCCAAATTAGCACAAATTGGTCACAAAAGCACCAAAAAAAAGTTATATATACAGTTATTTTAATTTGTAGTCTATTTGTAATACTTAAAATGCATGTGCAGACTAATTACATGAGAAAGCAAGTGAGGGACACTTAACAGCTGCAGCATTGGGAAGATACACTAAAGATCTCACAGAGGGACTCTGATTTCAAGGATATTTGAAGGGCCTTCAATTCAATTCAACTTTATTTGTATAGCGCCATTTCATAACAATGTCGACTCAAGGTACTTCACAGAGATGGCCAATTAAAAAAAAATAGCCTTACATGGGGAACCAGCGAGATTGTATCAAATCTTGACTTTTATCAAGATTCAATGTAATCTCCCATCCTGAGCAAGCATGGGGCGAGAGTGGGAAGGAAAACTCCCTTGTAACAGGGAGGCAAAACCTCCGGCAGAACCCGGCTCAGGTAAGGCAGCCCTCTGCCTTGACTCGCTGGGGTTACAGGGACAGGAAAGACAGATTTATATACATTGCAGCTTCTATCCAGGAAGACCTGCAGATAAAGGAAAATAAGAAGTAAGACCTGCAAAAAAGGAAGAAATGACAAATAAACCCTGCAAAAACTGAGAAATAAAACCTGCAGAAAAAAGAGAAACAGGTTAATGATCCAGTACTGTCCAATACATGAAAAATAAGCAACAGATATAATAATCGGAAGTCCTCAGTGCATCATGGGATGTCCGGCTAGACCAACCCAAAATGTTCAAAGAGCCATATTGGACCAAAAAAACAAAAAATAAATCTGTCTGGAGCCGCATACATTTAAAAGTCTTACATGGGCCTTTATGTGAAGGCAACACGTTGTAAGTACGGAAGCGTATAGCTGACATCCAAAATAAAAGAAAATCGGGACCTTATCACGTTATAACGTGATACGTTTTATTGTGAAAACGTGAGACCCAGGCCTACATAATAAATAGTGAAAAGGTGAAACATAAACCGTATTCGCTTAATAATGAGGAGACTGTGAGAGAGATGTTTAAATGGGATCAAATGGAATTAGTAGTAGTAATAGTGTAGTGAAGGAAAGGTTTAGTGGCTGGGGGAAAGCCTGGAGTGGATGCAGTAGTGATTAGCTGAGTGGCAGCACCTGGACAAGAGAGCAATCAGAGGTAATAACGCAGCTGAGGGATTGAGAGAGGTTGTTCTGGGGAGTGGAGCTTGGTGACTGGTAGAGGGTGGCAAACCCGACCAAGCGACCTGTTTAGTGCTCAGTGGAGGGAGGGTGCCGATCGCAGCTGGTTAGGGCTGCCGGCGGTGAAGACAGTAAGGGGGAATACAGGGAGAGGTTGCTGTTCAGGCAGGGCAAGGAATAGTTAGGAGGGGCTTCTAGGAGCACGCTGTTTCCGCTCCCCAGCTGAGGAGGTACTCCAGCCGTCAGTGGA
>JBAMHX010000005.1:15027043-15038266 GCA_037177515.1 Pseudomugil tenellus
ATAGATTATAAAGAGGAGGGGCCCGAGGACAGAGCCCTGGGGTACACCTGAAGTGACTGGGGAGGGACGTGAGATGAGGTATGTTTAGTGATAAATGGCAAAAGGAAAAGGAGGTATGGGTTTAATTAACTCCTTACTTATACACATGCTTACTACACTCTCATGTTTCTATTAATTTTATTGATTCTAATTTATGCAGAGTTTTCTCTTTTTTTAATTACAGACCTACCAGAAGCTTTTGAATACTTATTAATCGCTGTAATAAAGCATTTTAATTGTATTACCGCTTCAGTTCCTCAACTCCTTTGTAGCATTTTGCAGTTCGCAGTGTGGCATGCACTTTCATTGGGAATCGGACTGCCTGCCACTCTAGTACCCACACTCTTTTACTATGAAGCCACTGTGACGTAACACATGCAGAATGTGGCTTGGGAATGTCTTGCCGAAATATGTGCAGCGGCGTTCCTGAAAAGACGTCAGTCTGATGGCACCATATGCTGCTCCAAAACCTTTATGTACCTTTCAGCATCATTATTTGGTTTTTAATGCCGTTCTGAAGGAAAGAAAGTAACAGGAATTCAGCGTTTGACTTTAGTCTTGCTGCTAATATCTTTTGATCTTCTTTCTCTGTTATGATCTGTAAATGATAAAATCTCCAAATTCCTTGTGTTTATTGAGAAACTTTGTTCTTAAACTGTTGGACTATTAGCTCATGCAGTTGCTCACAAAGCAGTAAACCTCAGCCGATTGATGCAAAGTATATAACTAACTCAATTGAATGCCAGAGGAAGGTAATTGTGGTAAGGAATATGGAGGATTTGGGAAAATATCAGTCGCCCTAAAAAGTAAAAATTCTGTCATGGAACACATTCTGTCCTCGAAAAAAAAAATATAAATATAATATAAAAAATGGTTAAGGTGTCTTTCTTAGGGCCAAATAGTCTGGATATTACCCAAAAAAGAAATGGGAAGACTTTTCATTTTAGCTAAATAAAAGAATTGACCTCTGCATAGCTACAGCTGTTGTTTTTTTTATGTGAATGGAAATGATGAACCATGGAGCACTGTCACATCAACAGCTTCAGTTTAAAACCAGCGAATTCTTTAAAAGAAACATCACAGTGTTTGTTCAATGCTGAAAATGAAACTCTGAAGAATGCTATGGGAGGAGTTTAAGCTTAAAGACACACTAAACAAGTTTAAATTATCATCAATTATATTTATACTGTAAATTCTATTAATTTAAATTAAATCATGCTGAATTTGTATTAGTATTATTTTAAAGTAATCTTTAACTTAATATCTGTTTGAGAAGTCTTTTAGATTTCATGGTTGTTCAGACTTTTCCTTCCCTGCCATGCATGCTCATCATTAGAAGTAAAGACACTTTTTACATATGATTCTTTTTTAGAAAAAGTCTTATATGAGACTATTTTCACTTTGATGCACTTTATTTACCAAAAGAAAATGTACAAAAATTACATTTACTATTGTCTTTCTTTCTCTTTCTCTTTTTTCTAGCTGCCTCTGCCAAACAGGAAGTGTCTACTTCCGTTTTAGATGGCCATCCCAGAGTGAAGATAAGCGCTTTCTTTTTTTCCTTTTTTTTTAACCAATCAAGAGCCTTGATTTGTTATAATCATGGGAACATGGCGTAATCTACGAGTGGCTTTTATCCTGGGGTCTGTATTTATGGTCCTATTAATTATTGTTTACTGGGATGACGTGGGGGGGTTCAGCTTCCACCCGTTTCAGGGTCGGAAACACGGGTCGCTTCACTCTGGCTGTTGCAGCCAGATTACTACAAGTGCTTCTCTGTCTGGACCTACAATGCAAACTCAGACTAGCTCTTCCATTACCATCCCCACCACCACATCTAGCACTAGCCTCCTCTCAAAAGAAACAGCTAAGAAAAATACAGAAGAATCGCAAACGAAGGGGAAATCAAGGAAATACGAGGAGAAAAAGAGGACTCATATGTCGGCTGACATAAGGGAACAGGAGATGAGGAAGCAGAGGGTCATGCATATGTGTTCAGGGAGTGACACGATAGAATTTCCTGGGAGGACTCGGGCATTTGAGCAGATCCCCAACAGAGAATTGGACCACCTGATAGTGGATGATACGCACCAGATTATCTACTGCTATGTTCCCAAGGTACATTGCATTCTTGTCTGTCTGTTTTTATATAATGATGTTGCTTGTAGTCAAAATATAAGCTACTTTGTGTCATATACCTATGTTGTGTGTTCACTGTGAGTAGATCATTACATAGCATTTGAACAATATTTAAATGAGAAGAAAACACTTAAATCAGAGTGTGTAAATGTTACTTTTACATGTTATTCAGGCATGAAAACGCCAGAAAAAAACAACCTTTTTGAATATTTAACTTCTTATTCCATCTTTTATCTCATTACTGTTGTCTGTTTAGGTTGCTTGTACCAACTGGAAGAGAATCATGGTGGTTCTGGCTCAGTCTCTGATCTCACCATCCTCAGGAAAACCTTACACTGATCCAGGGTCTATACCTCCTGACCTTGTACACAACTCCTCTCTTCACCTCACCTTTGCCAAGTAGGTCACATGATCATATTAGAGGTACATATTGGCAGGATTCTGGCGATACAATATATATCACAATATAGGAGTAACAATATTGCGATATATCATGATACTGTAAGCAAGACAATAAATCATTGAAAATTGATTTTTCTTTATTATAATTTAATGGTAAGAAAACTGTCACAGCCTAGTAAGCACCCGAAGCTGCTCCATACTTTAAGCCTACTTACTGAATAAGAATAGGGGGGGCAGAGTTATATACGATGTGCTCATAAAAAAATGATACAGTTCTTTTGAATATTTAAATAATATTGTCACAAAAAATATTGTACATTTTCGATATATTGCTATTTTTTTACACTACTGGATGATATGCACTCTTATTATATCTATGCATTTTGTTTTTTATGGTAGATATTTTAAACGACTAATGAGATTGCAACTAAATTAAAGTCACAAATTCTTCAACAACTGAGACATAGTTTGTTCACTTATTGTCTGATAAGAAGAGAAAAAGATTATTTTGTGAAATAATTTGGTCAAATTTGTGGCTTATTTTTCAGCAGTAACATCTAAACTCTATTTTACACATTTTGTCAAACTTCACATACAATATCAGTAGACATTGTGGTTGTGGAGATAGTCATTTTCATTAAAGGAACAATTTTGAGCTCATTTCTCATTTTCTAGCTCACTAATCAGATATGATGGATGGATAGACTCATATTTATTTTTTGTTTACTGTTTGGAATACTAGCCATATTTTATATGAAACCTTTTGATTAAACATTTGAACATTGTTTTGAATGTAGAAATTTTCAAATTTTGAAATTTTCAGGGTGCAGCATAGTTCAGTTAGTTAAGCAGGTGTGCCATGCATAAAGAGTCAAGCTACTGTACGATGAAGGCCATGGCCATGAGCCACTTAGCAAAGACGGCAAATAATATTTTGTTGGCTACTAAAATGGGGAAAGTAACAAAGAGGTTTCCGTACACAACACAACATTAAAGGATCTATGATGCACTGTTTGAGCAGTATTTAGAATTTTATTCTTTTAATTACCTGACATTGTACTAGCAGTGACTACAAACTCATTCACAAATATTCCACTGAAGTAAGACAGCACAGGAAACTTTCCTCTTATTTCCTATATTTGATACTGGGAAGTTCAGCAGGCCACCATTGAGAGGACAGGAAAATTTATAGACGAGATGGGAATATTTTGATCTAGATATGCAGCTACAAATAGTTTTTTGGGTAAAAATATTTAAAGTCCCACCTACATATAATCAAATATTTTGCAGTTGCAGTACCTTATGGTAGGTGATGACAGCTATATGTCATGAAGATGAGACATTATACACAAAGCAAGAAAAAAGTTAAAAATGAACTAGATTATTACACTGAATGGGATGTCATGATTGCAATGAAAATTAATTCAGATAATGAAATAAGTCAAGTCCAGGATTGACTGCAAATGAGTTTACTGTGTGAGAAAATATTTGACCTTTTTGACCTTGTAACAGTGTAATGCTTTAGTTTGCCCAAAAAAAGTTATGTTATAGTAATATATACAAAGGAAGAAAAGACACCCCCCCACATACATAAACACACATACACGAAGAAAAAAGCTTCTTTTTTTTTCTTACTGTAGATGCTTGTAAAAATGCTTGTAATACAGAATAAAAGAAGACAAAATAGAAAAAAAGCCAAATAAGCTAATGCTAGTTATTTTGAGGATGTTAAAACCTCTCTTACATAGACTACAGTCAATGATTAGCACATTATATGAAATGATACAAATCAATAAAAAAACATACAAAATAAAAATGGAAATAGAAAAAAGGTATTGGCACTTTGGAAGAATCAATAATAATAAAATAAATAATTTTTTAAAAATAAAACAAAATACCGGTAATAAAAATTTAATCTAATTTAATTTAATCAGTTGAAATATTCTTAAATTATGTTATAAAAGTCTTTACAAAGTACACAAATAGATTTATTGACGTTCTTGTGCTGAGCTCGGTCTTCTCTGTATAGTTTATCAATATCATTTCAGAATGACCTCATTTTACTCAGTGTTTTTTTTTCCTTCTTTAAAATCGACTTTCTTATTTGCAGTGGTTGCAAATTTAATATTGTGTGTACACCAAAGGTCACATGCTTATTTTTTTTAATCCCAGGAAAAGTCAATAAATACAGATGGTACCAGCACCAGAACATATTGGCTTTGAGACCATGGTCCAGGGGAGAAAGGCTGAGTTAAATCTTTCATTTTTATCAGCATTTGAGCAAAAACAGAAAAAGATCTAGCCCTATGAAGTTTAAACCCATTTAAAATCAGAAATCCCCAAATCATTATTAATTAATAAAAACACAACATCTGCTTTGCTCTGATAGAATAACACTGTGCGAGTAAACTAAATTTTTATTTAAGTTAGTCCTCTGCACTCTGTAATGAACAGCAAAACATCAGTGCAAATCTGTGTTTGAAAACACAAGAATAAAGATAAATTAAAGGAGGAAGACTGTAAAGTAAAATTAATACGTAATCCTTAAATGAAAGCATGATGAAAATCTAACAGAACCTAATTGATGAGCATGAATCAGAGATTCAGCCTTGCTATAATGCAGTATGCATTATAATGTAAACTACTTGTTTCTTCAGTAGATGGAAAATTACATCATTTTCCTTATCAGATAAGACAATAAAGAGCTCAATAAGACTACAATAAGGTAGATGTGGATTCATTGGCCTCTGTTTGAGCTAAATGAATCATTTATGGAGTCTGCACTAGGAAGAGAGATTGGAAACGACAGGCGGGGCTCGATATTGTAGGACAGACAGAGGATTGTTTGGGGGGGGGGGGGGGGGGGGGGAGGGGGGTGTTTTTGGGGGCGAAAGAAAAACGGTTGTTTACCCCCCCCCCCCCCCCCCCGCCCCCCTGGAACAGAACATGTGTTTTTCCTTTGTTTTTTTTTCCCATTTAGGTGGGATCCGACTTTGCTTTCCAGTCATCTGATGTCATTACCAAATGCCTTCAGTATTACATTATAGTACTAAACAACTAAACAGATTTTTTTTGCCAAACTCAGTATAACAGGAGAAAATCAGCAACAACAGCATATGAGCCTTATTGTGATTTCTTTTTTCCCAGATTTTGGCACCATTATGGTTCACTGTCCCGCCACCTGATGGCACTCAAGCTCCAGCACTATACCAAGTTTTTGTTTGTAAGAGACCCTTTTGTGCGCCTTATCTCTGCCTTCAGAAACAAGTTTGGGAGGTGTGTGTCTTAAGTGCATGTATGCTGAATCCACAATAATTAAAGGCAAAAGTGCTTCACCTATGTATAAATAGCACAAACCTGCATGTCTGTGTGTTTTTTCAGTCCCAATGAGGATTTCTACAGGCAGTTTGGCTCAGTCATGCTGCGTCGTTATGGCAATGTGTCAGGGAGTTTGCCAGAGACGGCTGCTGAGGCATTTGCAGCAGGAATCAAACCCACATTTCAACATTTTATCAAATACCTACTGGATCCAGAGACTGAAAAGGAAAGCATCTTCAATGAACACTGGCGACAGGTATGACAAAGCACACACAGATGCAGAACCTCACATGCATGCATGCAGTCACTAAGGCTAAAGCTATACTGGATATATGAAAATTTGTAAATATATACAGTATAAAAATAAAAAATAATTAAGAGAGCACACAACATTTACGGTCACGTAAATCCAACATACACATTGTTTAATGTTTAATGTACTGAGGTTCATACTCTGTTGATGGTTAGCATAGTTAAAAAAAATAGAATTTATTTCTATTGGAATTTTTTTTTAGGATTATGTGTTGTTATTAAAGAAAAAAATAAATAGTGAAATATCCTTCACAATGTCTCTGTTAGTAGTCATAACTAATCAATCTAAACAGTTTAATAAAATCTTTTAGAATTCTTTGTAGGAAGTATCTAAAATACTGACCTTAAATGAACACTTCACTTGAAAGTTTTGTTCCCAGGAAACAGTAGGAGTAACTCAGAAACAGAGTTGATGCAAAACAACCAGAACGCTTCAATCTCAAAAAGCACAGTCAGAGAAAATCTGTGCAGTTATGGCCTCAGATGGAGTCTAGCTTCTCTAAACAACTTGTCAGGAAGGAAAACAAGGTCAAATGCTCAGGATTACCTGAGACAGATATTTCAGAGGATGATGGAAACAATGGAACCAAATATTTAGTGTCATTGTACAAAATAACAAAACAGCAAAATAGCAATGGAAATTGGATGAGACTGAGTAATCCCCAGCTTAAAGGAGGCGAACCATCGTATTAGGTTACTGCCACGGGGAGGAATGACCTTCTGTACTGCTTTTTTTTTATTACAGCTGAGCTGTTAAAGTCTTAAGACAAATACAGGCTATTAGTTTATCAGTGTATAGAGGATCTGCAATGTCCATTGTGTTCTGAATCTTGTCTGATATTGCTTTTCCCACCAAATTACTGCAAAGAGAAGAGCACTCTTTACTGCGAACTTATAGAAGATGTGAACGATCATGCTGCAAAGGTTCAAAGGGCCAAACATCAGCATAAAGTAGAGTCGACTGTTTCGTCTTACTGTTTTCTTAAATACATGACCATCAAGTGATGAAGCAATGCAGCTCAAAACCTTTTAGATAATAACAACCGTACAGTAATAGAGCTGTGTTCCCAGCTTTGCACTCTTGTTTTTTTTTTAATTCCAACATTAAAATCTGTTTTTATTCTCTTACAGGTGTACCGTCTGTGCCATCCATGCCAGGTGAAGTATAACTTCATTGGGAAACTAGAAACTCTAGAAACAGATGCGGAGCAACTACTGAAGCTTCTGAAGGTGGATCATCTGCTAAGCTTCCCTTCAGGAGCTGAAAACCAGACTGCTACCAGCTGGGAAAGTGACTGGTTTGCACAGATACCCATTACCAAAAGGAGAGAACTGTACAAGTTGTATGAACCAGACTTTGAATTGTTTGGCTACCCCAAACCTGACAGTTTACTCCACCGATAAACTACATTGAGCCGAAGAGGAATGCACTTTGTGAAGAAACCACATGTTGCCTATTTGTGTACATCCAGCTCATGACTCTGAATACCAGTCTGTAATGCTGTTTGTCTCATTTACTTTGTGCATGACTCAAATGTCAGAAGTGCCTGCCAGTATTATTTCTCAGTTGATATCTTATGTGCACCAGCTTACAAGTTATATTGTCAGCATGCTACCCATGTATAGGCACTTTGAATAGCTTTTTGTGAATAGTATTGTATTTCGGTAAGTCATGGGAGAAGCACTAGGACTAACTGTAAGCTGATATCACTGAGGGAAATTAGAAAAATAAAAAGTTTATTAAATCTTCAGTTTAATTTTACTTTGTTGTTTTGTTGATAAAATCAAATGAGCAAAACGTCATTATAAAAGATGTTGTGAGTACAAGTTATTTATTTAATCTTGAAGTACTACTCCGAATATAAAAACATGGGCATTTTTATGTCTGATTTTGCTAGGAATAAGCATTGTCAAACTTGAGGATGACAGATTATATGTTTGCAGTTTTTTTTATATATGCAGAACCTGAGAAGAAATGGAGAAATGTTCTAAGCCTGTCAAGGAAAGAGTGCTTCGAAAAATTGCAAAAATAGAGAAAAGCATATAATGGAGAGTGAGCAGGCGAGTACAGGTAGGTGGAGGTCAGTTATGTGGAAAATAATTCGAGACTGAACCTGGAAAAGACCAGAGAGATGATGTTGGACTTCAGAAAGATAACTCCACAGCCCCTTACATCCTGGGGAAGACTGTCAATACAGAGAAGAACCACAAACAGTTTGGCATGACCATTAACAACAGACTGGATTGAAGACTAATAGGTTGGCTGTGCATGAGAAGGGGGTGAGCAGACTGTACTTCCTAAAAAAGCTTACATCATTCAACCTGTGCAGGAAGATGTTCAATCAATCTGTTGTTGTGAACATCTTGTTCGTTGTTTTGATATGCTAGAGGAGCAAAGGTGGCAGTGGTGAACAAGACAGACTTGACTTAAGTCAGCTCTGTGACTGGTTACAGAAAAGAGACAGGTTGGAGAAGAGGATTGCAAGCGACTGTATTTGTCGCTGATAACCTTGACCACACTAGACAGCAGAGCCCTTTCTCTAAGAATCTTCCAGGTTCATTGTGACAAATAACATTACAGGAGATCATTCCTGCCAGTTGCAATAACAAAATGTGATAGCTCCTATCTGTCAAATAGAGCGCCACTTTTTTCATACATCACTGCACCTTATTATTATCCATCTTTACTGCACAGTGTTTATGTCATAAATCCTATATTTTTCCTTTATATTTGGCTAATGACCTCTGCCAAGGAAGCTATGCTATCGCCGGCATTTCTGTGTCTGTCTGATTGTCGGTGTACAACATAACTCCAAATGTTATGGATGGATTAATATGAAATTTTCAGGATATATCTAGAATGGGAAGATGAAGCAGTGATTAAACTTTGGAGGTGATCCAGATCACCATCTGGATCCAGGAATATTTTGTAGGATTATTTGACATTGCAGATAGCCACTCATGTGATCGCAGCTGACGCCTCCTACGGGCCGTTTCTGTCTGCTGTTTTTCACTCTGACAAAGATCATGTGTGACTGAGTAATATTTTGGGATGCGAGTAACAATATGAGGGGGAGCTTGGCGGAGGGTTGCACTCTCTGAGTGCTTTCCTAGTTGTATACCGAAATTTCTTTTTTCATTTGGATATTTGTTAAGTTAAAATTGTATATAGTATTATTTAATTGAATGTGATTCTAAGCTTGTTTCTCTTGGTATTAGTTTATTCAACATGCTCCTACTTATTTTTTCTCTATTCAAGTAATCCCAGCCTGAAATTCAATTTAATTTTCATTTGTAAAGTCATTGCCTTACAAATAAAAACCAAATGAATAAAAGGTAACAACTTCATTTTCCTCTTTGGAAATGCATATAAAATATCAAACTTATAGCCTACAGCTATTGCAATTTATAAATAACAGAAATGTACTTTTCACTAGTGTGTGTAACTGCAAGTGTTAGAAACAATTAATCTCTCTCCACCACTTTCTATTGCACAAAAAACCTCTCTTGTTTATTGCCTTATGTCCTGTTGTCTGTTTCCACGTGTTCCAGTTATTTCTACAACACCGCCCCATCCGCGCCACATGTTTTCTGTCATTGGTCAGAACATCTGTCAATCATTGCTAAACGCTAGAGTGCTTTAAAAAGGAGAAGAGGTCCCGCCCTCTACACAACTTCACAGTTCGCATGTGACGTCACCAGTTCCGTCCCAACACGGAAATATAGACTAGTGAGAGGAGTAGTTGTCATGGTTTAGAAGCAAAACGCTTTGCTTTATTATTTTCTTTTCAAAGGTTGTTGACAACGCGCAAAGTTTTTGTGATGTTAAACGTCCAGTGTTTGCTGTGTGACAAATGGACGCTGGAACTGAGAAGAGGAGTCGACCTCTGTTGTTAGATCAACAGCTTTAGTCCTCCGTTTGTGTCGGACCATGAAACAAAGTGTTTTAGGGGTCATGGGGACTCTGGAACGCCTGCTACTGTCACTTGTCCTGTTGTCCTGGGAAAGCACACTTTTACAGGTAAATGTCCTATCATTAACTTGTGTGGTTGTTTCTGTTGTGAATGCAGTGAGGCTGGCTATTTATGCACAGCGGAGACCGCAACAGGCATCCGCGTCTATTTTAAGGCTCCGGTAAAGTTGCCAATGATATGTTTGGATGTTTAAAGTGTTCAGCTAGCTCCCTGACCACTCCAAATTACCAGAAGAAATACTAGTGTGTGTGTGTGTGAGAGAGAGAGAGAGAGAAAGAGCGAGAGAGTGTGTGTCCGCGCATGTGTTATTACTGCTGTAATAATGACCAAATGTTGCATTCTCCTTTATTCATGTTCGCGTAATGCAGTGCAATGCCTACGTCAGAGCTGTTGAACAGGCGCGAGCGCTAACCAACTTAGTTAATTGTCTGTTTGCAACAAACGAAATTATAAGAAAGCAGAACATGCAAATAACATATGCTAAAAGTAGAGATAATACAGATTCTAGATCATTAAGACCTGCCCAGTCTGTGCTGATCCTGGGTGGTTTGAGGATGAAAATAAAAGCAGCTACTTTAGACAACTTATAGAGGACGTGCAGACACGTGATGCTGTTTACACCACCATGTTGGACAGCAAACATCCAGTGATGATCACTGCAAGTTGAGCATGTACACACAAACTAAAGCATGAATCTGGCATAAACACACACAGCTAGTATGAATCCAGTATCAAACACTCATAAAATATATCTGAGATAGCTTGATAGAGTTTCCATGAACAATTGTCTCATTTTGATGAACATCTGGAAGGTGAAGTGATGAGAAGATATCACCAGGAGTGTTTACTATTTAGGATGTACATCGCTATAATCTCTGCATTTCATTGATACAGTATTTCAAAGAGGCGATCCGCAAAGGCGATCCGCCCGGAGTTTCTTAAGGCTTTGGATGCTGCGGGCCTGTCTTGGCTGACACGCCTCTATGGCATCACATGGACATCGGGGACAGTGCCCCTGGACTGGCAGACTGGGGTGGTG
>JBAMHX010000005.1:15047653-15064921 GCA_037177515.1 Pseudomugil tenellus
TATATATATATATATATATTTAGTTAGTTAGTTTTCTCCCGTAGGAAATGGTCACACTTGGGGGTTCAGTAGGTTTGTGATTTCATGCCGTAGTACAGCCTCTGTAACTGTCTAATTCAGGGTTTTTCTAAGATACTAACTGAAGGACAAAGGACCTAATAAATCAATTCATACTACATCTGGGGTGTCCAAGTCTAGCTTTGAAGATCGACCATCCTGCAACTTTAAGATGCAACCCTTGTCCAGCAAACCTGAATCAAGTAAATTGCTCATTACCAGGCCTCTGTAGAGCTGGAAGACCTATAGATGAGGAAATGCAAACATTTCATTCAGATGTGTTGCAGGAAGAACCCATCTAAAAGCTGCAGGATGGTAATTTATCTGGGCACCTCTGGTTTACAGTCTTAAACTTCATATAATCTGCTTAATGATAACAACAGATACTCCAAATGCAGAATATGGCATGAATCTCAGAGGATTCTATCTTCATATGTGAATGCACACCCGTCATAATGCAAATTAAGATTGAAATTATTAGTCTAGCGACCTGTTGTCCTTGTTACCCAAGTGTTGAGAAAATAAATAGAAAAAGATGCACCAAAACTTATATACCATGTTATTTTATGAGAGGCTAAGATGAAGTACAGCAGAGAGGCACCGAGAAAAACCCCTTTAAGTTGTATTTGTAAAAACCCATCGTTTTACAGTTGTTAACGCACCCTGTATGTATGTGTTTTACAGCGTGCAGCCAAACAGCTGAAAGCTCAAAGGCAGCTGGAGGAGGCTTTTGAGTCTCGCCTCCAGCACATCCAGACACATATACAAACCAGCATGCAGGCAACAAATATTCAGACCATCGCCTCAGATTCTGCTGACGCGACCATGTCCACCGACACAACTGTGACAAGTGGTATGTACAATATGAAACAATTTTCTTCATCATTTAAAAGTCTGGGTTCATTGACATCCATAATGAAATGTATAAGCCGGGGTCCTTGGTCCTTGAGGGTCATAGACCAGTTTTCAATGTTTCCCTGCTTCATCCCACCTGACTCAAATTAAATGTGTGTGTTTGAGCCGGGAATTATAAAAAAACCTGCAAAATTGGGATTCTCAAAATCCGGACTTGTATCCGGTGTAAACAGTAATTTTCTTAGAGTATAGAAATAGTCATGGATTAATTATTTCTTTGGTTAATGTAGGTACAGAAATTTAGCACCTGCTGCACATGTGTAATTCGTGAGTTTTTACTTTTTATCTAGGCTCCCCACCTGGATCAAATGATGCTCCTAGTCTTCACAGTTGCAGCAATAGTAACTCAGATGCAGATAAAAATGCAACAGATGACTACAGACCTGGGGCAGGTAAACTACCAAACTGTTCCACATGTTAGTTTTTTTTTGGTTTGTATATCATATCATGAAAATCTTCTTCCTAAATTTTTAATAATTATTTTTTTTAATGAAATCTCTATCATAATAGATAAGATACATTTAATTTATACTCCTATCTGTTTCAGAAGAAAATGGTGAAGAAGTTCTGGTAGGAAAAATTTCCTTTGCTTCCTCTGACGTGCTTGGTCACGGCACAGCAGGAACATTTGTCTTCAGGTACATTATTTATATCTTATCAAGGAACTCTCTAGACTGAATATGAAACAGATCAGACTTATATATTTTCATATTGTGCGTCAACATTTGTTTTACAGTATATTTTAAATTTGCATCAAGCTATTTTCTAGTTCAGTTACAGTGAAAGCTTAATTTTATCACTAACAACCACATTTATAGGACTGAAGTACTTTTTCCTCACAATTATTACCTGCTTTAAAAATGAAGAGATCAAAACTCACCTCAACAAGAGATAATTACTTTATATAAGGTATGAGCTTTATAAAGATGTTGATAGCTGAAAGATGAGAGTGTGTAGTTGTCAGCCAGAGCTGGAGTTATAACCTAGAAACAGTTCTGGCAGATGTTTGTGCTATATACAGAAAATGTTGTCTTCGGTATGTATTTATTAACAAAACCAATACATTTTAATAGCATCGACATGAACTAAGTTTTCTTGGATTTTAGGGGTAAATTTGATGGACGTCATGTGGCCGTAAAGCGAATCCTGCCAGAGTGTTTTGAGGTAGCAGAGCGGGAAGTGCAGCTACTGCGGGAGTCTGACACACACCCCAATGTCATCCGATACTTCTGCACAGAGAGAGACCGCCTCTTCACTTACATCGCCATTGAGCTGTGTGCTGCAACCATGCAACAGGTCAGCACTGTAGGGCCTTGCTAGTAGACTATGTTATTTGTGTCTTCAGTGCTAATGAGATTAATGTGTCTAAATGAGGAATTAAAGAATTTGCTGTTAACTTTTCTGCATTCTATTTAGTATGTGGATGATCCAGCTTCCTTTCCTGAGCTGAATCCTATAACTCTGCTGGAACAGACCATGTGTGGACTCCAGCACCTCCACTCACTCAATATAGGTCTGAGATGCACGCAAACATACACACATATGAGGAAAGATATTAAAAACACAAACAAATTAAATAAACAAAAAAAACCAACTCATTTTGGAAGTGTAATTTTTTAACCCTTTTTCTTCTTTAGTCCATCGTGACTTGAAGCCTAGAAACATTCTCCTTTCGGGTCCAAGTGCATTGGGTCAAATCAGAGCTCTCATCTCAGACTTCGGCCTCTGTAAGAAGATCCCAGATGGTCGCACCAGCTTCTCCCTGCGTTCTGGAATACCGGGAACAGAAGGGTGGATAGCTCCTGAAGTCCTCCGAGATACACCTGGAAATAAACCAGTATGTACTCGATTATCACACCAGGCAGTATACAACATGAAAGTACACTTAATAATTGTTTTAGTTGAAAAGCCGGTTTATCTCTAATCAGATCAGGATTTATAATTTGTTCCATCATTTACAAATCCGAAAGTGTGAGATGTTCAGGTGACTTTCTTCATCTTTTCCCATCGTCTTTCCAGACAGCAGCTGTGGACGTGTTCTCAGCAGGGTGTGTGTTTTACTATGTGGTCAGCAGGGGGCAGCATCCTTTTGGCGACACATTGAGACGACAGATCAACATCCTGTCAGGAGAATATTCCCTTCTTCACTTTATGGATGATATCCATGGTGAGAGTAGTTTTTACTTACTTGTCTTGGTTGTTAATTGCTTCATCCCAGTAGTTAGCAGGTGGTAAAATGAACACATCTGATGATTACAATTGATCCAAATTTCCAAGATTATTTTGAATAAAAATGATCAATAAAACTGAGATGCCTGCTTGAATCATTTCTGAAATAAAATCATACCTCATGTTACTAATCTGAATATCTTTTTTCTGCTTACTAGATGATGTCATAGCACGTGATCTGATTGAACAAATGATCAGTGCTGAAGCAGAGTTACGCCCCTCCACCGCTTGTGTGCTCAAACATCCATTTTTCTGGAGTCCTGAGAAGCAACTCCTTTTTTTCCAGGTGTGGACATGTACTGTGATTATTTGGTCAAGATTTCTCTACTGTGACAAAGTTTTCCAACACAAGCGTTCAGTCTTCTTATTTATTATGGTTGGAATAAAAAAATGATGTTTGTGGTGTTCCTTGTCTGCCTTGCCTTAAGCTTTTTGTGTGTTTATGTGTGTGTGTATTGAAAGGACGTTAGTGACCGCATAGAGAAGGAACCACCAGACAGTCCGATTGTGATCAGACTGGAGACAGCAGGAAGATCAGTAGTCCGAACCAACTGGAGGATGCATATTTCTGTGCCTTTACAGACAGGTAGACAAATACCTGTACAGTTAATATCTTAGGGGAAAATGGAGCCATCAGGGCGTCTGTAATCTGTTTTGTTTTTCTCCATTTGCACTCCAGACCTGAGGCGCTTCAGAACATATAAAGGAAACTCCGTAAGAGATCTGCTTAGAGCCATGAGGAATAAGGTTAGCCGGCTTGTTTACATGACATGTTTGCTTATTAATTTACATGTTTTATGCACTTTGCACTCTCAGTATGTTTTTTTCATTTTTTTTCACACTGTTACAGAAGCATCACTACCACGAGTTGCCGCCTGAAGTACAGGAAACTCTCGGAGAGCTGCCCGAAGGCTTTGTCAGCTACTTCACCTCACGGTTTCCACGGCTACTGATGCACACACATACTGCTCTGCACATCTGTGCCCATGAGAGGCTGTTTCACCCTTATTATCTGCCCCCCAAAGCTAAATAGCTTTCATATGACTTTGCACTCCATGCTTCATGTGCACAGAAAAAGAAATTGACAGTACTCCGTTACTACTTTTGTAAAGCCCATGAAGTTTCTTTTTTCAATTTATATTTGGAGAAGATACATGGGAAAAAAACTTCATGTGCCTATGGTGGTTTTATAGATCTATTTTATAGAAGTATTTTATATGGCCCTTTTTCAAAAGGTTTTAAATATCTTAAAAAGAATAATCTTTTTGAGCCTCAGGGAAGATTTGTTTCTGGGAAACAACATTGAAGCAAATAGGAAAGAAAATTGCATTAGCAATTTTAGGAAAATTTCAGAATGAAAACATAGCCACTGTGACAGTGGAAATGATTTTTAAATAAAGTCTGAAACATACATAATGTTCCTATTGCATTGAGATAATATATTTTATCAGCGAGACAACTGAAGAATGTATCTGAAGTACTGCACTTGTGTCATTTCTAAATCAAAGCTAATCAAAGTTCATGTTCAGATTGGAGTTTATCAAGTGACTTAGGGTCAGATATACCTAAAATGAAAATGTTAATGAAACCTTTGGATTTTAGTGCACAAACACTGCTGATAGATTAAACACTGGATAGCTGGTTTTATTTTAAAAAAGAAAACAAAATGCAAAAACTGTGTTGAAAGTGTTACAAGGCTTATAAGGCGACTTTTGTACTTTTTTTCTTTGCGTGAGTGAAATAAATTGATGCTTTGGGCGTGCCAAAGGATAAAGTAAAACTAAGTTTCTTCACTATTTTGTAAACAAAACAAACAAAAAATAAATAAAGATAATAGGACTTTTTGTCTAAAATCTTAACACCTGGTTTTGGTTCATTCTGCCACTTATAAATCATTTACACTGTTTTGTATTTGACAGTCAAGGTGGTCAAACCTGCAGGTATAATGTTTCTTCAAGTTGGTGTAGATTTTAATATTTGATCCACTGTCTGGAGAATTTCTTTGTCCCCTTCATAATATATAGATGTAAAAAATAAGTGGTTTTCAAAAGATAGTTAGATCCAGACATATTTGGTCATTTGTTACAGATTGCCATTTTATCAGTTTACCAAATTATATACATTACCAGTCCAAATTTTTGACACACTCCTATTGGATTTAATAGGAAATTGTGTCCAAACTTATGACTTGTAGTGTAGTTCAAAGAAAAATATCCCTATTCAGTTGCAATAAGGACAGACTTGCCTGATGTCCATATAAAGTGAAGAATTCATATAAGAGCTACTGTATCATGTCCCACCATGAGGACACACTGATTCTTGGGAAATGCCATCACTCTGCTTTAAGGCAAGCTTGTTTGTAAAGCACATTTCACATGCAAAATAATTCAAAAGGCTTCACATAAAAACATCAAAGCATTACAGGTGTTGTCAATGAAAGACAGCAACAAATGGCAAAAATCACAAGTTAAATTAAAATAATTAAAGCAAAAGTACCGTGCAGATTTCATGCATACATGCGCCAGAAAATAAATGTTTGATCCTGGAATTAAAAGCCATTGCTTTTTACGGATGATCACGAGCCTCCCTGTATGCTTTGTCTCGCTGGATATGTAGAGCTGGATATTTGGTCTGTTCATTTTAAAGATGTATTTAAGCTAGTTCTGTTCTGGAGAGTAAATTGTTTGCACAAGGTGAACTGTATATACTTGCACTTGTGAAGTCTGCTCAACAAATCATTAATAATGATTTGCCTTCTTCCTGGAAGGTGTTCATTTGTTCAGTCTATACATTGTAAGAGAAAAGATGAGAAGACAAAGCTGCTGTAGTTTTTATCAGCAGTACTTCTCCTTTACCTGCAGAGGGAGATATTTCCCTACATTTTTTTTCCTGAGCTTTCAAACTGTTATTAGTAGCACATGTACGACGGGAAACCAAACATGGAATATGCAGCTATTTATATACTCTTGTGAGTTGATTGTAATTGTAAGAGTTTTCAAGTTAGAAAAATAAATGTAAACATTTTACATGCATATTTTGTTGTATTTTCCAGACTCTTTAAGAGCCGAATGTGCTATTTCTTGTATGAATATTTGCCTTATTTACAGTATGGCCCTAAAAATCCATCCAGTAGAGCAGATAAGATGCCAGACATGAGTTTATTCAACTGTCAGTGGGAACTTAAACAGAAGTAGTTTAATGATGTGGCGGACCAGGGGTGCAGCAATGTGTCATGGTCAAGTCATCAGCTAATGAGCCACTAGTTGTTTATAGTTCACTGTATGATTCAATCATTTGACCAGCCCCTGTGTGTGTGTGTGTGTATGTGCTCTGCTCATTATTAAATATCAGAGTTCAGCTGTAGGTCCAATCAAAACAGCCTTATTGAAACATCAGCTTAACCAGAGTCATGAGACCAAACTTAGTAACACACATGCAGTCTCACACACACTTGCACACAGACAACACATAGATGCATGAGATGGCAGTCAGGTCTGTGTATATCAAACCAGCCAACAAACATTTGTCAACTGTCATTGTCTGTAATTTAATGCAAGCAATACATTACATGCACTGTACTTTACAAATGAAGCAACTCAGTTTATACAAGCTCGCTGACAAAACACGGCGTCTACCTTTTGTTACTGGCTTGTAGAGTGTCGTTGCGGGGTTGCTAATTTTTTGCAATCTTCTTAAAGCTGCAGAGGCAAGATCTTTCAAATGAAGCTTTTCTGGGTGGTTGTTTTTTATGCAAACTGGTGGAAATGTGTCTGTTGGATGTGCTTTTGAAGATTGTTAATAGGATATTTGAGGTGGTTGCTACTGTAGGTCATCTGTTCGGTTGCTAGGGAATCATTACTCTTGCACTTAAGAACAGTATTCAGTCCTGTTGCTGTGGTGTCACTAAGTTTCTGCTAGGTGGTTGCCTTGGTATCTTGGAAGGACATACTTGATGGTGTGATGTTGCTGTGGGTTTACTGTGGTGCTAAGGTAGTGCCATAATTACCTTAGCACTACAAGCCATTGCAATGGTTATTATGGAATCTTGGGGTGCAGCAACCAGACAAAATTATTTTATTAGTTGGTCACTATAGCAGTGGTTGTTGTGGCAGTGTGTCACTTTCCCCCTATTATATGTAAAGAATTTGACAAATGTAGGTTGTGTAGAGCAAATGGAAAGTGTGAAACTAACAGCATTTCAGTCAGAAGTACACACATAGTACCAGAGCATGTTTAGATATATGCATTCTTGTACCTCAGAGGGAATAAAACTGAAATGTTGGGGTTAGTAGTAATTTATGAGCCATCGTGAAAGGTTTGCAGCCACAATAACCACAAGAAAACACTAACTTGAATTGTTTACGCACCCAGAGTCAGCATTTCACAAAAGAATTTGGGGTTATTGTTGTTCTGAAAGCTTTAAACTGATTTTCTTAAAAGCCAAATAAACTTTTTTTTCTCTAGGAAAATATTTTTGTCTTGAAAGATTGTATTGACCCAGTTAGAGTTTAAAGGTTGTAGCTCAGGGGGTAAGAGCAGTTGTCTGCCAACCTGAAGGTTGGTGGTTCGATTCCAGGCTTCCCCTGACTACATGCTGAAGTGTCCCTGGGTAAGACACTGAACCCTATGACCCAAAAAAATGTAAGTCGCTTTGGATAAAAGCGTCTGCTAAATAACTGTAATGTAATGTAATGTAATGTAAAGCAAAAGGTTGGTTAGTATATGTCTGAGGCATATTTAAATGGCAGTTAGTAACCTAAAGACTGTGATGGAAAATGTTTTCCCTGCTTTATCATGCTGTGCTGTTCCTACTTTCTATGGGAAAACTTATTGTGTTGTATTTCTTAAAGTTGCATTTAGCTTACAATTAACGCATAAAAAAACATTATCATACTATAAATCCTAAAATGAGCTCACCAGAAACATGTTCATATTCAAAAATCAATTATTCTGAATGGTGTTGTGGTATCAAACACATAGTTGAACGTGAATAAATTTTAATGTGGTGCAAACTCCAAATTAAGCACACATGCTGAAGTGCAACTGGAGGACAAAATGTCCTGCACCTCTAAGTCTCAATAAACGAATGCTTCCTGGGTTTCAAAGACCACTGGGGATATATTTCTCTGCTCCCTGCTTTTTCTTCCTTTGTAGGACGCCACAGGAGACTGGTTTGGGTTTCTCTGATGTGTGTGTGTGTGTGTTGGTGGGAGGCATGGGGCTGAAACAGCCAGAGGGATGTCGCTCTTACAGTTGCTCCATTTTGGGATCAGGACAGGAAGTGGGCTCAGAGGAAACACAACCTCGTACCCCCACCTCCCTCTATCCTCTTACTTTTTCTTGTATTCCCTCTTCCTCCCTTTGTCTGTCCCTCCCCCAGCCTGTGCCTACCCACTTACAAGGTCATATTTTTCCTCTGTGCCAGAGATTTCGTAGTCTGTCACATGAGTTTCTGCATGTATAGACCTTAAATTACATTCTGCTCACTTCCTGTGTAAATAAATCCATGTTGACCAGTGATTTCTAAAACAACACTAAAACTCTAGTTCAGTTGTTTCTGGACCCCCTCCCTCCCTCCTGAGACTTGGAGGCTGTTTTGTAGCAGGGTTCTTCTGATTAAAAGCCAAAGCAAAGGTCAGACTCTGCTGGGTAACAGAGATATCGCCCAACTTTCAGCTTTGCTCTCATGCCCAGCAGTGTGATAGCTCTCGCTGATGAGCTTCATATTACATTATGTGGAATGAGGACCTACAGTGTGCCTCGGCTGTACATCAGTATGACATTACTTATCGGGTGCTTCGACCCGTTGCTTTTCAGCTTTGCAAGAGAGCCTCTCATGTTCATAAATACTGATTAAACTGCCTTGGGAAATAAAAAAAACATATTTGAATCTATTTTTTTCTCCATATTTATTCTTCACAAGCTGGAAACATTTTTCCAAATCCTCTACCACCACCCGCCTCCCCCTTTGCTAATCTCTCTGCCACTCCTTACTTTTTCACATCAGAGGGTCTTGACCCCTTTGCTTCACCACATATACACTCAAACACACATTGAGAAAATAAAGAACCAGCATTTAAGCAAACGGTAATGTATTTCACCAAAGAACACAGAGGCAAGGCACTGGGAAAAAAAAAAATAAAAATAGCAGAGGACCTCCCACTTTTCTTCCTGCTTGCATTTCAAAGTCTGTGCCTGTTTATTTATTTCGTTGCCTTTTTCTGTCCCGGACGTTTTGCTCTTTGGTCTTCTTCTCTCACACACATCCAGTGCAATGACACATGCTTATAAAAATAATAAAACTTGCGTGAGTGGAGAACGTAGGTTAGTTAAAAAACAAATGTTACAGCAACATACCAATTACAGTGATACTGTTAGAGTGGTGCTTGTGTTGTACACAGTGTCAGTCAGATGCTTACAGTATTCAAAGAACAGGAACTATGAACATTAAACGTCACAATGAACATAGACACACACAAGTTAATACAGTTTAATAATAAGGTATTTTAAAGAGTTCATGGTTTTTTTTCTTCCCCTCAAGACTTACTTAAAAAAAAAGCTCAACGTAGGAAAAGCAGCCCAGTTTTGTTCTGTTGCTCTGCACCAAAGTGCAAACAAGGTCAACTTTGGAAATCAAATCAATGTTTTTTCCATTTGACTCCTTTTGAAAGCACTTTATAATGAATAATGAATGAAGTACAAAGGAGATGGCGTCACATAAACAAACCCGTCTGAGATGGTTCTGACTGGCAGTTGCCATTATGAATCAGTGTGAAAGATAGATTGAGCTGCAAGTGATCATAGCATTGCAACTAGTTTACCAGTGAAACAGAGCTAAATATTGTGGGAGGTGACTTTGGCTGCCTCTTCAAACATTTTACCGCAAATTGCCATCTAATTCTTACATTTTTAGCCACCTGGGAGCACCACAAAAAGCTCTAAACGTGACACTAAACATGGCCTAAGTTCCATTTCACTGTGGTCTCATGTCCCAGGCTCTGGTTATATTGAATGAGGGATGTGATAGTCTAGGACTAAATGTCCTCTGAGAATATTGAATTATAAATGCATGTGTAATGCCAACAGCTGGATTAAGAAATGCTGTTTTCTATGTTAAGATCTGATGAAAATAATTAGAAAAATGCCATAGCATCGGAACGTCGATTTGGTATCACTTCATATTCCTTGTAACATATTCCGGTTCTTTATTTTTTAAGGCTTGAAAGAAGAAACAAATCTTTCATATAGCTGCAGGGACTTGCAGCAAAAATCAGGTAAGGTAAGGATCATTTATAGTTTAGTCTTTAAAAGCAAACTTTTAATCTATCACACCTTTTTCTGTCACTGATACAAGATATTGATCAGTCTTCTTTTAAATGTATATAAGACTTCATGATTTTTGGTTATACAAGCAAAGTTAATTAATTTTGTAAACCACAAACATCCAATTTAAAACTAGTTTCTTTAATTGCAGCAAGTAAGTTGAACTGTCTCGAGACAGGTATATGGCTAAGTAGAATGAAACAATCTCTGTGTGTACATTTGCCTGTGCTTTGCTTTTCTCTGCTGTTCATCCAATCAGCTTCTCCCTCGACACCTGCATTTGCTGTGGCAGAAGTACAGCATAGAGTTGTGACACTTCCATAACGGTATCTTCACCAGACCTTTGCAGCTTGTGGGCCGAGCCCCTGTTGCTAGGCAACATTCTAAGGCACAAGTAAGGCCAGTTTTCATTTCGAGCCAACATACATTGCTGTTTTGTAGGATATTTTGTAGGAAAGAATAACAGGGGAATACATAATTGCTTGTCTAAATGAACTTCCATGTGATTCTGCTTGGTCTGGCTAATTTAGCTTGCTTGTTACTAGTTGGACATTACAGATACAGATATTAAAAATGTCTACTTAAAGCACGCGGTCATTACCAGTTCAACTGGTGTTCCCTTCCTGCTTACAAAAATAAAGGGAAGAGGAAGTCAAACCATCCATCCATCCATTTTCTTAACCACGTCATCCAAGTCAAAGTCCCAGGCGTCATCGGATACATCAGTCCATCACAGAGAGATGAACAAGCAGACAAACAACCAGGCACACTCATATTCACGCCCAGGGACAACTTCGAATGACCAACCAACCCAAAATGGAGGTTTTTGGACTGTGGGAGGAAGTCGGGGTACCCGGAGAGAACGCACACTAACACGGGGAGAACATGCAAACTCCACACAGTAAGGCCACTGCCTGAGCCGAGGTTCAAACAAGTGACCTTCATGCTGTGACACTGCGGTGCTAACCACCTCGCCACCGTGCAGCCCCCAGTCAAACCATATAGCATAAAAACCTTGTAAATACTGAAAATATGCCACGGTTTAAGCCTATGTTATGGTGTTGCATCCACAAGGAAGCTAGTGGGCAGAGTGGAAAAGAGAAGAAAGGCATGGGGTCAGAGAGGTACCATAAGTGATGCATAATCAAAAAATGTGAGTGTCTTTAAACAAAGATGAGTCTCTAATTTGACTGTCTACAGTTTCTGCTGAAGAGGGAGGAGATGAACAATCTGTCTATTGTACTGAGGAGGGAGGGGGGCAGGGAGGATGGAGAGACAGGAGAAAGGATTAGAAGAATAAAACTCGTTCTCTGCAGCTGTTCATCTCTTTTATGACGGTGGGAATGAGAGTAAACATAAGAGGAGGGGAAAAAAGACAGCAAAGCAGAGTACAGGGAGCATAAGAGGGCTTCGTCTCTTCCTTCTGTTAAAGTTCATTGACAGGAACACTTGTGCAACCTTATCACATAACGCAGCATATGACCGGCTTGGGCCCAAAACCTCACCCCTCTCCTCTGTCACGTGTACCTTAAAACAAGGCATTTTTCTCTCAACCTTCTGTCTTTCCTTCTTCTTCTGGCTCGGCACTCTTTCCCTCCTGTTTCCTGCTCACACAGCTTGAGCTACATCACAACAGGCAGCAGTCTGACTTGGTTTAGAGACAAGGTTGTCAATAGTCTTATATACATAAGAGAAAAACACTTTCAGTGCTAATGTCATGGAGCTGGTTCTTCCCTCTATGTTCATACACACTTTGTACAGGTTAAATGAAGCGTCCCCTTCGAGGCCAATATAGATCAAAAGGTCCAGAGTCATCTCATGGCTCCACAGGTTTAGTTTAGTCAGATCCATTCTGTGTTGGTCAAGTCCAACATGACAGTTTTATTGTACACTCATGGGCTGCATAGTTAGAGTCAAAGCAGAATTTCTAAGAAAGTCTTCAACGCCCTGGATTCATGGCTGGTTTCACAGTTACGGTAAGAAAAGCTGTTGTCTGCAGTGTGAGTGTCACTGCAGCATGATATCTTTGAGGTTTTCCTGCAGAATGGTGTCCTTGACGGCGTGAAAGACAAAGCGTATATTTTCTGTATCTACTGCAGTGGTGAAGTGGTGGAAGAGTGGCTTCCCCCGGTTTCTCCTCTTACGACTGAACGACTGCACCAGGAAGGCCTGAAAGAAGCAGAGCAGGGAAAGTACATATGCCATGAGATCCAGATTTAACCTGCTGTTTTTGATGTAGGATGATAGTAGGTTTGTGGATGGATTATATTACTGTTTCAATGACACTCAGTGTCATATCAAAATATGAAAACCCTCTGGGTACCTGCACATCCTCTAGCCTGCGGGGGTCTCCTCTGTATTCTGGGAAGTTCTTGCGGATGTCCACTGTGCGGATCTTATCCACTAACAGGTCTGTTTTGTTGAGAAAGAGGATGATGGACACGTTCAGGAAGAGCTTGTTGTTGACAATTGTCTCGAAGATGTTCATGCTCTCCACCAGACGATTTGTCCTGCGGTCCTCCATCAAGACCTGGAATAACACACATTCAATATTATTCTTTCTTTTTTTTTTAAAGGTCTTATCTGAAGAGCAATTAAGGATTCATCATATGACCGTTGATTTGAACTGCAGTCTCCACTGCAGGAACAATCAAGTTTCCTCAGCGTAATACAAAGACAGCTTTGTATAAACTTTAGATGTTGTGTCCCTCTTCTTCATTTCATAATTCCAAAAGTCAAAAGGCAATCCGAAAAACTTTTCCATAGCATCAGGTTTACATAAAAATTGCAGCCTGTAACCTGAAAAACCCTGAATGCTTTCGACCTGTCACTCAGACTAAGGAGAGGCTGCCAAGGCTCCCAGGAGCTTAATAAACTAGATTTTGTGTATTTTGCGAAGAAACTTTCAAAAATAAATTCTCCAACTAAAGATTTGAAATAGTCAGAAATCAGTCCTGAGAGAAATGAATCAGGGTGAAACTACCACGTTTGTAGCATTAAATGTGTGTGTAAATGTGGTTAATAGACACAAAATTCTAATTCATGTAGTTTTATTGTTACAAAACCGAGTTTAACAACAATGAAAAGGAAATAAATTGTAAATATTTCCCAAACGCATTGATTTCCTAGAAACGGAACATAAAATAGAATATAACTTCTTGTCCACGTTACCCCCCTCTCCCCAGATTCTATCTTCACAGGTTAACTTAAGTTTTAAATAGTCTGTTTTTCATTTGCCAATGCAAAAAAGACCAAAAAAATTCTTTACACCAATAGCCATATTTCTTGTGTTAGTTATTTACCAGTATATTGGTAATTGTGGTTTATGCTCAATAAACAACATTCATGAGTCAACAGATAAAGGTTGTATTGCTTTGACCAGGACATGGGGACCGATAAACCAGAAAACTAGCAGATACCACACACACATATTGTTTTAGATACCTATGTGTTACCCAGAAATGTCTCCTCACAGCTGATGTGTCCCTCAAGAATCTATCAAATCTGCATATTACCAAAAGGGCAATTTATTTTAATGGTTATTCCAACACTTATGTGGACAATATACAACTGTGTTCATCCATAAAGTCATTGGTACCTTTCTCTGTCTAATAACTTGTAAATGCTGAGAGTGGTAGCTACATTTATAGTTTCCCAGTTATCTGGAAATAAATTCTTGATTTCTACTTGAACTTTTCCAAAGAATTACCAGATTAGCCAAAGCTGGAACACTGATAATACTTGATCTCTGTAAGTTTTATCTTTCAAGTATAGGAAAACTCTTATTCTTGCTTTCATTTGCAGCCATCTTGACTTCTCATCCGTCCCCTTCCCAGGTCATACTATAGTCACAATGGAGGTGAAATAAGCACATACCTGGTCGTACTCTGATGAAGATACCATAAAGAGTATGGATGTGATCCCGTCAAAACACTGAAACCACTTCTGCCGCTGTGACCTTTGACCGCCCACATCCACCATCTTGAAGGGAATCTTTTTGATCACAAAGTCGTGCTCGACAATCCCTTTAGTCGCCTTCCGTGCAAACAAAATGTCCTGTCTGTTTGGAATGTAGCTCTGGAAAAGCGTAAAAACTCATTACAAAGTTACAAAGGATGAAAAATTAAGATGACTTTTCAGTGGGACTCACCAGTTGTCCAATTCGATCCAAGTTATCCAGGAAGTATTTGACTGACTCACTCTGTAGACATAAAGGAGGAAGAAAAAGACAGAATTGATTCAACATGCAACTGATTCATCTTATTAAGCATTAGGGAGATATAACTGGACCAAAAAAAAAAAAAAATCAAGCACCTAATCTAATTATTAGAACAACTTAATTTCTTGTATTTTTTTTTCTTGGTTAATTTCCATTTCAGAGAAGATGTGATTTCTGATTGAATAATATATTAAATCAATGCAAAAACAGACAGAAACCATGTGACTTAATGATGATATCAATCCCAATTATTTTTCTGGAAATTTCTATTGCTATTTCAGATTTAGTAGTGCCTCATTCTGAATCATTGTTTATATAACCGGTGTTGTTAGCAGTGTTTAACCATAGCATTTAATCCCTAACTATTTAAAGATCTATTAAATACAGCAAATTTTCACTAATCAATGTTTTCCCATTAACAATGGAATAAAGGCTAATGTGTAATTCAAAAGGAGAGGTTGTTATTTCAAACCCACAGGGAATTATTACCAGGCTGTAGTATACCTCTGGCTTTTTCTGGGTTTTGACTTCAAGGACTTAATGATTTAATTTCCCACAAAGTGGTGATGGACATAACTTGCCTCGCAGCAAACAGCATTTTTGAGTTTTTACAAAGTAATGGTTGCTCAGTCTGGACCTGCAAGAGACGCAGTTCTGCAGGTTTTCTGCTACAACACGCCCGATTCAACTCGAATGAATCATTGTGGAGAACTTGATAGGCTGGCTGCGAGACCCATTTCATTTGATAAAGGTGTGATGAAGCAGGACTACATTGAAAACCTGGATTGCAGATCGCTGGTGTTTCTACATGAGAAACTGATATAAACGGGACTTCTCTCCTCTTTGAGTAGAACAGTCAAACATCCAACAACAACATCCAGGCTGTCCCGCATTTTGGGTGTTTGCGAGTGTATGTGAGTTATATTTGCATAAAAGTAGGGCCGGATTGAGTAATCCTGTAATATGGCGTAAAAATATACATACACTTTCAAAGTTGTAAACACAGCAGCTGCAAGATTTAGTAAATGTTAGTTAGCAAGTTGAACTTTGACCATTTTGACACTTTAACAACCTTCTAGGTGAAATCAAAGGGATATTTGAAGATTTTTCTTTACAGGATTTATATAATCTCTCAATTAATTTAGTTATTTTCTGAACTGGAACTTCCTTAACACCTTAGTATTTGGGAAGGATTATGTTAAACTTAAATATAGCCAACTTTATCCATTCCTCTACTGGTCTTAAATGTGTCTGTTGTCATTAGGGGATTGGAAGATCTGTTTATGTCCTCATTTCATCTGTTTAGCTGAGAATTTGAGGTTATAGGATTATATGAGCATTATGCAACCCAAGTAAGTTAAGTAGTGACTAAATACAATGGGCATATCGTAGAGAAATATATATTAAACATTGACATGTCATTATTGTATTGGTTTAGTATCTTCTCATATGAACTTGTTTTTTTTTTTTTTTGTTGATTCCCTTCCCTAAGCAAAGATCGCTAAAAGATATGTGGATCCTCCAGTCAGGACCAGGCCACAGGTTTTAGGGTTGTACAACATTGTAATGAAGCATTTCATCTTTGCTTGGTCCTCACATGGAAATGAAACATTCGTTCTCTTCTCTTTTATTAAACTGTTTTGGTTCATCTGATTAGCTTTGGTATCATAAGTTTGTTTGTAATTCTATGAATAACATCTTGCTTGGATAGATGGCTAGATCCTTCTTAGATATGATAATCCAAAAACCACATTTTGTCATTGATTATTTGAGCTCAATCAATATGTCATATGAGCTGCATGTAATCAGAGCATCAACTATGTACGTAATTGTTTTAATGAATTGTAACTCCAAGGCACACAGCCGAATGTGATGCGCATCAGATGCAGTTTAAAAGTGGCTATATTTCGTTCTGGCTGCAGAATAATTAGGTATAATATTTACTTTATAAGCTTTACTCCTGAAGATACAAATCTTGGTTCAATGCAGCAAAACATTTCAATCTTTGTCTCATCTGGTTTTAACATTTTGATAAGGTTTTAGTTTCAACCAATTAGAAAATCTGCCTAAAAACAAATTAATCTTAACAGACATTAATTAAAACACAGTGGTTATATGTTCTATTGTATCATGTTTTCCTTCCATTGATCACTATTAGAGTCCATATAAGTGCTGTTAAAGTTACAAGAGTAGGTTGTAGGGCTATCTCTACTTTACTTGGCTCATATACATGTTTCTTGAATATAAAATTTCTGACACACCAGGTTTCAGAAATATTACATAATTTCTGTTTGACTACATCCTACTTTTTTCTCGGTCAACACCATCACAGATTTCTTGTTTAATGCACACATTTAAAAGCTCTTTCTTTGTCTAATCATATTCTTACATCTTTTTATATTTAAAAATATAGGCTGAAATGAGCTACATGCTAGCTCCATGAGCCTGCAGCTTTCCTGTCACACCTCCACTCTGTCACCCTGCAGCTCAATCAAGGACCTGAACACAACCTCATCTCCCTCCAC